>JAMPIV010019260.1:0-232732 GCA_024509875.1 Oreohelix idahoensis | reverse complement strand
GAACAAATTATAAGATAGATAAGAAGGGGAAAGAAAAAATCTATCATGTGAATCTCCTAAAGAAATATTTGGAAAGAGAACATCAGGAAGAGACACACTTGTTGACCTTGTCCATCGCCATGGAGATGAAAAAGGAACCACTTTCATCATTTGAATATCCATTACACCCCTGTGATACAGCAGCACAGGTGAAAATCAGTACACATTTAACGAAAACTCAGAAAGAGAGAGTGCAACAGGTTCTAAATAATCATGCAGAGGTGTTAACAGACCGACCAGGGCATACAAACCTATTGGAATATGATATGAAACTAATAGACCCCACACCTGTCTGTATGAAACCATATTCGATTCCGTTTGCTAAGGAGAAAGCTTTGAAGGAAGAGATAGACTATCTGTTGAAGGAAGGAATTATTTCGCACAGTGAATCTTCGTATAGTTCCGGTGTTGTACTCTTAAGGAAGCCCTCTGGAGAACATAGACTCTGTATAGATTACAGGAGACTGAATGCTATTACAGAAGGACAGGTGGATCCATTGCCGGAATACAAATCAGGCTGTTTGCCAGACTAAATAAAGCTAAATATTTCTCAAAAGTGGATCTGAGTAAAGGATACTATCAGATTCCAGTAAAGCCTGAGGTTAGACCATACCTAGCTTTTAGTACCTCAGAAGGACACATGAGTTTAATAGATTGCCATTTGGATTGAAGAATGCGCCTAGTGTCTTCTCTAGAATGATGATAAAATTATTGGATCCTCTGAATAATCCCTGTATAACAAATTTTATGGATGATATCCTTATAGCAACAGAAACATTTGAGGAACACATTGACTCTCTGAACATGCTGTTTGATCGACTTAGGGAGGCAAATTTAACAGCCCGACCAACCAAATGTTGCGTTGGATGTAAAGAATTGGAATTTTTGGGACACACAGTTTATCAGGGAAACATGACCCCTGACCCAAAGAATTTAGAGAAACTACAGAAAGCCCCGAGACCACAAACCAAGAAGGACGTGAGATCCTTTGTCTCATTATGTGGTTTCTACCAGAAGTATATCAAAAACTTTAATTCCATATGTGCACCTTTAACTGAATTGACACGTAAAGGACATCCAGATCGCATTACATGGACACCACAATGTGAAATGACTTACCAAGAATTGAAGGAAAAGCTCACAAGTAAACCCATTTTGAAATTACCTGACTTAAGTCAAGAATTCATAGTAAGGACGGATGCAAGTAATATTGGGTTAGGTGCAACTCTACTACAGAAATCAGATGCATTGGATGGGGAATTAAGCCCAGTGGCATATGCTAGCAGAAAGTTGAATAAAGCTGAAATCAACTACTCAACTAGCGAAAAAGAATGTCTTGCAGTAATATGGGCAATAAAGAAATTCAATATTTATCTATATGGGAAGGCATTTAAGTTGCAAACTGACCACAAACCTTTATCGTTTTTAGCACAGGCTAAGCATGAGAACTCTAGGTTACTCCGATGGTCTTTGCTTTTGGCTCCATATAATTTTAGCATTGAATATATATCTGGAAAAACCAATCTGGGAGCGGATTTTTTAAGCCGCCATCCGTGTGATGAGAATCACCGTAAACCCCAGAAATAATAATAAATTTCTCTATGTGTATATAGAATAAAGGACTGACATATAATGTCTGTTTTAAGAGGGGAGGTGTCATGAAATATTCTAATCCACATATATAAATTATTAGGTAAATATGAAGCCTAACAAATAAAATTAATAAAGAGAAGAGCAATGGTAAAATGACAGTGCTGTCACAAGGAATGTACTCGAAATCCCCCTTGTTTTCTGCTTCGTCTGCAAATTGTAACGCTTTCACGTTGATAGTAAAAGCTTACTGTATTATACCCGCTTTCTTCAATGAAACGTGGGCTGTATTTCTTGGAAAAACATTAAGAGGCAGACTGCGTAATGACCTAAATTTTAAATTCCATTCATGTCTTTTTCTACATTACGTTACCAAAACGAACGAACAGATGGACAAAAGGATAGCGAGAAGGGAGAGGCAGAAAGCCGAACATTAAACACGCGTCGCGCGATACACAATTACTACTATCACGCGTGTAAGTCTACAAGCACTAACTTTTTCAGACGGACAGTGATAAAATACACTACCCTTTCCCAGAGTTAGGTTTATAAATCATAACAGACTCTTATTAGAAAAGATAACATTAGATGGGTTTACGGTTGAAAACATAACAGTACCCAGACAGCATATCTTCGAAACAGGAGGTAGAAATTGCATATTTTGAACGCAGCCACGTAGCTCCTTTAAATTAGTATTTTTGGGTTCCTTAGGGCTTGCTGACAAATAATATGTAAAACGTTACGCAAATAGTCCAGGAATTAATAAATTATACCCAAAATAATATATTGGGGGTGCCTGACAGCATAAAATCATTTCTGCTCATAAGATTTTTTTTTAACGTGTTTGAAAAAAATTTACGTTACAGAAATAGCCTACCATGTAAACTCCAAATTGATTGGAGCGCAACAAATGAAAGCCTAACCACGATTGGCCGGGCTATAAATACTATCTTGGTTGTTAGGGGAAACGGGGAAAGGTAACATTTTTTCAAACACTTGTCGAAACGTGGCTCATTGGCCAGTCTCGCTGATATACACACTTGGGAGCGTTAGTTCGAGACCACTTGTTTAAAATAGCTTGATAAAGCATCAGTGCGTTGAAGCCAGCTCATATTTTTGCTCAATAAAAGCCTGGAACATAGGCAGATGGAAATTTGTGCCAGTTTGTGCCAGAATTCATTGCTAATCAACGTATCTGTGTTATTCGTATGAATTGTGGGACAGTGGTCTTGATGGTACTGAGCAGCACCTAGTCAGAGCTTTGTTGAATCCTGAGTCGGACAGCATACTCCTTGGTCTTTTTAGCTATCAGTGAGGTGTCTCCTGAACCCAGAGGAGAATTCGAGCAGAGGAGTCCTTTCCTGCCGCCATCACGCCAGATAAGCGAATTGGCCAGCTGAGCTCAACATTATGTCCCCTCATCTTGAAATGACTTTATAAAATTAACATTAAGAGGGGAATTTACTTGTCTTAAAATCAGGAACTGTGAACATCTCAAATACTAGTCCCTAAAGACAAACTATTGAAGTCATGATGACAAATACCAACAGAGCTTGAACAAAACAAAACCAGTATTACCTCATTTTACTACTACACAACTGACACACATAGAACATTTGTAATAATATATGTCACTACAATATTCATATTAAATACATTCTGTACATAACTTGTAATTTAAATTGATTGTGATTCTGGTTCCCTTGTAGTTGAATCAGGACACATATTCATTCATGCCAGTAATGAATACATATTGTTATTCGAAAGTTTATCAGTGACTCTTTTAAGATATCTTTGTAGAGTGTTATATGTATGTGAGTGTCACAGTGTTGTCAAGAGTAGTGGATTAAATTAAATTGTTTATCTGTCTGTTGTTGTGACTTACACTTCACCATACTCATACCCTAGACACATAACGTAGCATCACACTATTCCAGAATAATTCTGACTTAGATATATAGATATGTGGTAGCAAGTAAGGTTATCTATAATACACTACTCTTAATAGATATAGATACCTTCACAGCTGATCTCAGTCAGTACACTAAGTTCCCTATAAGTATTTATAACATCCCACTTCACCACAGCCGGGAGGTCCTGTTTTTCTGAAGGGACCAAGAGTCCATTGTTTTTCGGGGAGAATCTTCGAAGTAACTGCTATGGCAGTTTTCCCCAGTGAATCTCTGTGCGTCGGGATGACGACAGAATTCCTTGTTTAGTTCTGAGGATTCATTTTCCAGGTAATACCGACCTTTATGCATTATTACGCTTTTCGGTGGCAGAACATGTAAAGGATTACCTAGGGTGAACAGCAGCTCACTGATCCGCCATTTCAGAACTTATATATTTGTGCTCGAGGTAGCCATCCAAGACTGTTAGTCTTATATTGTCCAGAAATCCAGTGACGAAGATATATTGTGGGAGCCGCAGATTGGCGGAACTTCTATCTACAATAAGTATTACTGCAGGGTTGATGATAACCTATTTAACAGAAGTACACGGCCGACGTCAGAACGAGGCCTGTGCTTTCGGCTATTATACTACAGCCTGATATGTGCAATTGGCGGGGAGTGCCAAGTTGCACCTATGTGTCATAGTAACTAAGGCATCTGACGCGTTTAGTCAGAGACGCCAAGGGCGACGTTACGAACTGTCATTATTGAAGAACTTTGCTATTGACCATGCACGTCTATTCTGATGTTTACCTTTTTGAATGCCAAATGTATACCTATCGATGTCAGGTCAGCATGACCTTGTTACACTGACTGTTCCTGTTGATACTATGTGTGTTCCCGTCAATAAATGTCTTGAAACATGCCTGCAGTGTCAAAGCATCCTTGATTACTGCATGTGAGAGTATGGGTTGCAGGATCTACATCTATACGAGCCTAAACACATTCGCGTCTTCATTCGCACCCACACTCAATTCATCATACGCTCGCACTACACATCTAACAACATGTATACTGTCTTGGGCCAGTGATCACCTCAACAAGAAAAAAAAGACAGTTACATTTCTGGTGGACCAGTTACGTGGGCTCTTATGATACATTTCTTGTCGCCAATGTGGCCTAGAAACTTACATTTCTGATGGACCAGATCTGTGGGTTTAAAAAGAACAGAGCGAGCATTTGACATTATTGTTGACATTTATGGATCCAGAAATTTACATTCCTGGTTGGCTGTTACATGTATGATGTCTCCAGTTTTGTCGAGAAAGTTACAAGAAGGACAAGTACACATTACACTTCTGATCTGTGGGTCTAAGCTACACACGGGACAGCCGTAACACACAGCGCTAATTCTACACTTGCAAGTTTTGGCTACAACAGGACAGATATAGGTCATCAACGGTTGACCCAAATAAACAGTACGAGCATTTATATTATAATGCTACATAAAGCATAACAAGACATGTACTGAAGTTAACTACTAGGCATTTGCTACGTGGACCATAACTGCATAGAAGGCGGGTTCCTATTGTAAACAGTACTGCTGGTTGTTACACGTTTCATTCAACAACAGACTTTTCTAGGTCAGAGCATTCAAGCTACATTGTTGGAGGTCAAGTGTCTGTAAACAGTACGTGAAAATAGTAAACATTCAATGTGCAAGCCCTAATTTGAGAAGGTCATAGTAACTTTGGTTCGTGAATACCACTTTATGTTACAGTGGATTTGACGTTCAGTGCGCGTTTGACATTTCGTTTCTGTGTTCGCAAGGAGCAAGGAATTTATTTTAGTTTCAGCTGTGACTGAACTTGTTCTGCAACACATTGAAATTGATTGCTATATGTTTATGTTACTTCTACTGTTTTTGTGTATTTTTCTGCGGGTTTTTCGGTTGGTGGGTCTTACGGTAAATATGCCACTTGATCGAGGCTTACTGTAAGCGTTCTGTAGGTGCAAATTTTCTTAATTTGGAAATTTGCTAGTGACAATTGGTCGCTATTGATGTTAGCTGTGATGTAATTGTACTTAACGTTGTTTTTGTAATATTTTGTCTGTTTTTCAGTTTTGATTGTCGATTTGTTTTGTTTGTATTCTGTAGGTCTCTCCTTTCTTGTGTATTTCTCTACACATTTTTGGTTAAAACAGTGTTGCCATTTGTATTGTTTTGTATTTTTGTCTTTGTATTTTTTTTTGGTTGTACTACATTACTGTCATGCACAGTCTACATACACATACTTGGTCATGTTTTGATATTATTGATAAGGTAGACTCTTCATATAGAGTTTCTTAATAAAATATTATTATATAAGATATTTATACAAGTTCTTTGATAATAAAAGACTTGTTATCTACAAAGATTGAGACAAGGTGAAATACATATTCAAGTTCTTTATAAAAAAGACTTGTGCCCATAGTGAGTGGGATATAAGGGAATTTTTTTTTTCCACAGGTACTCAGGTGATTTTTTGGGTACATTATAAACAAGACTAAGAGTGTGAAAGAAAGTGAAGTGAGTATACAAGTCTATCATTTCAGACTTGTCTCCCATTAAAGTGGGATAATTTAATATATTTGCTTCTGCAAGTTACTGATCTCAGTAGACAAGATGTCTACATTGGACTACTTTATTACACAAGGGAGAGCCCTTGATAAGACTGGTCAACAGTTAGAACAGTGGGCTGTTGCTCAGTATGACAAAGCATTAGCTGCTGAAGAGAGAAGGGCTGCTGCAGAGGAAAAAAAAAAAAAACTATGGCTGAAGAGAAGAGATTAGAAAGAGAAGCAGCTGCTGAACAAAAAAGGCTAGACAGAGAAGCTGATATTGCTGCTGAACAAAAGAAATTGCAGATGCAGGTGGAGGAAAGGAGATTTGAAGCTGAACAAAAGAGATTAGACAAAGAGGCTGCTGCAGAGGAGAGGAAAGCTCAAGCTGCTGCAGAGGAGAGGAAAGCTCAAGCTGCTGCAGAGGAGAGGAAAGCTCAAGCTGCTGCAGAGGAGAGGAAAGCTCAAGCTGCTACAGAGCTCAAGCCGAGGCTGAAATTAGGAAAATGGAACACGAGGAAAGACTCGCAACTTTGGAGTTAGAGAAATTGAAATTGGCGAGTACGGGTGCTCAGCAAACAACTTCGAGTACGACAAAGGAGTTTGTTAGTAGGATTAAATTGCCTCATTTCAATCCTTTAAAGGATGACGTAGCAGATTATCTAGATAGATTCCAATTTTTGTGCGATACGCATAACATAAAAAAGGAAAAATATGTTGAACAACTGATGCCATTTTTTACAGGTGACACAGTGACTACTCTTATGACAATAGACGAACATGAGAGGACTAATTATGATGTTGTCAGGGCAGCATTGCTAAAAAAAATATCAACTAAAACAAGAAGACTATCGTCTTCGTTTTAGGACAATGTTGCCAGAAAATGGAGTAGATTTCTCTGATTTTGTTACAAAGATACGTCGTACATTTACACGATGGGTTGAGTTGTCTCAGATTGAGAAAACATATGAAGGTCTAATGGACTTATTATTGCGAGATAAGGTTTTGTCATCTGTTAATGATTCTTTTCTTGCATTCCTTCATGAGCGTAAGCCTAAAAACTTAAAAGAAATGGAGGAATACTGTTGTCAGTATGCCACAGCACATCCCCATGCTACAGTTAGCAATTCTAAAGTGAAAGAAGGGTTGCCAGCTGCTTCGGCAACACCATATGGCACTAATTTCAAAAAAAAATTTCAGGGTGCTCAACAAAATTGGAATAGGGGAAGTAATCAAAATTACACTCAGAAGCGGAGTAATCCAACACATGATGGTTCTTCGTCTATGCAGTGGAGACAAGATGGTAGTTCTCGTAATTTTAGTGGTAATAATTTGAGACACTTTCGCAAAGGCTATCCAAATAATAACTATTCAAATTTTCGAGGTAATCATTCTCGACGTCAAGATTATGACGATGGTGAATTTAGAAACCGGGATTCAAACCGGAATGATGAGTACAATAGACAATATGATCACAATTACAGGGGAAATGATAGTCGAAATAATTACAGGGGAAATGATAGTCGAAAATAATTACAGGGGAAATGATAATCGAGGTAGACCTAGGTTTAACAAGAAAAGACCTTACCAACAGGCAAACTCTGCACAACAAGAGTTTGATGGAGCCTGTAATACAGCAAATGATAGTGGTAACTCTAGGGCTATCACTGGTTGTGCTTTCGATTTTGGGAGAGCAACTGAATGCCCCCAATGCTTAACATTGTTTGACTCATCAACTGTATCTACGCTAAGTTGTGGTCACCCTCTTCCTGCTCTACCTGCTACAGTTGCGCATGATGGGAGAGGATCTCTCATCTTAGATAAAGGTCTAATAAATGATAGGCTAGTCTCAGTACTTTTCGATTCGGGATGTACTACCGTCGGGGTTAAGGAGTCTCTGATAGATCCTTGCTGTGCCACTGGAAAAACAATCAAATGTGTTACATTTGGTGGTACTATGGAAAGCTATCCTACTGCTATTATTAGGATTGACACTCCTTTCTTCACAGGAGATGTCCATGCATGTCTTCTTCCTAATCCTATTGCGGATCTTATAATCGGTCGTATTCATGGGGTTAAGGAATGCACCCCGCAACAAATTTCTAGTTGGGAAGAAGAAAACATTCAACGGTCAATGCAGTGGTGACAAGAGCTCAAGCTCTTAATCCCCCAACTTCATCTGATAATAGTAATGAAGTTGATAGCCAAGACGAGCACTTGGTGATTTCCCATGACTCGTTTGTTAAACGTCAAGAAGAGGATCCTTCTTTGAAGAAATACTTCCTTCTGCAAAGAAAGGGGATCCCAATCAAAATACGAATCACAAATCGTATATTACTATGAAGAATGGTATATTGGTACGAATGGTACAACACTCGGACAAGTCTATGCATTCGCAAATTCTTGTGCCTAAGTGTATGAGAGCCTTAATTCTTCGGCATGCACACGATTCTCAGTGTGCTGGACACATGGGTTTTTCCAGAACTAAAACTAGAGTCCTTGCGTCATTCTTTTGGCCATTCGTGAATAAAGACATCCGAATTTATTGCCGATCTTGCAAAATTTGTCAAGAGGTCAAGTCTAGGGGTCCGAGACATGCTGCTCCTATTCAGGCTGCAGATATTCCGATTCGGCCGTTTCAGAAAATGGCTATAGACATCATTGGTCCGTTCAAAATTAAGTCAGCCAGAGGACACCAATTTATCCTCACTTGCGTGGACATGTGCACGCGTTGGCCAGAGGCTATTCCTCTGAAGAGCATATCAACTGTCGATATCGCTGATGCTCTTTGGCTCGTATTTTCTCGTCTGGGATTCCCCGGAGAAATACTGTCGGATCACGGCACTCAGTTAATTTCGGACGTTATGTCTCAGGTAATGGCTACGCTAGACATTAAAAGGTCTCTCAGTAGTATTTATCATCCAATGTCCAATGGATTGGTAGAACGTCTTAACAGGACACTAAAGAACTTACTTGGCAAGATAACGGAGGATCATCCTGAAGATTGGGACAGGGTTTTACCTGCAGTCCTCTTTGCCTATAGAGAGGTTCCCAACGAGCATACAGGGTTTTCTCCTTTCGAACTTGTCTTTGGCGCGCAACCGCGCGGGCCAATGTCCTTGTTACACGATTTGATAACTTCCGATAATATTGACGATGATACACAATCGTCATATGAATATGTTATAGCTCTTAGAGAAAAGATTATCGAATCGTGCAGGTTAGCAACTTCATCTTCCGAATTTGCGAAAGAAAAAGCTAGGCGATTTGCTAATAAGAAAAGACGCCTACGTCAACTTTGTCCTGGAGACAAAGCATATGTCTTACTGCCCTCAAGAGAGAATAGACTTCTCATTTCTTGGAAGGGTCCATACACTATAGTCTCGAAAATTTCTGATGTCGACTATATTGTCGATGTGGATGGAAGGCATAAAACCTTCCATATAAATATGCTAACAGAGTTTATTGAACGTCCAGACTATTTACAGCCTATTTTCCAGGCGACGGACGACTCTCCAGTTCAACATGGTCACATCTCATCCCTGTCTGTTATACAGGATGAGGAAACTATTTTTTCTGACGTGAACTTACCTCTTCCTGCGATTCCACTTACTTCAACGGAATCGTGGAGAGACGTTACAGTCTCTTCCAACTTGTCTTTTGAGGAACAGCGTCAAGTATCCTCTACGTTACAATCATATCAGGATGTCCTTACCGACATTCCTGGACACACAGATGTCATAGAACATGACATCATACTTACTGATCGTAATCCGATCAGAGTAAGACCATACCCAATACCTATTCATTTTCAAGCACAAGTCGAGAAAGAATTGGATGAAATGATTCAACTACAAATAATTGAACCATCCACTTCAGCTTATTCTTCGTCGATAGTTATTGTTCGAAAGAAAGACAATAACATACGTCTTTGCGTTGATTATCGCAAATTAAATCAAGTTACGAAGTTCGATGCTGAACCTATGCCGTTATTAGATGATCTACTTATTAGACTTTCTAAAGCTAAATTCTTTACTAAACTAGACTTGTCGAAAGGTTATTGGCAAGTCCCACTGACGGAACACGCCAAACCTCTCACTGCTTTTTCGACACCTAGGGGTCTGTTTCAATGGAATTTTATGCCTTTCGGGCTTATGAACGCCCCAGCGACTTTCGTGCGCATGATGCGACGAATTCTATCAGATCGTGCAGATGTCATTGCATATTTAGACGACATCTGTCTTTTCAGCGATACTTGGGAAGAACACTATGTGGGTCTAAAGGAATTGCTATCTACTCTACGTGAGCATAGATTGACTGCTAAACCCTCTAAAGCTTTTGTTGGGTTTAGTGAAATTTCCTTCCTAGGTCATCGAGTTGGTCATGGTCTGTTGAAGACAGAGGACCAAAACATTTCAAAGATATTAAATATCTCGGTTCCGAAGACAAAAAAGCAAGTGCGTAGTCTCTTGGGATTGATACAATTCTATGGAAGATTCATTGAGAATCTGTCCTCCATTATGGCACCACTTTCAACGTTATTGAAAAAAGGTTCTCCTAATATGGTGCGTTGGTCCCAAGAATGCCAATCTTCATTGGATCAGGTTAAGAATTTGTTCTCATCTCATCCTATCTTAAGACTACCGACGATTGATAAGACTTTTGTCCTTCGTAGTGATGCCTCTTCCACTGGCATTGGAGCGGCACTAATGCAGGAATATTCAGGAACTCTGCATCCTGTAATGTATATTTCTAGGAAGCTGAATGCGGCAGAAAGGAATTACTCGGTTTTGGACCGTGAATTGTTGGCTATGGTTTGGTCCATTCTTAAGCTACAAAGGTTCCTTCTGGGCGCGCATTTCTTTATGGAAACCGACCAAAAAGCTCTTACGGCTATGCAAAGTAAGGATTTGAAGAGCTCGAGATCTACTCGTTATGCTATTGCTCTTCAGCCTTTCCATTTCACGGTGCGAGCTATCCGTGGTTCGGATAATGTGATGGCGGACATATTGTCTAGATGCCCACATGATTCCAGTTAAATCTTGTGTCCTAGTTTTTCCTGATATATTTTCAGACTTAGGTCTGTCCTTAATATCATAATATGTTGTAATACAAATGTATTTGGATGATGTTTAGATAATTTAACAAATTTCATTTTGTCCATCCATCAGTGATATGTTGCTAAAATAGCATTGACATTTGTATATTGCTATGATTATATTATTTAGTAATGTTTGATATATGATTGGTATTGCCAGCAACTTAGGTTTCTTGAATGGTATCCCTTAGTTTGTTTGGCTTAAAGGAAATATTTTCTCCTATGTTGGGAGATGATTTGTACCCTCTTCTATTGTACCTGATATTAGGTTCATTGTTTGCATGAGCACAGAAGTGATACTGGTGCTATCTTGCTCATGAACATATTAAAAAAAAAAAAAAATTGCATTTTTTTTTTACAGAGGGGTGGTAGTAATGTTGCTGTCATTTTCGACGGAGTCATCTGTCAAGTTATTTGCTTATGTTTGTATCATAAGTATAATTGTGTCTTTACCTGCGATGTCAGGTTGATTAGGGGTTGTCTTCCCTTGTTTATTCATTCATTGTGTTTGACCTGTAGGTTCAGAGGTTGACAGTTCGGCGTAGGCCGATGGGAAGGTTTTTTAAGCGGGAGTGAGATATACTTCCGGGAAGCCGGGAGGTCCTGTTTTTCTGAAGGGACCAAGAGTCCATTGTTTTTCGGGGAGAATCTTCGAAGTAACTGCTATGGCAGTTTTCCCCAGTGAATCTCTGTGCGTCGGGATGACGACAGAATTCCTTGTTTAGTTCTGAGGATTCATTTTCCAGGTAATACCGACCTTTATGCATTATTACGCTTTTCGGTGGCAGAACATGTAAAGGATTACCTAGGGTGAACAGCAGCTCACTGATCCGCCATTTCAGAACTTATATATTTGTGCTCGAGGTAGCCATCCAAGACTGTTAGTCTTATATTGTCCAGAAATCCAGTGACGAAGATATATTGTGGGAGCCGCAGATTGGCGGAACTTCTATCTACAATAAGTATTACTGCAGGGTTGATGATAACCTATTTAACAGAAGTACACGGCCGACGTCAGAACGAGGCCTGTGCTTTCGGCTATTATACTACAGCCTGATATGTGCAATTGGCGGGGAGTGCCAAGTTGCACCTATGTGTCATAGTAACTAAGGCATCTGACGCGTTTAGTCAGAGACGCCAAGGGCGACGTTACGAACTGTCATTATTGAAGAACTTTGCTATTGACCATGCACGTCTATTCTGATGTTTACCTTTTTTGAATGCCAAATGTATACCTATCGATGTCAGGTCAGCATGACCTTGTTACACTGACTGTTCCTGTTGATACTATGTGTGTTCCCGTCAATAAATGTCTTGAAACATGCCTGCAGTGTCAAAGCATCCTTGATTACTGCATGTGAGAGTATTGTTGCAAGTGGAAGTGGTCTGTTGCAAATGGTCTGTTGCAAGGAGTGGTTTGGTTAGCTCTGAACAATGTTCCATGTAATGTCAATAAAGTAGTTATAAATTCTGGCCATTGTTTTATCTTCTTGATATTCTTGAGTGATCGTGTATCGTGCCTTCTATGTAAGATTACGCGAATGCAGGGGTGGAAGATTCTGAACAATAATTGAATGACTTGGAATACGATTGATGTGACAAGTCGGTTCCATTGAGTCCACAATTATTTAATACAGATTACACGTCAAGACGATTCATGCATGTTGATCACAAAGGTACATATTATAACTTGAAAATATATGGCATAGATATGTAGATATCCTATCAGTCCTTGTCCAATAATCAAATTACTGTATGCAGATTGTCATAGCTGTATGCACGCGCGGTTGGGGTTTCCAACGGCCGACAGTGAGTCTATGAGTCTGGCAAAATCAAATACTATGGACTGTAATTCATCCTTCCTTAATTTTCACTTCGTACTGACCTTTAATCATTTCAAATCTTCGTAATAACAATGGACTGACCCATGTCCGTACTTGCATAAAATATATCTGTATGGCAATACCATGCCCAACATTGGAAGGAGAGTCAGACGCGTCTTAACAGCTTGACGGTCAATGTGAAAAGGGTAGCGTTTCTTAGTTACCGACTGTGTCCTAAACAACGCTATACACGTCATAATCGATCGTGTCTAAAGCGTTCAAAATTGAAACCTCTATCGCAATATATTAAATGCCTTAACCTTTTACAATTGCACGTCTGGTAACCTTTAGCAGACGGCGTTAATATCATATACCGTAACAATTCTGGGTTGCAGGATCTACATCTATACGAGCCTAAACACATTCGCGTCTTCATTCGCACCCACACTCAATTCATCATACGCTCGCACTACACATCTAACAACATGTATACTGTCTTGGGCCAGTGATCACCTCAACAAGAAAAAAAAGACAGTTAAACATACCTAAACGGATTTAAATATAAATTGGATAGAATGGAAGCCCCATATGGGGAAAAGGAAATGATACGTAGGAAGGAAGAAAGGATATAAGTGTGTAGTGAACAGAAGAAAAAAACAAGTGCAGGAAACGCACAGATCGCCTCAAATCGCCTCAAACCGAGAGATTAAACGAAAATCTTTTGGGATTTTTAGAGGTGCTTTCTCGTACGGGCGAAAGACTGAAATATAAGGACAGAACGGCGCGTTGAAATCACACACACTAAATCTAGAAGCCAGAGTGAGAAACTATAAGACAGTATCTGCAAGAAAAGTTATTTTTTCACGCTGCATGCAGGGCAGATTAAATTAAGCCAATACAGTCTCACCGTGAGCTTATAAATCCTAAGATTGTATGTAAGTTTATTAAAGATATATGTATTAATAATATCATTTTATTTCAGATTTTATTTCTGATTGATTGTATCAGATATAATAAAAAAAAGGAAATGACACTAACCAGAGATAACCTTCACTGGCATTGTCAGGAAGCATAACCATTAATTGGTTAGCCAAATATATCATGGCTAGTTCTTGCCTGGAAGCTTACGACATACCAGCAAGTACATAAGGGACTTGACATCCATGAGTGGAAGGCAAAGGTTATATCGTACCCATGTATCATAACATGTGATTATTCATGTATTTTGTTAATTCTGCACAGTATACATTATCTTATCATGCTATCTTTGTAACATACTACCATGATTCATTCATTTATATACAAACACTGAAGACATGGTCGCATCATGAACAGCAGTGGGTGGTGAGATTGTTGGAACAGTAATTTCAGTGGAAGATAAATCCAAGACTTTTTCTATTAATTATTTTAATTTGTAACTATAAATAATCATTCATTTTACCATCTTCCAACACCCATTTCTCATTACAAGAATATATAGATGTACATAATAAATTATGAAATTGTACTCATTTGACTTGTTAAATGTTTAACTGTTAAATTTTGAGTTACTTTTCAAATTTAATTATATTATCACATAGGGTTACTATAGCGAAAGTAGCAACTTATACTTCTGAAGCCTAAATCTATTGTCCAGCTCAGAGTATTCACAGCTGTAACTCACTTGTGATACCAGTGTACTTCTCAGGCACTGGAACTTCATACTTTCTTGAAAGAGATTCTACTTCTGCTCTACCACTATTATCATATTTTCGCTACATTGGGGGCTCTTTTGCGGGATATTATTTTGTATCCTGAGCCACTATCTATGTATTCTTCTATCTTGAGCCACAAATAGTTTGTAAAAATAAATTTTTTTGAAAAATTCTAAAAACTTAGAAATTTTTTTTGTAATAGTAGTACCACTGAGTACGAAGTAAATAGGAAATGCTCACAAGATTTTAAGGATTTGTCTTGTTCAAAGTAATTAATTGATTAAGTTAGTTGTTTAGTGAAGATAAAATTATATACCCTCTGGTAAGTAAGCATCATGGCTGAATTGGTGAAGTTTAGAGCTGCGATTATGCGGGAAGGAAAAGACTTGGGTTTGACAGGAGATGCTCTAATTCAACATATAACAACTGAAGTGGATAAATATTTAGATAGAGAGACTAAAAGAATGGAAGTTGAGGCTGAAGCTAAGAAATTAGAGGCAGAAAGAGAGACTAAAAGAATGGAAGTTGAGGCTGAAGCTAAGAAATTAGAAGCAGAGAGAGAAGCCAAAAGACTGGAAAGAGAAGAGAAGAGACAAATGTTGGAAGCTGAAGCTGAAGAAAGAAGGTTACAAAGAGCTCATGAGTTAAGTTTAAAGGAACTTGAACTCCAGGGAGCAGCTAGCAATCATGGTGGTAGCTCACTTCACTCTGAGAGTAGCTCCAACCATAGCACGGCAAATGGAGCCATGAGTTTGCACCTGGATCAATTTATTGAGAAGGAGGACGCCATTGAGTCGTACCTGGATAGATATGAGAGACTGGCCTCTACCTATGGATTGGAAAAGGAAAAATGGAGCCTTAAACTATCTCAGGGGTCTGAATCTTATAGAAAGAGATTCCGAACTGCTAAGCTACTTCCAAGAGAAAACGATCACCAGTTATCTGCCAGATTGGAAACTTATCTGACAAAATGGATTAGCTTAAGAAAATGTCAAGATATAAAAGAAATGGTCATGATGGAACAACTGAGAGAATCCATGCCTCAAGAAATGAGAAAATTTCTTATGGAGCAAGGAGCAGAGATATTGGAAGATATTTTAACCATGGCTGAGAGATATCAAGCAGCTCAGTCAGAAGTATCAGGAAATACGAAGAAGCAGGGTGAGAACTTCAAACCTTCACAAAACTTTACCAACTACGAACACAGGGACAATTCCAACAAGAACAAACACAGAACTGATTATAAAGACAAAAACCCTCTAAGATCAGATAATAGACCTTCAAGAAAGGAAGGACAGTGGTGTAAATCTTGCCAAATGAGTAACCACAATACTGCAGAATGCAGACGGAAAAACCCTCCTTATCACGCTGCATGTCTTACAACAGGGAACAAGGGAAGGAAGGAACTGGCAGTTAGTCAGAATGACCTCCATCACCCCCTGTCTGTGAGGAAGTGACATGTAATGGCACTAAAATTCAGTGCTTATATGATTCCGGATTGGAATTCGACTCAGTCGTGAGTGCAACCCTAGTGCACCCTGATCAACTTACCACAGAAACAGTGGACATACAAGGGGCAATGCAGGGAACCGTCACCATGACACTTCCCATAGCAAGGATCAACGTGAGAACTCGCTATGTGGAAGGAGTGATAAGAGCAGCAGTGAGTGATGATCCTATATACCCGCTGGTAATAGGGTGTAAATATGTCTTTTTGGGTGACCCAGTAAAACCTGTTGTCATGGCAGCAAACCATACCAGGTCAAGCACCAAAAAGGAGGAGAGAAATCCAATAAACATTCATTTTATAAAGATGAAAAAGGCTCAAACAGCAGACAGTACATTGAAGCCTTGTTTTGGCAAATTGCCAAAGGCCCATAACCCTCCAGAGAAAGGAGACTTCTACATGGAAAATGGCCTACTCTACAGACAAGCTGGAAAAGGACCTAAAGGGCATAGACAGCTGGTAGTGCCAAATTTCTACAGGGAGGAAATTATGGAGCAAGAGCATGCTACATCAGGCAGTGGTCACAGAGGAAAAGGGGCCACTTGTCAAAATATAGCATTGCGATATTACTGGCCAGGAATAATCGAAGACATAAGTTGGTATATGAATTCCTGTTCAGAATGTAACCAGGTAAACTCAATCAGAAGTGTAGACCAGTTACAGGACCTAGGGAAGCAATGTTGCAGACATAGGCCCATTAAGACAACTCACAAGAGAAAACAACAGGTAGATGCGGTGATAAGGAGAAAACAAAATCCCAACAAGTCTACTGTTACACCAGTAACCATGGCAACTCTCCGTATTGTACAAAGAGGGGACGAAAGACATCCCACACCGACTAGATATTTGTCGGAACACCATGGCCTGGATCATCTGGAAAATTTGGTTAGTCAGCAACGAGTATTAAAAAAGCTGCAGAAACCAACCAGAACCATAGGAGGTAGGAACCAGGGCTGTACCAAACAATTGATGGATACATACCCCACTTCGGTATACTGCCCCTTACAATAGAAATAGGTGTGGGTCCGGCAACGTTGTTGTTTCGCCGTCCCCATACACGGTCCACTGGAAGCATTGTTGCGGACATGGACTGAACAATAGCAAGCATAAGCACTCAAGGATGAGATTGACTATTTCTTAAAAGAGAAAATTATTTCAAAGTCTGAATCTCCCTACAGCTCAAGTGTGGTGTTATTAAGGAAGCCTAGTGGTGAACACAGGTTATGCATTGATTATAGGAAACTAAATGCTATCACTGAATCTCAGGTAGACCCATTACCTGACACCAATCAGTTGTTTGCTACCTTGAGTAAGGCTCGGTATTTTTCAAAAGTAGCTCTAAGCAAGGGATACTACCAAATACCAGTGAAACCAGAAGTTAGGAAACTGTTGGCCTTTAGTACACCGGATGGACATTACGAGTTCAATGTACTCCCATTTGGTTTAAAGAATGCTCCAAGTATCTTCACCAGAATGATGAGGAAATTGTTGGAACCATTACAAAATCCTCATATCACCAACTTCATGGATGATATTCTGATTGCTACCACTACATTCGAGGAACACATAGTAGCACTCTCCATGTTGTTAGGTAGATTGAGAGAAACGGGATTAACAGCACGCCCAACTAAGTGTCATATTGGATGTGAGAGATTGGAATTTTTAGGTCACACTATCTCTACAGTGCAAATGTCTCCTGACCCAAAGAATGAGAAAAAAAAAATGAGAAAAGCACCAAGACCACAAACTAAGAAGGATGTAAGATCCTTTGTGTCACTGTGCGGGTTTTATCAGAAATATATACCCCATTTCAGCTCATTATGCGCGCCATTAACCGACTTAACCAAAAAAGGTCAGCCGAATAAATACAATGGATTGCGGAGTGTGAACAGGCTTATACAGAATTGAAGAATAAGCTGACAAATTAACCTATCCTTGCCCTTCCCGATCTCACACAAGAATTCGTACTAAGAACGGATGCTAGCAATGTAGGCATCGGCGCAACATTACTACAGCGGGCAGACACACCACCACATATGCTATTACCAGTAGCTTTTGCCAGTAGAATGTTAAATGCAGCTGAAAGAAATTATTCTACCGTTGAACGTGAATGCCTCGCTTTGGTCTTGTCGATCAATAAATTCGCCCCTTTTCTTTACGGGAAACACTTTATTGGGGAAAGTGATCACCAGCCTTTGATGTTTTCAGCAGTGTCTAAAAAATTAAATTCACGACTTTTAAGGTGGAGTTTACTGTTATCTCCATATTCGTTCAATGTGAGATACATTCCAGGACGGGACAATCTTGGACCCGATTTTTTAAGTCGTCATCCTATCAAAGCAGATATAGAGAAACGGAAAATTAAGGAGGAACTGCAGCATGTGTTACCAAAAAGTTAACCGTGCATGCACTGTTTTAAAGAAGAGGGCTCTGTAGCAAGATTTGATAACACTTGCTTGGTTGTAGCGCGACACACGCCCACAGCGCGCACACACACACACACACCAGCGCAAGGACAGCGCGGCGGTCTTTTTTTGAAGTTTGAAGACGGGATATGAATGTGAATTACGGTTAAGCTAGACAATATTACGGAAGAATGAGGAAATAGCTATATAGGAATGTATGGCGGACTTTAAAAGTTTGCATTTACTGGACATTAAATTATTAACTACAAGAGAACGCCTGGTTGGAATACTATTAAATAAAAATAATTCAACAAAGGAGATAGACTAGGAATTATATCCAAAAGGATATTATTCAAATATAAATAGTTTTAAAGATAATTAATATTTTTCACCTTCATCACATCTGCTAAAAGTTAGCTAATAATCTTTAAAAATTTATTATAACTGCATACCTAAACGGATTTAAATATAAATTGGATAGAACGGAAGCCTCATATGGGGAAAAGGAAATGATACCTAGGAAGGAAGGAAGGATATAAGTGTGTAGTGAACAGAAGAAAAAAACAAGTACAGGAAACGCACAGATTGCCTCAAATCGCCTCAAACCGAGAGATTAAACGAAAATCTTTTGGGATTTTTAGAAGTGCTTTCTCGTACGGGCGAGAGACTGAAATATAAGGACAGAACGGCGCGTTGAAATCACACACACCAAATCTAGATACCAGAGTGAGAAACTGGAAGACAGTATCTGCAAGAAAAACTGCAGCGTATTTTACGCTGTACAACCCAACGCCTAGTATCCGGCTATTGGCTGGGATCATGTGTCTACACAAGGGAAACAGTAGTGACATTCATGTCATGAGGTACCTAGTGTGAGAACACAGAGGATCACTACAATGGAATGACGCTAACCAGAGATAACCTTCACCGGCATTGTCAGGAAGCATAACCATTAATTGGTTAGCCAAATATATCATGGCTAGTTCTTGCCTGGAAGCTTACGACATACCAGCAAGTACATAAGTGACTTGACATCCATGAGTGGAAGGCAAAGGTTATATCGTACCCATGTATCATAACATGTGATTATTCATGTATTTTGTTAATTCTGCACAGTATACATTATCTTATCATGCTATCTTTGTAACATACAACCATGATTCATTCATTTATATACAAACACTGAAGACATGGTCGCATCATGAACAGCAGTGGGTGGTTAGATTGTTGGATCACCATAGCCACCTATTACCTCTTGTTCCAGGTTTTTATGATCAATGTTTATGATCATTCCTGATCGAGAAACTAAAGACTTGAAGAAGTTGATCCAGCTAACTGAAGCCTAGAGGTCAACCACTCTTCAACACCCTAGTCCCCCGTAGTTATAGGGCGGGCTGAAGGAAAGTCTTCCGTATGTGTCATAAAATTAACAAGTGATACAACGTAAAAATATCTCCAAAGGATAAATGTAAGGATAAAAACATAATGCGTAAGCTGCTGATAGTACATGATCGCCCTGACCGCGGGTCATCACCCTCCATAAAAATTGAACGGCGGATCAAAAGGAAAAAAATATGACTGAAAAAAATTGCGTGAGACTAGCAAGGCTAAGGAGACGCAATTGGGGGGGAAATGGAGGAAAAAATTCACGTCCCCAAATTGACACGAGGTACGGAAACGGACGCTTTTGCGATACCAAGCCTTTGATTTGAATTCAGCGGCTAAACGCAGATGCTTGAAATATTACAAAATTTAAAAAGTAACTTTTCTTAATATTAATGTTAGGAATATAAAAATTAGCTGGCCGGATGGCCCATTCTGAGCAGTGAAATAATATGTTTTTAATTTTACAGACGGATAGATAATAATGAAAATAATGACAAAAGACAGTGTTGTTCACATCAGCGAAAGACTGCATTGAATCAAAAGTGTCGCTATTTGCACGAAAATCGCGACCTTGAGACGCAGGTGTTCAAATCTACTTAGCATGGAAGAGAAGGGATATTGGTGGAAGCTGTGTCTAAAAATAACTTTTATCGACAAAATTTTGGAGGGGAGAGAAAGGTTGGTTCAAAAATCAAGTACGTTTTTGTGAAAACGCAAGTAGAGACGGACAGACTAACAGATAAAAATCCATACTTGACTGAAGCATGACTGAAATGACTTTAGTGTAGGAAATTTGAATTTAAAAAAAACCAAGGCATTGATTGGCCACAGACAATCATATTATCCGCGCTCAGACGAGCTTTTTTGCCATTCCTCAATAGTTGTCCAGTGATAGACACAGTAAATTTCAAGTGTGGTGATTTCCAAATGAAATAAATTGAAATAAGTTCAGGGACGCCATACTATAGCCAGCAGCTCAGCTGAGTTTTGCTAGCATTTCTGTGTGCTTTATTCATAATCTGGTAAGATTGAAATTATTTCTTTGCATATTTTGAATATTGTTTAAGGTTTCGAGTGATTTGATACTGCCATATCGAAGTCTAGCCTTACAAACAAGTAAGGATTCGCTCTGGACCCCCCGCCCTAGATCAGGGTCTAGGGACAAACAAAATATAAACTACAGCAAGGTTTAGGAAGGGGTGATCAAGTGTTGAGAACAGTGAATCATATCACTTATCCTATTGTATGGCAGTGAGATAATGCACCTATTTCAGAATCTGTAGACTGGGGAAACTTACCCTATGCGAAACCAACTAGGTAAGATGTGCTGTCTGGTCAGAGAGAACTGACCCTGTTTATGTGGTGTTATTGTAATGTGTTATGTGTAGAGGTGGCTTATTAGGTAAGGTTCTGAGCAAAAACCAATACTTTATTTCAGAGCTGTGAGTTCGATCTTGACACTAAGGTGGTGTCAAATGCTGATTAATAATTGAAGTGAGGATGCAGTGTACATTTCGGCAGAAACAAACATCTTTGCAGATTCCAGCACCAGAACAAAAATCTATTAAAGTTTTTAGTACATAAACACCAAGGGATGAAAACTAGCCACCCCTACTGAAGCATCCCATTTCCTTCCATCTTTAATGGACAATGTTTTTGTAGGCATAAACAGGGAGGGATGAAGCCACCCCAACAGCACATCCATTCATAGTTTTCCCAGAAAAATTAACATTTCGAACAGTAATACTATAATTAATCTTGAAGATTGCATATGTAAACATCTTTCATTTATCATGCCATTTATTCATGCCATTCATTCATAAATTTCAAAATCTTTGCATAAGTTCTGGCCAAAATAAAACCTTGGTTCAGAACAAATAAATTAAAAAAAGATTTTTTATTCTAAATTTAACCAGCTGAATTTAGTTCATTGTGTTATAAATTGTATTGATAGTATTAGACTTAATTAATATCTGTGTGTGTTTGTATATGTCCATACAACACATTGCATTCAGTACCCTAGATTTTAACGTAGCCACATTCATTAGTAAAAAAAGATATGTGTGAGGTCATAAAGTGGTAGCACGAAAGGGCCTTCTGTATATTTACAGCTACAATTATCTCAGGAGCCTTCACAGCTGACCTCACGCATCACACTAGGTGATAACACCACCATACAATACCATCAAAATCCACTACGCAAGTGTGTCTCAGGAACCTCAGCATACGTGGCTAACATAAGATGAGTTTTATGTGTATCCATCCAACAAACACTGTGAGCAGTTTTTAAAACGACTGTCTATGATGAGACTTAGATAGCCAGAGATATCAAAGAGATACTGTGACAAACTTTTGTGTAATTTCAGTGGAAGATAAATCCAAGACTTTTTCTATTAATTATTTTAATTTGTAACTATAAATAATCATTCATTTTACCATCTTCCAACACCCATTTCTCATTACAAGAATATATAGATGTACATAATAAATTATGAAATTGTACTCATTTGACTTGTTAAATTTTTAACTGTTAAATTTTGAGTTACCTTTTCAAATTTAATTATATTATCACATAGGGTTACTATAGCGAAAGTAGCAACGTATACTTCTGAAGCCTAAATCTATTGTCCAGCTCAGAGTATTCACAGTTGTAACTCACATGTGATACCAGTGTACTTCTCAGGCACTGGAACTTCATACTTTCTGGAGAGAGATTCTACTTCTGCTCTACCACTATTATCATATTAGGAAAACCTTTCGCTACAAGACTATCGTTGTGGAAGAAAGACCACAGTGCTCCAGGACTTGAAGATAAGAACCATCAAAGGTTTCCTTATTTTTCACTTGACATAATCTCTCCAGTATTAAATCAACACAGCGTTCTTGGGGTGATGAACATAATCGTTCCTCATAAGTGACCCTTTATAGAATTTAGTGCTTTACCAGGACATTCCAAGTCATAGACATTTTCATAATATAATAGACAAGGTGTATTTTTAAAATCACATTACTGTAAATACATTTCCATTCTATTTTGAGTTTTAAACATTCCTTTACCCAAGAAATTGAGGTACAGGAAATTAAAATTGTAAAAAATTGTTACTCAAACTTTAACCATTGATTTGTTTAATCATTTTCATTGAGTTACATTAGTGGTTGTTGTTATTCTCTCTACATCACATAGCACATTACCCTAGACATCTAGCCAGATAACAACCAGACACCTTTACATAAAAGTAGGCTCAAAATATATCGCAGATTGAGGTCGTAGGGTGGTAGCAGTCAGGTCCCCTGAGAACAAACATCATCAGCTATTAGACTCAGGGACTTGCATAGCTGACCTCACTCTGTAGACGAGTAATATTTTACTCAATAACATCCAAACCCACTACACCTATTTTCACAGATGCGCTGTCGGTTATTGCTACGCTGAAGAGTCAGGATATTCCGGACCTGGATGGCCCAAGAGAAACACTCCACAAACGATGTCAGCAATTCAAAAGAATGTAACTTATGAAGAAGCCAAGAGTTTTTTTTCAAGAGCAGATATACATGAACAAGTGGGAAGCAGAGGATCCAGACCACCAAAATAAAGCGATGCATATTGTGGCAGATTAGGATGAAAGATGGACAGAAAACATAAGAGTGAAAGTATGAAAGTACCAAAACTGCCCAGGTAATCTCACTGAAGGTTGGCTCAAGGAAAATGCACGTATGAGTTCCGCAGGAACAAAATAGAGTAAGAATCACTGGCAGATCTATTTATAGGGATACTAATTCTCTTAGCATATTGAGAATCGTCTGAGTAGACAAAGGACTAGTAGGTATCCAGGCCACTATTCCCTATGGTACTGAGTTATTGGAAAGAGCTCCCATTAATTGAATACAAAGATGACATACAGTATTAGACATCACCATAACACCAAAGAAAAGTCAGTAAACTAATCTTGATTTTATAAAGTTACAATTAAACTTCACAGATGAAAATAAAATGTCATATATATAGAATATATTTCAATCAAATATGTATAGAATTTAAGATAATCAAAAATGTCTAAAGTGCAATCATTTCTATAAAGTTACTGACGATTCGTTACAGTCTGATAGAATTTGAGTTTAGTTCAGTTCACAAAAACTATTGATAATTCATCAGAAGGACTTTTATGAAACTGAGTTGAATTGATTTGAGTTTAAAAAAAAAACTATTTATATCTCATCATTGGAACTTTTGAGAAGTGGATTTAAATGGAGTCTAGTTTAAAAAAAAAAAAAAAAACTATTTATGCCTCATCATAAGGAATTTTATTAAGTTAAGTTGAATAGAGTTCCGTGGTTGGTTCTCGGTGGTTTAACTTAGCTGAATTCCTGACTGCAAATACGGTCACTCCCTGATTTCTCGAGAAGTGAGAAAAGGGTTGTGTGTTAGATGTAGAACTATCGCAGGGCTGTGAAGATTTCTTTCCCTGACCCATTTTTCTCGTCATCGATGAAGACGGAAGCTCCTGGCGTAGACTACCCTAAAGAATTGGGGAAGATACAATATGACTTCGGTAATCCTCCATTTGAGAGAGATTAATTGTCAAGTCCATGTGTCGCCCGTCCATCAGAAGTCACAGTACAAACCAGTATGTGCCTTCTGTACTACTAAGAAGCAGTGAAATCCCATTTTACTAGAGACATATTCATGGGACTGCGCACCCATTTTTCCTGAATAATTTCCCAATATTCCATTAATCAACTCATGAACACTCTTTTCATTTGAATTCTGTCTCAGGGAGATTCATTACTTTACCGTGTGATAATTCATTACATTCTCTACAACCGCGAAGATAGTCCCCGCATCTGTTACATTCAATTAATGTTAGTTGACCAACATCTCTGTTCTATTCACGCCGGCAAGCTATTTGCACGGATGAGTGAAATTGATACTCTGAGCAATTATGAATGAATGAATCTTGAAACAGTTTACTGCGCAGTCAGAAGGGACAGGCAAGGTAATCTAGAAAATACAATGTATACACCTATGTCATGTATGATTTATCAGATAGGTAATTGATGTTTATATCCCTGTCTGAGCAGAGGTGATAGTGATGACAATGTGAAAGTAAGGGGTAAGATATCGTTTTTTTCACGATGGTGATCGTGTAAGAGAAAGTACAGTCTCTGGATAGAATAATTTATCTAATCCAGCCTATCTGGACGACGATATTCACGATGGTGATCGTGTAAGAGAAAGTACAGTCTCTGGATAGATAAATTTATCTAATCCAGCCTATCTGGACGACGATATTTAAATCAGACGCACTTTCTCTCCTTGTACGAAAATACAAGTTACACTGCACTCACATGCACAAAATTCTGTGACAAATACGTACGAACGTGAAAACAAACTATGGATAACATATAATAGATAGGGGTTGACCGACACAATAACTAAAGGTTTAATAAAGTTTATTATAAATAGAAAATCACAACATAAATCATATGCATCAAGAGATCATGGTTTACAGACAAAATGAAAATTAATCAAATAGGTTCTCCCCTCTGGTAAAGGAAAAGAAAGGACGATCCCAACAGAGGTTAATTAACCCAAAAGATCAAAGGTTAACAATACGTTATGAAATAGTCAGTATGGGAAAAGAATAGGTTCCTAATGTAAACTATCCCGTGACTAATCAGATTATTGAGATAAAAAAAAAGAAAGAAGAAACCATATAAGTATATGATGTTAACAAAAGACATAAGTTTCTTTCTCTGTTCATTCAATTCCCATACACGCAGTGGCCACTGTCAGATACACTTACCCCAGTAGTTGTCGCAGGCATTCCAAGGAAATACACTAATAAGTAATATATATATTTAGTGTAAAATTTAAGTTTGCCAAATCCAGCCCCAGACTCTCCGTAGTTGCTGACTGCAAATTTCACAGGAGTCGCTAGAGTCGGTGTTAAATTTGTACTGGATACAATAAGTTATCTATGCCTTCAGTTGGTTGGAGTAAGGTTCATGCGTGGTGATCGCCGATGTAGAATAAATAGAACATGTACAGTTCCTAGGTTGTTAAGCCTCAGGTGGCTGAAACGCTAGGTTTAAGTTTCACAAGTGTTGCTGACAATATCTTGCCACAGTTGGCTGATGATATATATATATATATATATATATATATATATATATATATATATATATATATATATATATATATATATATATATATATATATATATATATATATATATATATATATATACCTTGTATATATATATAAGTAAATCTGGTAATAGTTCTGGCCCAGTTAATATTATAATTCAATGGTTCTATTCTGGTTTCTCTCGGGTAAATGAGGAAAATTGGACCGCACAGGACACAGCAAGAAGCTCATCAATATTAAATATTCTTGGATGCTTATAATATTATAAGTTCGTATGATCATAAGTTCATATGGCCATAAGAAAAGCCGCTAGTACTCAGGTTTTGACAAACCTATATAAAAGAGAATATAAACATTTAACCAAATTATCAATATCATATCTAACACGTGCTAAAATAGGACCTCTTCACCACTGTTAAAAATTAGATTTAAAACACACGTGTCTAGCTTATCCTATCATTCTGTTAACGCGTGATATGAACACCAGTCATTTTAAAAAATTACATAAAATGGATAGAAGTAAATAATATATGCTGTCAGTAGACAGTTATTTAATGTATATACTAGTCAATTTAAAACATCTCTTACTGGAAAAATAGCGAGTAATTAAATTTACTTTACGGCTGGAAAGTTAGCTATACGTTATTTAACTAGCACAGAAAATCTCAGTGAAATATATATTGAAAACTTTAAACACACTAAATCACTTCAAGGCTAGTATATAAATTACCGCAATCAGAAAAATGAAACACTCCACGGAATCTATTAATTTTCACTCCGTACGAGAAATCTTAAGATAACGAGCTAGTGAATTTAGATAGATTTCTGGCAACTGATCATGGCTATCGGAGAGACATAGTATATATTGATATGTTCTGTACTATCGTTCTTTAATGTGAAAGTCAGACCCGAGCCAATTTGCCGTTCGATTTCTTGAATCAAAGGTAATTTTACCACCTCTTGACTTTCATCATCTCCGCCTTGCCGAAAATCAGCTACTCAATTTTCACCTGAAAGTTTTACAATCCAAGGTCCGTCTCACTGAATATCGTGTGTTCCCCTGATCAAAGAATCTATTACGCCATGCTCCGCGCTTCGCTCTCTGTTTCACATAGGCTTAATTGCCAGATGGCCCACGTGTTAATTGCACTGGTGAATCCTTCGTTCATGTAGTAGAAAATATACTCTAGATTGGGAGGGGCAAAAGTGGATGATTACTGCTGCACTATTTTCATCTGTGACAACCTATACAGGAATGGAATGACAGAAGAGAGAACGAGAGAAAAATAAAACATACGTCACACATATTACCTGCTCAGCAGAAGCAGAATCTTTAGACTTGACACAGACCAAAACAGACTTAGATCTCATCTATTCACCAAGCTAAAGATAAAAACTACTAATGAGTATAACTGTGGCACTGATAAAATAAATGACTACTAAACATCTACTTCAAAGGTAGCCTAACATATGAGGAGCAGAGAAAGCGCATATGGCCATCACCTGTACTATTCCTGGAAACACTCGGAGATTCCAAAAGCCTCAAGCTGACCTCTGCTGTCCTTGAACATATTCAAGTCGACGTCTGCAAGTGAGGCAAAGAAGAGAACGAAGACAGCAGCGAATGCAACAGACGTGGCTCAAGAACGAAAACGTCTGCTCGCAACTATGCTTCAAGGCAACTATTGACAGAAAAATTTAGTAAACGTCAAGTTAAGTGTGGAGTGGAGTAGACAAGATGGAAAGAGCAAAACCACGGCTACAAGTATTCGTTTCAGAATTAGACTTGTCTATGTTTTCTTCTTGCACTGTAACTTTCAAGTTTCAGTGGTTTCTTCCCCAAACGTTAAGCGACACATCATATTCTGGGATAAAATCATTATGTCATGTTAACTCTTGAAGAACGAGAGACCTGTATTTTAAGGCCCATTTCGTCAGGCGCTCGTGAAAGGAGGCCGGTTTTCAAAGTAAGTCTTTGTTGTGTGTAGTCCCAATTGTATAAATTAATAATCCCCATTTAATTTCCTTTACAACTATGTTACATTTCAATACTTTTATTAAACTTGGAATGAACCAATTTTAAAACTTTAACACTGCAGCAATCCCCTGCTTAGCGCTGTCAATTCGTTCCAGAAATGTCGAGCGCTAACCGAAAAAAGCGTCAAACGAAAATTAATTTCCATTAGACTTACTAGGTGTCGTAAATTTTATTTGAGATAGGTCTTAGAAATAGTGGTTCCATTAGAGTGAAGAATGATAGTGAAGGCACTATGATATAAAGGGGTAAGAAATAGACAATTGATTCACAAGGGCGCTGGAAAGAGTAAGGACAGTCTCTGAGATCAGGTAATTTCTCCGATCTGCCTATCTTACGACAATTTTTGTTTATCTGTAGACTCCTAAACCTCTCCTGGCTAAACAATTTTTGCCAGTTACTCAACACTCATGAACACACACCAGTTTGGTGCTTCAAACACACATACGTGAATACAAACTACATATAACATATATGGAGTAATGGGTCGGCCAGCACAGTAATATCAGTTTTATGGTGTTTATTATCATTAAACAGAAATCACAACATTTAGCATGGTACAGTCAAAAATCATAATTACAGAAAAATACAAATAACAAGGTGGGAGGAAGGGGGGCGGGGGTTGAGGAGTAGTATCCCAATATGCTCTTCTCGCTTGTATAGACAAAGAAAACCCAGTCCACAGACAAGTGGTTATCAGAAAGAGATAATTTAACCCAAAAATAGATTAATTATTCTGATAGGGTGTTTTACAATAATTGGTATGGGGTGTAGGAACAGATTCCTAGTGTTCTCCAAGTTATCCCTTGACTAAGCAGATTAAGGGAGGGGAAATAAGCAAAGGTAAGCAATCCCTCTTAACGAGAACAATACAAGGAATACAGTATAAGGATATTTACCAAGTAAAGAGAATTATAAGTTTAGCTAATATCTCTCATTCATTCATGCACGCTAGCGATGGCCATCACACATTTTCTCACACTTACCGCTCAGTGAATCTGGCACTTTATAGAATAACCCAAACAGCAATTAAATTACTCAATAAACTGTCTTGAGTCTTTTCCTTCGTTTTCCAGCCCCAGACTAGCGGGTTTGGCGTTTAGCAAATTTTCCCGAAGTCGCTGGAAGGTGAAGCACTAGTGTTTCTTTTTGATTATCAACTAAAAGTTTCTATGGGATGGCACTGGCACAGGTAAAGTTATGAGAAGGTAGTGGTCTCCTGGATTTTCACCGCTGGTGGTGTAAAACTTCTATAGCGTGATGGCAACACTGAACAGCGAGGTATGGGTTTTCTCTTCGGGGGTTTTAATCCAGTGAAAAATACGTGAATGTCAGTGTACATAAATGATATACTCTTTTCCACAGCAGAACAGTAAAATTTAAATATATCGCTCTGGCAATTGTTCTTCTCCAGTTAATCTTTACAGACTATATTGATTTAGTATTTAAATGTTCTTGGGTGGCTTTATCTCATGTAACTTTAGAGAGCGAGACCGCACCGGGTCACCACAAGATTATATTTAAATGTTCAAAATTCTGGATGTTGAGGAACCGAGTCTGGAGGACTCTATAATTTTGCTGGGACGCAAAGGTGTATGATCATTCTATGTGAAAAAATAGAAAACATGTAATCAATACACTCAATACTAATCACATTCTGACGCGCGATAATTTTGCAGTTAAGACTATTTTATACACTCGCGTATTCAATTATAGATATATATATATTTAAGAAACTTTCCGCGAGTCTAAAGGTTATAAAAACACACACATATATAAATAAATAAATATATGTATGTATATGTATATGTATGTATGTATATGTATATATATGTATATATGTATATATGTATATATGTATATATGTGTGTATATATATATATATATATATATATATATATATATATATATATATATATATATATATATATATAATAATAATAATAATAAATTCTTTAAGCGCCAAACACGGCGCATAAGGCAGAAACCAGTGCTCTCCAGGTTGTTCGTTGTGACGCCACTCCTCTTAGCTCTTGCGCATTATTTAGGCCCAACGTTCTTCCTTCTCTTATTATTGTTCTTCTGAGTGTTTCTTTTGGTCTTCCTTTTTTCCGCTTACCCTCAGGAACCCAAGTGAGCGCCTGTAGTGGTATTCTGTTGTTTTGCATTCGTAGGACATGACCGATATACGACCATCGTCTTTTCCTTATATAGTCGGAGACATATTTCTGCCTAGAGTCTTCTCTTATTTGTCGATTAGTCTTGAATTCTTTCCAACTGATGTTCATGAGTTTTCTAAGACATTTGTTCTCGAATGTATTCAGCTTGTTCTCCAATGATTTTGTTATTTTCCAACTCTCACAGCCGTATGTTAACACTGAGATAACATTTGAATTAAACAGACGAAGCTTGGTATGTATATTCAATGATCGTAATTTCCAAATGTTAGATAATCTATTGAAGGCGCTAGCTGCCAAAGCAATTCTAGTATGAATTTCTCTTGTTGTGTCACCATCCTGAGTCATTTTACTGCCTAAATAATTGAAACTTTCAACTTTCTGTAGTTTTTCCCCGTTCAAGATGATATCAAAGGTCTCATTAGAAAAGTTCATAGCTTTAGTTTTAGAGGCATTTATTTGGAGACCAATTTTAACCGAGAGATGACACAAATTATTTATTGCTTCTTGGGATTGTCTTGGTGTTGAACTTAAGAATGCTACATCATCTGCGAAATCCAGGTCCCCCAGGAATTTTCCATTTGTCCATTTTATACCCAATTGTTCATTGTGGGTATAGTTTCTCATAACCCAATCAATAGCTATTCCAAAAAGTAGTGGTGACATAATACAGCCTTGTTTCACCCCTGTTTCTACTGTAAACCATTCTGTATTCCCTTTATTTGTTCTAACACAACATCTTGCATTGTCATATAGCGCTTTGATTATATTCACATATTTTGTTGGAAAACCATAGATTGTAAGTATCTTCCACAATGATGGGCGGTGTAGACTATCAAAGGCTTTTTGAAAATCGACGAAGGTGATAATAAGTGGCGATTGCCTTTCCACTGATTCTTCTATAATTGTTCTTAGTGTGAATATTTGATCAATACATGATCGTTTCGGCCTGAAACCCGCTTGTTCTTCTCTGATCTTTTCGTCAGCATGCAATTTAAGTCTTTCTAACATCATGCAACATAATAATTTTCCAGGTACTGATAATAGAGATATACCACGCCAGTTATTACAGTCTGATAGATCACCTTTCTTCGGTAACTTTACAATAATACTGTCTTTCCATTGTTGTGGTGGTTGTTCTTCTCTCCATACTTCATTTATAATATCTAAAATTCTCAAGAGGTTGTTGTCATTAACTGCTTTAATCATTTCCCCTGAAATTTCGTCAACTCCAGCAGCTTTAAAATTTTTTAATCTTTTAACGGCTTGTTTGATCTCGTCCAGCGTGAATTCATCGCAAGTTATTGGCAAAGTGGTTGTGGATGTTTCATTATTAAAATCAGGTGTTACTGTTGGTGGTGGTCTGTTTAGCACCTCCATGAAGTGCTCAGCCCATCTCTTCATTTGTTCTTTTTCTGTTGGTATTGAATTCCCTAATTTACCTTTAACAGGTGTTTCCATAGCAGTAGGCTGGTGACATAGTTGTTTTGTAATTTGATAAAGGCACCTACTATTACCAGTTCTTGCAGCATTTTCAGCTTCTACGGCCAGTTCATTGATGAAATGTCTTTTATCTCTTCGAGTTTTTGTCTTCACTTCATTATTTAACAAGTTATAAGTTAGTTTGCAAGATTCAACTGCATTATGTGTACTTGCCGCTAGTAGTTTAAGTTTTGCTGTTTTCCTTTCTTGTATTTTATCCCAAGTATCTTCTCTCATCCATTTTTTCTTTTTATGTACTAGGTATCCGGTGGTCGCTACAGCTGCTTCTGTCATTGCTGTTCTCAATTGTTCCCATTTAGTATCGATTGTCTTGGTGGTGATATCGTTGTCAATTTTGCCTAAAGCATCGAAATAGTTGTTCATTTTGACATTATATTCCTTCTTTATATCATTTGATTGCAGTCTGTGTACATCTATTCTTCTATTTTTATTCGGTTGGTATAACTTCTTCAGTTTAATTCTCATTTTAGCTATGCAGAGGTTATGATCGCTTCCGATCTCTGCACCTCTGTATGCTCTGACGTCTTGAACTGATGAGCGAAATTTAGCGCTTATGCAGAAGTGATCTATCTTGTATGTGTGCGTGTATGTGTGCGTGTATGTATATATATATATATATATATATATATATATATATATATATATATATATATATATATATATAAATATATATATATATATATATATATATTATATATATATATATATATAATATATATTATATATATATATATATATATATATATATATATATATATATACATATATATATATATATATATATATATATATATATATATATATATATATATATATATATATATATATACATATATACATACATATATAATACATACATATATATATATATATATATATATATATATATATATATATATATATATATATATATATAATATATATATATATATATATATATATATATATATACATACATACATACATACATACATATATATATATATATATATATATATATATATATATATATATATATATATATATATATATATATATATATATATATATATATATATATATATATATATATATATATATATATATATATATATATATATATATATATATATACATACACGCACACATACACACACACACACACACATATATATATATATATATATATATATATATATATATATATATATATATATATATATATATATATATATATATATATATATATATATATATATATATATATATATATATATATATATATATATATAACGTCTGCTGAAAACGTTTGTTATATCTTGGGGGGTAGTACTGGTCATCACTGTAGAGGTCTTCTTCACGACTGAAACAGGACTTGTTTGGGTTACCAATGCATAATTGAAACAACCGGTCATGTTGACATAGAGTGAGAGTATCAGGTACGCGAATGGGTGTACTGTTCTGTGTAGTTGACCACTTGATAATGTTACACTCACACACTCTTATGAAAGTCAATGATGGCTCGAACTATAGCTGACGTTTCATATAGTTTAATTTGACGCACACACTTGGACAGAACGGGTACAGTTACAGGAACACAGGTCGACATCAATAGCATATTGTTGACCCACGGTGTACAATAATAAATTGGCATTCATGTTGAGGAAAATCACAATGGAACGTTAGTATACAAGCATTTAGAGTTCCATATCTAATATAAATATTCATCAGGCCTTACTGAATGATCATGTCAGTTAATATACAAGGTTCCAACCTGATTCTTAGACTGAACCTCTTTAGCATAAACGTAACTTGCACTCTAGCGAAGATTCCGTTAAATACAGTTCAGCCAATATTTCCTGAGGAAACGTTAAACTACCAATAGTAGGTTTTCCTTTCATAAGTATGATCTCTTTATCATCACCTGATAATAAGGGCGTTCCTGTTCTCAGGTAAATGATCAACAATAAATAGCATTCCAAAATGGCTTCTAGTCTTGTGAGCCTCGATCACGATAAGGATGCACAATGAAGCTCTAATAACAATGCAGTTCATGAACATAACTGTTTCTATAACATTCAGCATATTCTTTCCTCATAGTTGCTGCATATATACAAAATCAGTGCTGCTAGATAACATGTCGTTCCGACATACTGACAAGGTTCAATTCATGTAGCTGTCTGCCCATCTCAGGCCTAGGAATGAAAAAAGTTCGGTAAACAGTTCTTTACCTTGGCATAGGAAAAAACCACTAGCAAACACAAAAACGCTCTTCTCCTCGCGTTATGGAATGAACACTAGGGAACTCATGGATTTAACAATCCCAGAAGAAACTATCTTCGTTCCCATAATCAAAAAGAGATCACAAACTTTGGGCAGGTCTACGACATGACTCCCGCCATAGGCTTCTACATCACCGAGGAACCCTCTAACCTATCTTCATGCGCCGAAAAGCACCTCACCCCAAAAGTACAGTACAAAGAAAATAGTCCGACATAAACATACAAAGATATCAAGCTATAGGGCATACTCGTCCTACATAGACAAGAACTACACATAGATACGGGCCATAGACATTCTGAAGCAATAACAATCTATTCCTAACCAAACACAGAATAGATTAAAGTAAGTCTAGATTCCTCCGCTGAGTTCGATTTTCAGGAACGATACAAGGAGCGATAACTCACAGAATGAATACCCATCGCCTAATCTGAGTTCTGTCCCTTTAGACTGAGAATCGTGAATTCAAAAATAAATATATTTTTATCAGACAGATAAATACATTTTACATTTGTATGCGTAATCCGTGCGCCACCAAAGAATATGTGTGCAACAGATTACCACACCCCCCGGGAAAAAAATGAAAATCATTTTTTTTTCATCTGAGAGCAGCATACAATAGGCTCCCAACGCATAAATACTGCGCAGATGAGAAATATCTGGAATTATTTAAGCCATATTAAGGCAAAGTCGAAATATAGATCGACTGATGAGAATACATCTCAATCTCTCAGAGAAAGCATTTCTCTTAAGCATAAAAGTTTCCAGGGAGGTGTCACCAACGCATACTACTATACTTGCAATGACACAATGCATATAACAATTTCAGTTGAAGCATTCGAAGTACATGATTGACAAAAAGAAAAATCATCAACGAGTACCGGTGAATATATATATCAATGAACGTAGTATCATTACGAATTACAATGTGTATCTATCTTGATATAGAAAAGAAACAATCTGTTGTCGAGTTGGAAGTGTTAAGAAGTCCAAAACTCAACAGTTAAGTTGAGTCATGTGGGCATCTAGACAGAATGTCTGCCATCACATTATCTGATCCACGGATAGCTCGTACCGAAAAATGAAAAGGCTGAAGAGCAATCGCGTATCGCGTTGATCTCGCGCTCTTCAGATATTTACTCTGAATAGCCGTAAGAGCTTTCTGGTCAGTTTCCACAATGAAATGCGCGCCCAGAAGAAATCTTTGCAGTTTAAGGATTGACCAAACCATAGCCAATAATTCACGGCCTAGGACCGAGTAATTCTTCTCTGCGGCATTTAATTTCCGAGAAATATACATCACAGGATGCAGAGTTCCAGAGTACTCTTGCATTAGTGCAGCTCCAATCCCGGTGGATGAAGCGTCACTACGAAGAACAAATGTCTTATCTGTAGTAGGTAACACTAAAATAGGTGAAGTAGAAAACATAGTTTTAACCTTATCCAAAGAGGATTGACATTCTTGAGTCCAATGGACTACATTAGGAGACCCTTTCTTCAGCAAGGAAGAAAGAGGTGACATAATGGAGGACAGATTCGGGATGAATCGTCCATAAAATTGTATTAGACCTAAGAGACTTCGTACTTGCTTTTTAGTCTTAGGAATAGAAATGTTAAGTATTTTACTTGTATTATGGTCCTCTGTCTTTAGGAAACCATGACCGACACGGTGACCTAAGAAAGCAATTCCGCTAAAACCAATACAGGCTTTAGATGGTTTTGCTGTCAAGTTATGCTCGCGTAAGGTAGACAATAGTTCATTTAACCCTAAATAGTGATCTTCCCAAGTATCGCTGAAAAGACAGATGTCATCAAGATATGCAATGACATCTGCGCGATGAGATAAGATCCGACGCATCATGCGTACGAATGTCGCTGGGGCGTTCATAAGGCCGAAAGGCATGAAATTCCATTGGAACAGACCCCTAGGTGTCGAAAAAGCAGTGAACGGTTTGGCGTGTTCGCATAAAGGAACTTGCCAATATCCCTTAGACAAATCAAGTTTAGTGAAAAAATGAGATTTAGAAAGCTTAGTAAGTAGCTCTTCTAGTAAAGGCATAGGTTCAGCATCGAACTTCGTAACTTGATTCAATTTGCGATAGTCAACGCAAAGACGTATGTTATTGTCTTTTTTCCGGACAATAACCATCGGCGAAGAATACGCAGAAGTGGATGGTTCAATTATTTTTAAATCTATCATTTCATCCAACTCCTTCTCAACCTGCGCTTGAAAATGTATAGGGATAGGATAAGGTCTGACCCTAATAGGATTATGGTCAGTTAGAATAATATCATGTTCAATTACATGAGTTTGTCCAGGCATGTCAGTAAGGACATCCTGAAATGTTTGTAACATAGCCGAAACTTGTCGCTGTTCTCCTAGAGACAAATCCGGAGAAACAGTAACGTTTTTCCATGATTCACCAGAATGCAGTGGGATCATCGGAAGCGGAAGATTAACATCCGAAAAACTTGTTTCCTCATCCTGTATTACGGACAGTGATGAGTAATGACCATGTTGGACTGGTGAATCGTCCGTTGCCTGGAAAATAGGCTGTAAATAATCCGGACGTTCATGGAATTCCGTAAGCATATTGATGTGGAAGGTTTTATGCTTCCCATCAATATCGACAATGTAGTCAACATCGGAAATTTTCGAGATTATATCGTACGGACTTTTCCAAGAAATAAGAAGTCTGTTTTCCCTACAAGGTAGTAAAACAAATGCTTTGTCACCAGGACAAAGTTGTCGTAAGGTTCTTCTCTTATTGGCAAATTGTCTTGCTTTCTGCTTAGCAAATTCAGAAGAAGAAGTTGCCAATTTGCATGCTTCGATAATCTTTTCCCTCAGCGCGATGACATATTCATAAGAAGATTTCGTGTCATCGGTAATATTATCAGCGGTTATGAGATCATGAAGCAAAGACATAGGGCCGCGAGGTCGCGCGCCAAAGACAAGTTCAAAGGGAGAAAATCATGTATGTTCATTGGGGACCTCTCTGTAAGCGAAGAGGGCCGCGGGTAAAACCCTATCCCAATCTTGAGGATGATCCTCAGTTATTTTCTCTAGCATGTTTTTGAGTGTTCTATTTAGCCGCTCGACCATCCCATTGGACATAGGATGATAGATACTACTCAAAGATCTCTCTATCTGCAGGGTCGACATCACTTGAGACATGGTATCCGATATTAGTTGGGTGCCATGGTCTGATAATATTTCTCCGGGGAATCCCAGACGAGAAAATATAAGCCAAAGAGCATCTGCAATGTCAGCAGTAGTAATGCTCTTCAGAGGAATAGCCTCTGGCCAACGTGTGCACATATCTACACAAGTTAAGATAAACTGATGTCCTCTAGCAGATTTGATCTTAAATGGACCAATGATGTCTATCGCCATTTTCTGAAATGGTCGAATAGGAATGTCTGCAGCCTCAATAGGTGCAGCATGGCGTGGACCTTTGGATTTGACTTCTTGACATACTATACAAGATTCACAATAAATCCGTATGTCTTTGTTCACAAAAGGCCAAAAGAAAGCCGCAAGAACTCTTGACTTTGTACGGGAAAAACCCATATGTCCAGCACACTGAGAATCGTGTGCGTGTTGTAAGATTTTAACTCTCAAATTCTTGGGCACAAGAATCTGAGAATGTCTTGACTTGGCGGAGACTTGCACCATACGTACAAGTACGCCATTCTTCATTGTAATCCAAGATTTACGCTTTGTATCTTTATTCGGATCACCTTTCGTTGCAAGCGTGAAGAATTTCTTTAGAGTCGGATCCTCTTCTTGCTGTTTTATAAACGAGTCACGAGAAATTACCAAGGGATCATCTTGGTTATGCACTTCATTATCTTCAGTCGATGAAGTTTGAGGCATATTAAGAGCTTGAGCTCTAGTGACTACAGCATTAGCAGTTTGCATATTCTGTTTTTCCAAAACGGAAATTTGTTGTGGAGTGCATTCTTTGACTCCGTGAATACGACCGATGATAAGATCAGCGATCGGATTCGGCAGAAGACATGCGTGTACATCTCCTGTAAAGAAAGGAGTAGCAATCCTAATGATAGCAGTAGAGTATTTCTCTAATGTGCCGCCAAATGTTACACATTTGACTACTTTTCCAGTGGCACGAGAAGGATCTACGAGTGACTGCCTCACTCCAATGGTGGTGCACCCCGAATCGAAAAGAACTGCGACTGGAGTACCATCAACTAAACCTCTATTCAAGACAAGAGAACCTCTTCCATCATGCGCGATTGACGCCGGAAGTGCGGGAAGAGGATGGCCACAACTTAAAGTGGTCACTGTAGTTGGTTCAAATAATGTTTTGCATTGGGGGCACTGAGATGCTCTCCCAAAATCAAAAGCGGAACATGCCATAATATTAGCTTCATTATTATCTTTACTCTGTTTATAGGCTTCATGTTACTCTTGCTGTGCAGAGTTTGCCTGATAATGAGATTTATGTTTTTTGTATTGAGATCTACCTCGATTATTATTGCCTCTGTAATCATTATTATTTCCTCTATTGTAACCCCTATTTGGGTTTGAGTCATAATTCTCATGGTTACCATTATCATATTCATTATAATGAGTATCTCTATAATTATGGTCTTGTTGTCTCCATGATGGATAACTTGGATAGTTCCTATAATAACTTCCTCTGCGGAAATTTCTATAATTATGACCACCTCTGTATCGAGGGCTGTCAGCTTGTCTCCAGTTCTTCGCAGAAGAACCCTGAAATGACTGGTTTCCTTGGTTTTGATAACTATTATGGTTACCTTTCTTCCCAAACTTGTTTTGCTGTCCCTGAAATTTGTGTGAATAATTAGGGTTGTATGGAGTTGCTGATGCAACTGGCATACTCTCTTTAATCTTAGTGTTGCTAAGAGTTACGTCAGGGTGTGCAGTGACGTATTGGTCACAATATTCTTGCATTTCTTTTAGTGTCTTGGGTTTACGCTCATGTAGGAATTCCAAGAAGGGTTTATTAACACTTGACATAATTTTGTCCCTGAGCAACAAGTCCATAAAGGCTTCATATGTCTTTTCTGTTTTGGACAACTCAATCCAACGATTAAATGTAAGACGTGTCCTTGCAATGAATTCTGAGAATTCTACCCCTGATTCAGGTACCATTTTCCTAAACAAAATACGGTAACCTTCCTCAGTTAACTGATATTTTTTCAATAAAGCTGCTCTAATAACATCATAATTATCCTTGTCAACCTCTTCAACCAAACTTAAACTAGTCAGAGAATCACCTTTCAGATTTTCTGATAATTGGTTAGCATATTGTGATATATCCACATTATGAGCTCGACAAGAGCGTTCAAAACGGTCCAGCCAGAATGTAATATCGTCACTGGAAGGATTGAACGCTGGTACCTTGACCTTATAAGTAAAGGGTTTACCACTGTTACCATTTGACTGATTAACATTACTCATATTTGTCAATCTCAGTTTTTCTAATTCAAATGCAAATAGTTTTTCCTCATGTAATCTTTTTGCCTTACTCTCTTCGGCTTCTCTGTCTAATCTCTTTTGTTCAGCTTCTCTGTCTAATCTCTTTTGTTCAGCTTCTGTGTCTAATCTCTTTGGTTCAGCTTCTCTATCTAATCTTTTTTTCTTCCATCTGGAATCTTCTTTCCTCCACCTGCATCTGCAAGTTATTTTGTTCAGTCTCAGCTTTCAGTTTCTCAATTTCCAATTTTTGTGTTTTTTCATATTGACTGGTAGCATACTCCTCCAACTTATCTCCAGGCTTGCCTAGGGACTTCCCTATTTCAATGAAGTATTCTAATGTAGACATGATGTCTAATAATGAAAGCAATCAGTTGACACAAAAATGTAATCTATTTTCAAGTAAACAGGAACAAGTTCTCAATGAACTTGATAATTAGCTCACTATCCCAATCTCTGTGGGAAACAAGCCTTACAAAGGTCTTGTATATTTCCTTGTACAACAATAATAATAATAAAGTACTGGTCTATAATATAACATACGTGTACTCAACTATCTCATATCATATGTCAACCAAAGACATTAACAAAGGACAAGCATAAAAGACAATATGAAAACAATTGCAGAAATCAACTAAGTCAAAATAGAGAAATTAATTAAAATAATCACAGAATCTGTGACGACAACTGCAGTGGAATCAACAAGACAAATAACGCCACAGTGTATAAACATAAATGGTGTACAAAAATAAATGACAGAAAAGAGGAGATCTACAAATACAAACAGATCAAACAAAACTAAGGAACACAAAATTATCAACAAAAACAACGAAGAAACGAACACCTCATCACAACTAACAAAAATAGCAACAGATGTTGCAAGCAATATTTCAATCAAGAAAATTGCTCCCTATAGAACGCTAATATAAGACCAATGTTACTCGGTATACCTTATACTAGTCACCACCCATCCAGGCCCGCAGAAATATAAACTAATTTAATACACAAACAAGTAACATGTAACATAAATACAAACAGCATACAATATATATATCATCAGTGAAATGTGTTGAAGAAGAAGTGTGTTGCAAAGAAGGCTCAGTTTTTTAATCAAAATAACTTGCCACTTTTAATAAATTTTTAAATTCTTGAACTAATTTATTACAAAGTTCAACAATGAGTATATAGAAGATCCACCGATGAAATATATTAACTTCTCAATATTACTGCATTTCCTATCAACACAGATAAACACTCGATTCAAACGTTCCGTGTACTGCTGTCTAAATCACGAAAAATATGTCAACAAACGCTGACCTAGTTACTGCTTCCGACAGGTCACGTGGCAAAATACTGACAAAGTGTACAGTTGTACTGCTAGTGTGTCGTATGAGGCGTCAGGAATGGTCTGGTTACAATAACCCCAGGGATCTGGCCTACCACTGAAAACGTCTGCTCAAAACGTTTGTTATATCTTGGGGGGTAGTACTGGTCATCACTGTAGAGGTCTTCTTCACGACTGAAACAGGACTTGTTTGGGTTACCAATGCATAATTGAAACAACCGGTCATGTTGACATAGAGTGAGAGTATCAGGTACGCGAATGGGTGTACTGTTCTGTGTAGTTGACCACTTGATAATGTTACACTTTCACACTTTTATGAAAGTCAATGATGGCTGGAACTATAGCTGACGTTTCATATAGTTTAATTTGACGCACACACTTGGACAGAACGGGTACAGTTACAGGAACACAGGTCGACATCAATAGCATATTGTTGACCCACTGTGTACAATAATAAATTGGCATTCATGTTGAGGAAAATCACAATGGAACGTTAGTATACAAGCATTCAGAGTTCCATATCTTATATAAATATTCATCAGGCCTTACTGACTGATCATGTCAGTTAATATACAAGGTTCCAACCTGATTCTTAGACTGAACCTCTTTAGCATAAACGTAACTTGCACTCTAGCGAAGATTCCGTTAAATACAGTTCAGCCAATATTTCTTGAGGAAACGTTAAACTACCAATAGTAGGTTTTCCTTTCATAAGTATGATCTCTTTATCATCACCTGATAATAAGGGCGTCCCTGTTCTCTGGTAAATGATCAACAATAAATAGCATTCCAAAATGGCTTCTAGTCTTGTGAGTATCGCTCACGATAAGGATGCACAATGAAGCTTTAATAACAATGCAGTTCATGAACATAACTGTTTCTATAACATTCAGCATATTCTTTCCTCATAGTTGCTGCATATATACAAAATCAGTGCTGCTAGATAACATGTCGTTCCGACATACTGACAAGGTTCAATTCATGTAGCTGTCTGCCCATCTCAGGCCTAGGAATGGAAAAAGTTCGGTAAACAGTTCTTTACCTTGGCATAGGAAAAAACCACTAGCAAACACAAAAACGCTCTTCTCCTCGCGTTATGGAATGAACACTAGGGAACTCATGGATTTAACAATCCCAGAAGAAACTATCTTCGTTCCCATAATCAAAAAGAGATCACAAACTTTGGGCATGTCTACGACATGACTCCCGCCATAGGCTTCTACATCACCGAAGAACCCTCTAACCTATCTTCATGCGCCGAAAAGCACCTGACCCCAAAAGTACAGTACAAAGAAAATAGTCCGACATAAACATACAAAGATATCAAGCTATAGGACATACTCGTCCTACATAGACAAGAACTACACATAGATACGGGCCATAGACATTCTAAAGCAATAACAATCTATTCCTAACCAAACACAATAGATTAAAGTAAGTCTAGATTCCTCCGCTGAGTTCGATTTTCAGGAACGATACAAGGAGTGATAACTCACAGAATGAATACCCATCGCCTAATCTGAGTTCTGTCCCTTTAGACTGAGAATCGTGAATTCAAAAAGAAATATATTTTTATCAGACAGATAAATACATTTTACATTTGTATGCGTAATCCACGCGCCACCAAAGAATATGTGCGCAACATATATATATATATATATATATATATATATATATATATATATATATATATATATATATATATATATATATATATATATATATATAATATATATATATATATATATATATATATATATATATATATATATATTATATATTATATATATATATATATTTATTTATTTATTTATTTATTTATTTATTTATTTATTTATTTATATATACAGAACTTTTTTTTTTTTTTTCGTACGCCCGCTAATACTCGAGGCGAAATCTCAGGTTATTATTAATGTCTAACCTGACATTGATTTTACGTGAGTATCCCTTTTTCTTGTACAGAGACAGGTGTCCCTCGCCATTCAGGCAAATACTCGCCGATTTCGGAGGTACCCATTAGAGCTGGGTCGGCATAGGAGCCGCCAATTCCTGGTCGACAACACTCCTTCAAATGTCATCGCCAGGTCTCGAGTTAATCCAGTCCAAATCCCGGTCGGCGAAAAATCCTCAAATGCCGTCGCCCGGGTTTGATCCTGCATCACCCGGTCGCCAGAGCGGTGTGGTAACCACTACGCTAGCGCGGCTCCCCGATACAGAACTAAACTGTATTAATTGGTTATAATCCATTAACGGCTTCAAAATTAATTTTAAGCATCGATTATATTGGGAAATAACGTATAGATATTATTTATTTTACAACTGGAAACTTTTGAGATGGGTTTATTTAATTGGTTTAAATTAACACAAAATCCAGTGAAATCAAAATGAAAGAACTAGACCACTGATCACTTGAAACTAATATATTTTACCGTTGCACAGAATGAATTCACTCCAATATAGCCGAAAATCCAGAGGAAATCTAGCAGGATTCTACTATAAGCTAGTGCTTCTTTAAATCTCTGGCACGCGGATGATAAACTACATTCTTCAGTGGTCTCAATATATATTAAATGAAATGAGAGGTAATATCTAGATGTTTAGTTTAACGCCTTATTTGAAATCAGGGAACTTTCTGATTCTAGCGCCGCCAGTCCCCGCTCTATTACCTATCTCTCTACCGCTTAGACTTCCCCCGTTCGTCTCGTTCTGCGAGCAGTTCTCTGGTTCACACTGAGGTGTTAAACGACAGCGGAAGCTGTTTCGTCCGTTTTGGGGACCACTACTGCCTTTGATCGTATCCCGCTTTCCTCGTTGGACTCTGGCAACGCCCTACTAGGCATGGGGGACAGGCTAGGCAGGGAAATAACTGCTTATAATCGCTCTAGAGATTGCGGTAGGAGTGGTTTAACCTCCCCTTTAAGACAAAGCGACGTCCAGGATGCAAGCATGAAACTATCTACATATTAATTAGCCCACGTTGTAGAATTCCACGTGGAAATGATGCAAACTAATGAGCCCAGGTTGTAGAATTCCCCGTTGCTATTGTGCATGCTAATGAGCCAGCGTGGAATCCACGTTCACTCTTGTGTTGCATACAAATCCAGGGGCTGCGAAGCTATTCGAGGCTTTTGTCCTATCATCTAACAATTCAGGGACTTCACTTATCATACTATTCGTACATCACAATCGTCCCAGCTTTTAGACATGAAACCATTGTTCATGTTTCATTTATGACAATGAAGGTGCCCTGATTGGTAACTTGCGGATGATTGGTATCTTCAATTTCCTCCTCTTCCTCCGTAATCCAGTTTCTACTCATGAAATCAGCTCCAACATTCTGTTTTCCCGGATTATATTCCACTTTGAAAGAGTACACGCTTAAAAGCAAAGCCCAGCGTATGATTCTTGCGTTGAATTCCTTATTTGCGCCAAGAAAAGCTAAGGGAGCGTGGTCTGTTTGCACCGAAAAGATGTCCCGTAAAGAAACTCATGATGACGTCTTATTCCGTCAATCAGTGCCAGACATTCTCTTTCAACTGTGCTGTAGTTACGTTCAGCCGTTTTTAATTTTCGACTGCCATACGCAAGTGGGAATAACATATTCGGGTTGGTGTCATCTGTTTGCAGCAGTGTTGACCCGATGCCCTGACCCGACGCGTCGACCCGCAATACAAAAGGTTTCTTGAGGTCAGGTAACCTCAAAATGGGGTATCCGAACAACTGTCCTTTTAACTTGCTGTATGCGTGTTCGCACTTTTAATCCAAAATAACCCGGTCAGGTCGGCCTTTCTTTGTAAGGTCAGTCAGGGGTGCAGTTAGTCCGTTGAAATTCTGGATGTATTTTTGATAATATGCACATAGTGATAAGAAAGAATGGGTGTCTTTCTTCGTTTGGGGCCTTTTTGCTGCAACTATTTTCTCAACGTTCTTCTTAACAGGCCACATGCAGCCATGAGAAATAGTATGCCCCAGGAAGTCTAGCTTTTCAAACCCGATGAGACATTTGCTAGGTCTGGCAGTGAGACCAGTTTCCTGTAGTCTCCTGAGGAGCATAGCAACCGTAGCAATATGTTCATCATAGGTTTCCGATGCAATTAGTATGTCATCCATGAAATTATGGATATGGGGACTGTGCAAAGGTTCTAAAAGCTTTCTCATCATCCTGGTGAACACTCCTGGTGCGTTGTGCAATCCGAACGGCATCACATTAAATGTGTAATGTCCTTCACTAGTGCTGAAAGCTAATAAAGGTTTAACTTCCTCCTTGACTGGTATTTAGTAATACCCTTTACTCAGGTCAATCTTGGAAAAAATTCTTGCTTTGCTAAGCTTGGTGAACAACTCAGAAACAGTCTGGGGAGGTTCGGGCTGGAATTCCGTTACAGCGTTTAGTAACCGGTAATCTATACACAGCCGAACTTCCTTATTGGGCTTCTGTAACAGTACTACACTCGAACTATAAGGAGATGTCGACTCACTGATAATTTCTGCCTGACGCAGCTTGTCTATTTCTCCGCGAAGTGCATCAGCTTTAGCGTACGGACTGGGGTAAACTCTGGTTCGAACAGGGGTCTCGTTTGTTAATTTCCTATCAAATTCTATGAGATTTGTTCGACCAGGTGCATCCGTTAGGACTGCAGCGTACTGTTTCAGTAGCGCCCTGGTTTCTGTCTGTTGTTGTTCTGAGAGATTGTCGCCGAATTTGTAATCTTTAAAGGATTCTGTTTGTTGCAATGGGTACTCCATGCAACTATCATCATCTTCCTCGTCTTCCGTTGCTATGGCGACCGCCAGGAGATGTTCGGAGGACGGCACTAGTCTTTCCAAATATGTCTTAAGCAGATTTATGTTAAAGACCTTCTCCTTTCCTTTAATGGAGATCTTGTAATTGGTGCGTGAGATCTTTTTAAGGACGGTAAACGGCCCTTGCCATCCAATGCAAAGTTTATTGTTTCTTGTTGGAAGTAACAACAAAACTTTCTCCCCTGGTTGGAGTTCTCTCTCTTTTGCAGCTTTATTGTATCTTTTAGCATGTTTTGCGCGTGCTTTCTTAAGGTTGGTAGTAGCTAGATCCCATCCTAGCTGTAGCCTTTCCTTGAGCTCAGATACATATTTGCTTGCAGAGACGACTGTCTCATCAGACTTTTGGTCTGTCAGGGACTGAAGTAAGACTTCTAGTGGCCCCTTTATAGGTCTGCCAAATAAAAGTGTGGCTGGCGTGAATCCCGTAGATGCTTGGTGAACCTCTCTGTAGGCGAATAAGGCAGCAGATATATATAGGTCCCAAGCTTCCGGTTTCGCTTGAGCCAGCTTACGTAATATCCTGGTGAGGCTTCCGTTGACACGTTCTACTTACCCACTTCCGGCCGGATTATAAGGGCTTGTGTAGATGTGCTGGTTCCTCATGATCTTTACGATCTCCTCCATTAACAGGCTACGGTATGGGGATTTGTTGTCCGTCAAAACGTTTTGAGGGAAACCCAACCGTGTAACTATCTGCACGAGGGCTTCTGCGACATGCTTGGAATTCGTGCATGTTAGCGGTATAGCTTCGGCCCACAAAGTGCAAGTGTCGACTATGGTCAGGATAAACCTGTGCCTTCGTTTAGTCCTTTCTAAGGGTCCTAAAATGTCGATTACAACCTGTTGAAATGGTGTCCCCACTACTGGCGCATCATCCACGGGAATAAAGCGTGTCCGTTGCTTGGGTGCCACACATTGGCACTGGGCGCAGGATTTCACGTACCTGATAATCTCAGAGTTCATTCCTGGCCACCAATAGTGGGTTTTATTCGCTGAAAAGTGGCGTTTTGTCTCATATGTCTGCTAAAGGGAAGAGAGTGCCTCATTTCTAAGATCTGGTTTCTGAACTGCGTCGGTACTAGGAGCTGGTTATTCCCTGTATCAGGGTCGCCCTTTCTACGATACAATACGCCATCCTTCGAAAAGATGTCTCCGTGGTGTCTGGGGTCCTTAGCCATGGGCAGTTTTCAAAAGAAGGGCTCCAGAGTAGGGTCCTTTTGTTGCGCCTCCTTCAGTTCTTTCGGCAACAAATTTGGCGCAGGCTCCCTCTCCTTCTTGGTTTGCCCTCTTGTGGTTACCGCTGCTACAATCGGCTCTTTTGGTCTCCCAACAAACACATATCTACATCCCAGGATAACTGGGTAGATAGGATAATCCATTATGGCCGCTTTAATAACACCTCTGACAAAATCAGAGTGTATTTCTACCAGTGCGATAGGACGCGTCCTGAGTGCGTCACTCTTAAAAACTCCACATAGTTTGACGGTGTCCTCTGTCTCCTGACCTGGTTTGACTAGGTGCCTGGCGACAATACAGTCAAAAGATAATCCAGTGTCAAAGAGACAAGTATTTGAGGTACCGTTCAAAATTACAGTTCCTCGCGTTGAGGGTCTGTCCCCCTTAGGTTGAAAATCACTGACATTGACTCTTCCTTGCGAGGCTGTATGCAAGCATCCAATGCGGTTTGGCCCGGTGTGCTTGCCCTGATCAGACGTCCCTGCTGTAGGTGTCTTTCCCTTGCTTTGACCTTGGTGGCCGCGCTGCCATGTAGGCCTGGTGGGTTGATCAGAATTGTTGTTATTTGGGGGATATCGGGTTTTGTAGAATTTCGATTTCTCTTGGGGAGGTCTCTGGGTATTAGTTTCTCGTTGGTTATAGTGCTGGGAGGAATTAGAAGAATAGAACGACTATTCTAGATTTTGTTTTCGAGATGGCTCATCTGTGGGTTTTCGTTTTGTGCTGGGAAGTTCGGCCATTGCATTTGTATAGCGTTCCGCCTTATTGAGGATGTCCTCAAGCCTGACTGCGCCCTGTTCAGCCAAAAATCTGCGGGTTTCGTTTGATAAAGTTGATTTTATCTGTTTTACAAGAACAAGTTCAAGAATTCCCTCATATGAAAGAGGTAATTCTGATAATTCAAGGCCCTTTACCAAATAGCCCGTTAAACGTGAAGAGAACTGTGGAAATGTCTCCGTGCTCTCCTTTCGGCTGTTTCTGAACATTTGTAGAAATTTTCGGGCGGTCATCTCAAACCGCTCTAGCAAGGCCTTCTTTAGCATGTCGTAATCATATTGGTTGCTTCCCAGCTTTGTATACACATCATAAGCATTACCTTTTAGTGCCGTTGAGAGTTAAAGGCACCAGCGGAAACTCTCTAACCCATACAGATTTGCCAAGCTCTCGAATTTCTCTAGGAAGTTGTCAATTTTTTCATCAGGGCTGGGGAAAGACTCTAATACAAAAGACATCGCTGTTAACTGGGCAGATTGAGTGCTGGAGAGATCCGTTAACTGAGACTGGGGTGAAGACGGCTCTCCATTATTGGAAGTAGAAGCACCCCGACTCTCTAAAGCCTTAAGCGCCAATTCGTGCTGTCTCTCCCTCTCTCTCTTTTTCCCTCCGAGCTTCCATCTCTGCCTCAATTTTCTTCTGCTCCAATTGACGATCGTCCGCTTCTTTCTTCTCTACTTTATCTTGTGCTTCTTTCCTCTCTACTCTCTCTTTCTCTTCCTTCTTCTCAGCTTCTGCTCTCTCTTTCTCTTCCTTCCTCTCCGCGTCATATCTTTCAAGTTCCCTGTTGACAAACAGGTTCGCGGCCTCTCCCTGTAATCCTGTGTCCTTGGCCTCCTGGTTTAACATGGACCTCAACTGAACTCTATCTGCTATGTTAAAGAACTGGATGCTACTAAGACGAGAGAATAAGACGAAGAAAAAAGGAAGGGAGAAAAAAAAATAACTCTAAGCCGCTTACGAGAAAAACCCAAAATATAAATTTACCTGAGATACCTCCTACTTTTATTAATTTGATAACCTATCGCTGCTATTATCTGTCAATTAAGACTCTTAATGCAGGCGACTATGCCACATTAAATGGTAAGTCAAACAACTAGAAAAATCTACTATTACTTATCGGTAGAGACAAAATATAAAAAAAAATATTTAATTTTAAAATTTCAAGGAGAAAAAAAATTTTTCCCTTGAAAATATAATCTCTTCCACAAAACTCAGCCCGCTGAAGTCAATTACGAGAAGAGACGTCATTAACTAGACTTTAAAAATCAGAATAAGACGTCTTTAGCTTAGCTCAACTCTGCTAACTTCAAAACCTTTGTGACTGTTTCATAGTCACGCGATCCCAGCAATCTTTATAAAACAAAAAATTTTACCAATTATCTCTGCCAGAGAATAATTAAAATAACGAATTTTTTGTTTTCCGTAACTCTCTGCTGCTGTGGAAAGAAAACAATATTATATTTATTTTGTGTGGTCGACCCCAAGTACTAAAAGCGTTGTCTAGGGGTAAAATTATTTTTATTCCCTACCTTCACAAAGACAACTCACTCACACTCTATCTAGAGTTAGACCCAGACTTAAGATCAGATCTTACTGGGCTACCCGTTAAGTGGTACTAATTTCTAGATCAGACTCAAAATCCCAGAGAGCAACCCATTTATTGTCGTAAATTTTATTTGAGATAGGTCTTAGAAATAGTGGTCCCGTTAGAGTGAAGAATGGCAGTGAAGGCTCTGTGATAGAAAGGGGTAAGAAATAGATAGTTGATTCACAAGGGTGCTGAAAAGAGTAAGGACAGTCACTGAGATTGGGTAATTTCTCCGATCTGCCTATCTTACGACAATTTTTGTTTATCTGTAGACTCCTAAACCTCTCCTGGCTAAACAATTTTTGCCAGTTACTCAACGCTCATGTACACACACCAATTTGGTGCTTCAAACACACATACGTGAATATAAACTACATATAACATATATGGGGTAATGGGTCGGCCAGCACAGTAATATCAGTTTTATGGTGTTTATTATCATTAAACCAAAATCACAACATTTAGCATGGTACAGTCAAAAATCATAGTTACAGAAAAATACAAATAACAACGTAGGGGGGGGGGGAGGGGTGTGAGGAGTGGTATCCCAATATGTTCTTCCCGCTTGTATAGACAAAGAAAACCCAGTCCACAGACAAGTGGTTATCAGAAAGAGATAATTTAACCCAAAAATAGATTAATTATTTTCATAGGGGTTTTACAATAATTGGTTTCGGGTGTAGGAACAGAGTCCTAGTGTTCTCTAAGTTATCCCTTGACTAAGCAGATTAAGGGAGGGGAAATAAGCAAAGGTAAGCAATCCCTCTTAACGAGAACAATACAAGGAATACAGTATAAGGATATTTACCAAGTAAAGAGAATTATAAGTTTAGCTAATATCTCTCATTCATTCATGCACGCTAGCGATGGCCATCACACATTTTCTCACACTTACCGCTCGGTGAATCTGGCACACCATAGAATAACACAAACAGCAATTAAATTACTCAAAACTGTCTGAGTCTTTTCCTTCGTTTTCCAGCCCCTAGACTAGCGTGTTTGGCGTTTAGCAAACTTTCCCGTAATCGCTGGAAGGTGAAGCACTAGTGTTCCTTTTTGATTATCAACTAAAAGTTTCTATGGGATGGCACTGGCACAGGTAAAGTTATGAGAAGGTAGTGGTCTCCTGGATTTTCACCACTGGTGGTGTAAAACTTCTATAGAGTAATGAAAAGACTGAACAGCGAGGTATGAGTTTTCTCTTCGGGGGTTTTAATCCAGTGAAAAATACGTGACTGTCAGTGTACATAAATGATATACTCTTTTCCACAGCAGAACAGTAAAATTTGAATATATCGCTCTGGCAATTGTTCTTCTCCAGTTAATCTTTACAGACTATATGGATTTGGTATTTAAATGTTCTTGGGTGGCTTTATCTCATGTAACTTGAGAGAGCGAGATGTTGAAGAACCGAGTCTGGAGGACTCTATAATTTTGCTGGGACGCAAAGGTGTATGATCATTCTATGTGAAAAAATAGAAAACATGTAATCAATACACTCAATACTAATCATATTCTGACGCGCGATAATTTTGCAGTTAAGACTATTTTATACACTCGCGTATTCAATTATATATATATATATATATATATATACATATATATATATATATATATATATATATATATATATATATATATATATATATATATATATATATATATATATATATATATATATATATATATATTTAAGAAACTTTCCGCGAGTCTAATGGTTAAAAACACACACACATATATATATATATATATATATATATATATATATATATATATATATATATATATATATATATTGGTTATAATCCATTAATGGCTTCAAAATTAATTTTAATCATCTTTTATATTGGGAAAAAACGTATAGATATCATTTAATTTACAACTGGAAACTTTTGAGATGGGTTTATTTAATAGGTTTAAATTAACACAAAATCCAGTGAAATCAAAATGAAAGACCTAGACCACTGATCACTTGAAACTAATATATTTTACCGTTGCACAGAATGAATTCACTCCAATATAGCCGAAAATCCAGAGGAAATCTAGCAGGATTCTACTATAAGCTAGTGCTTCTTTAAATCTCTGGCAAACGAATGATAAACTGCATTCTTCAGTGATCTCAAGATATATTAAATGAAATGAGAGGTAATATCTAGATGTTAAGTTTAACGCCTTATTTGAAATCAGGGAACTTTCTGATTCTAGCGCCGCCAGTCCCCGCTCTATTACCGAACTCTCTACAGCTTAGACTTCCCCCGTTCGTATCGTTCTGCGAGCGGTTCTCTGGTTCACACTGAGGGGTTAAACGACAGCGGAAACTGTTTCGTCCGTTTTGGGGACCACTACTGCCTTTGATCGTATCCCGCTTTCCTCGTTGGACTCTGGCAACGCCCTACTAGGTATGGGGGACAGGCAAGATAGAGAAATAACTGCTTATAATCGATATAGAGATTGCGGTAGGCGTGGTTTAACCTCCCCTTTAAGAATAAGCGACGTCCAGGATGCACGCATGAAACTATCTACATATTAATTAGACCACGTTGTAGAATTCCACGTGGAAATAATGCATACTTGACACAGGGTGTTTTGTATTAAATACACATATGCCTTAGTCCTCGAAATACTACACACGAGAGAGAGAGAGGGTGGAGTGGAACACATTCAAGTAATAACGAACACTAGCAATGTTCCCAACTCTGTGTAATGTATTCAAATAATTATCACCACAAAATCACAACAATATATGTAGTTGGCGAAGTGTAACACATTGATGAAAATCTCAGATAACCAAATGCTTTATCTTCTCGCAACTAAATGTCCACTTGCATTCGACAATCCGAGTCAGCCATCATCACCAAAACCCTCATCGCTCTCTCTACTCTCTCTTCTTCACTGCCCAATTAGAACGCCCCTTGCGTTCACCCCTGACCTGCTAACCTCGCAGTTTCGTGTTGTTAAGTTAAGTGTATGAGAACATCTCTCATACCCGACTGACATTATGTACCCGCCCCCAGCGGAGCACCGCCAGTCCACAGCTGTGTTAATCACACTGTGACATCTACCCCCCCCCCCCCCCCCCGGGAAAGAAAACAAAGTTTTTTTTTTCTTTTGGAAGGCGGCTGGGCGCACTCCAAACACCCAACATCCGGCTTTTGAGCCAAGTATACATTCATATCCTTCTTGTCTTCACATATCTTGCATACTCACTTAAACATCGTGTGGGGAAAAACCCAAGAAAAAAAACCAATCATTCTACAAACGAGACAGAGTGTCAGCTACAACGTTGAGCTTACCCTCTAAGGGTAAAACAGTAAATTTGTACTGCTGCAGTAAGAGAGCCCAACGTGTTAATTTCGAGCTTGTCGATTTCGACGACTATAAAAATGAGAGTGGTAGATGGTCTGTCTGTAATACAAAATGGGCACCTATCAAATACCGGGACAACTTTGAAACTGCCTACACAATTGATAAGCACTTTCTTTCAATCGTGGAGTACCTAGTCTCAGCCGGCAACAGCTTCCGACTCACATACATCACTGGATGTAAGGTACTCTGGTGGTCTTGCATTAAACAAGCTCCAACTCCTACAGAAGATGCGTCTGTCCGCAAAACAAAGGGTTTGCGTAAATCTGGCATCAGTAAGATGGGTTTCCTAGAGAACACACTCTTGATTCTGGATAAGGCTATCTCGCAATCTTGTGTCCACACGACCCTATTTGGCATCCCCTTTCTCGTTAGCGAGGTAAGTGTAGCTGCAATGGAAGAGAACTGAGGGATGAACTTGTGATAAAAATTCACAAGTCCAATTAGACTTTTCACTTGCTTTTTTGTTTTAGGTGTCTGCAACTGTAAAATCTTTGTGACTGTCACATCTTCCGGTTTCAGGTGATTATGACCTACAGTATGTCCTAAGAAATTTAACTCTTCAAAAAATGATGCAAACTTTACTCGGCCGTGCCGTTAAATTATGCTGCTCTAGACACCGCAATAGGGAAGATAACCCCATCATGTGATCCTCCCATGACTCATGAAACAAACATATATCGTCGATATATGTAATAATATCTGATCGATGTCCTAACAAACTTCTCATCATCCTCACAAATGTGGGGGACGCGTTCACTAAGCCAAAGCACATGACATTGAACTGAAACAATCCTTTGGGGGTGCTAAATGCCGTTAGAGGTTTTGCAGCCTCCGCGAGGGGTACCTGCCAATAGCCTCTAGACAGATCTAGTTTGCTGAAATATGTAGCGTGGGTGAGTTGTGTTAACAGATCTTCCTGATTAGGTATTGGTTCAGCGTCAACGACGGTGATGCTGTTCAATCTCCGAAAGTCAATGCATATACGAAGAGATCTGTTCTTCTTGCGAACCACAACCATTGGAAAAGAATATGGTGAATCAGACGGAGAAATGATCCCCAGTCGTTGCATGTCCCCAATTTCTCTCTCGACAGCCGATTTGAAATGCATGGGCAATGGATACGGTTTTACCCTAATAGGCTGATCACATGTCAGAGTGATATCATGACAAATCAGGTCTGTCCGCCCTGGCAGATCTGTGAGGACATCCTTAAACTCCGCTAATATAATCTGTACTTCCGACTTTTGTTCTACTGTTAGGTCATCCCCGATTCGCACCATATTCCATGACTCCGAAGGAACCAGGGGTACGAGGGATAACTGGATATTCCCTTCACCTTTTTCATCTCCCGTGTCATCAATGACTGCCGTACATGCCACTGTTGCTTCAGTCTATGCTGCCCTTGTGACTGCTTTCAATGACTCAGGTCGTTCTACATATGGCCTCAGCATATTCACATGAAATACCTTCTTCTTATTTCGGACCGAAATTAGGTAATCGACATCTGTCATTTTTTAACCGCCTTGAATGGTCCTTGCCACGTAATGCTCAAGCGATTCTCTTTAGCTGGTAAAAGTAGCCAAAATTCCTGACCTGGAACCAGGGATACTAGTTTGGAATTCCGATTTGCGTACTTCCGATACCTTCTAACGACCCCGCCAAACAATCACGTGCCACCAAACAAGATTTTACAATACGTTCTCTGAGGCTCACTACATACTCATAACTCGTAACTGAGGTGCTATTTGCACATTTTCCAGTTAATAAATCCTTCAATATGTGCATCGGCCCCCTTGGGTTTGCGCCATACAGTAATTCGAAAGGGGAAAATCCTGTACTCTCTTGGGGAGCCTCCCTATAGGCAAAACGGACCGCTGGGAGTAACCTATCCCATTCTTGCGGAGATTTTGCGGTCACTTTTGCCAGCATGTGTTTTAATGCACCGTTAAAACGCTCGCAAACTCCGTTTGACTGAGGGTGATATGGACTCGTGAATGTTTGGGCAATACCCAACAGCCCAGTGATTTCTGACATCTCCTTCGAAATGAACTGACGGCCCCTATCCGATAATATCTCTTCCGGAAAATGAAACCAGCAAAACAACATCTGCAAAGCCTCTGCGACTGCCTGTGAAGTAATACTCTTCATCGGCACCGCCTCCGGCCACCTGGTGCACAAATCTACCATAGTTAAAATGAAACGATATCCCCTGTCTGAAGTGACCGAGAGGGGGCCTATAATATCAATCGCTACTTTCTGGAAAGGTCGTACTGACAAGTCCGTAACCTGCAATGGAGCTTTGGGAGTTCTGCCTTTATGCCTCATCTGTTGGCATATCTTACAGGACCTACAATATAGTTTAATGTCCTTGCTAAACAATGGCCAATAGAATTGTGACAGCACCTTCTGGCGCGTTCGAGCCACACCATATGTCCTGCGAAAGGGAAGTGATGTGCAACCTCTAACACTTTTGCTCTAAAACTAAACGGTACCACCACTTGGCGCTGAGTTTGTACTCCCTTAGCGAAACACCTAGTGAGAACATTATTCTTGAGCTCGAACCAATGTCTGGCCAACTTCGTGCACTTTACATCACCTCTCTCGGCAAAGTTGTAAAATTTACGCAATGATCCGTCTGACCGTTGGTGCTGGATCAAGTCCGAGACCTGTGTATCCTGACTCCCTTTGACCAATTCCGATGTCTTAGCTTCATGATGCGTCGCTTCTAATGCGTCATCTGCCTTTGACTGCGCCCTAGTAATCACCGCATTGGCCCTAAGCACACGATTGTCCCTCCATTTCCTGATGTCCATCTGAATATATTCCTGCAAACCTTGCACATTACCCACAATCAAACTCGCTATCCGTACTTCGAGTACACAGGCCTGTACTCTTCCAGATATGAAGGGTGTGTCCACCTCAATAATGGCAAGAGGGTAATACTCAATGTTACCCCCGAAAGTGACACATCTTGCTGTCTTACCTATCAAGCATGAGTCGTCAATGCAGGATATACGCACTCCTATAGTTGTGCATCCCGTGTCTCTCAACACAGACACTTCCTGCTTTTGCACAAATCCTGGATGCAATTCCAAATGACCATTTTCTTCAAGAGAAGAAAGACAAGGCAGAGTGTGACCATAGATAAGCATAGGCTTACCGTGTGGTTCAAATAATGGCCTACACACTTCGCAATTCTCATTGTTAAAGGTTTATAATATGCAAGCCGAATTAGCTCGTTCTGAATTATTAGCACAGACCTTTGCCAAATGTCATGTTCCCTTACAAAGACTACAGTGTAGCTGAGTATTGCTATCCTTTTTCGGACTATTGTTTGGAGAGTGTCTGACTACTCGGTCTGACTCCTTTTTCTCAAAGGATTTGTTCCTTTGGTAAGGTGAGCTTTTGCGAAATCGTCTTTGTTCCTGCTCGTTTGGCGCATCTATCTGGATCTGATTCCGCGGGTACCTATCCTGTCTGTCTCTAGTATATCTGTATTGATTTCTATCAGATTGATAGCTAAATTTCTTCCTCGGTGATCTATGGTCCCGATAATTGTCATACCGTGCAGGAGATCTGTCTCCTCGAAAGTAGGGTCTATCATAATTAAATCTTCTGGGGCCAAATCTATCGGCACTCTTCGATCTATGTTGATTGTAAGGTTTTCTAGTAATCTTTCCTATACTCGCTGAGAAGGTCTCAGAGATACTCTCCCTGTGTATGACCTTTCCTGGATGTGCGGTCACGTATTGGTGTCCTAATTCTGACATCGTACCGATGTTTTTGGGCTTGCGTTCCAGGAAAAACGCAATAAGCTCAGATGAACACGATGACAATAACTTGTCCCGTAAGATAAGGTCGAAAAGCCCATCAAAGTCTTTAGTAATACCTTCCATCTCAATCCATCGATTTAATAGCTGAGTAATTTTCGCAATGAAATCCTCAAAATCCTGATTGACGCTTGGTCTCACGTCTCTGAAACGAGCCCGATACCCTTCCGCCGTTAGACGAAATTTCCTTAACAACCTCTCCTTGACTATGTCATAATTTGCTCTGTCGGCTAAAGGGATACTATACACAGTTTCTAACGCAGATCCTGAAAGCAAGTTTCCCACCAGAACAGGCCATTCCTCCTTCTTTATTTTCCAAGCCAAAACTTCTGTTTCAAAACGTTCCAAATACACATCCATGCTGTCCAAATCTTGATTAAAATTGGGTAACCGTAGTCTATAGGGACGTGAGAATTCTTTCCCACCTGAATCCTGCTTCATCCCGGACGAGCCCCCACCTGACACAGTGTATTTTGTATTAAATACACATATGCCTTAGTCCTCAATATACTACATACGAGAGAGAGAGAGAGAGGGGTGGAGTGGAACACATTCAAGTAATAACGAACACTAGCAATGTTCCCAACTCTGTCTAATGTATTCAAATAATTATCACCACAAAATCACAACAATATATGTAGTTGGCGAAGTGTAACACATTGATGAAAATCTCAGATAACCAAATGCCTTATCTTCTCGCAACTAAATGTCCACTTGCATTCGACAATCCGAGTCAGCCATCATCACCAAAACCCTCATCGCTCTCTCTACTCTCTCTTCTTCACTGCCCAATCAGAACGCCCCTTGCGTTCACCCCTGACCTGCTGACCTCGCAGTTTCGTGTTGTTAAGTTAAGTGTATGAGAACATCTCTCACACCCGACTGACATTATGTACCCGCCCCCAGCGGAGCACCGCCAGTCCACAGCTGTGTTATTCACACTGTGACAATACTAATGAGCCCAGGTGGTAGAATTCCCCGTTGCTATTGTGCATGCTAATGAGCCAGCGTGGAATCCACGTTCACTCTTGTGTTGCACACAAATCCAGGGGCTGCAAAGCTATTCGAGGCTACTGTCCTATCATCTAACAATTCAGGGACTTCACTTATCATACTATACGTACGTCATACTAGGCACAGTTTATAAAATAACTAAAACTATCAGTGGAAAACGAGGTGCAAACAACATAACGTTAGTAAGAGACACACAGGGAAATCTCATCACCACAGCACCGGGGCAGGAAACAAGATGGGCAGAGCACTTCATAGAAAAACTGAATAAAGAACCACCAGAGACGCAGCTGAATGTTCCTGAGGCTGAAAGTGACTTAGACGTAAATACAGACATTCCATGAAAAGAAGAAATCATCACAGATATCAAGGGGTTAAAAATGGAATAGCGCCTGGTCACGACAAACTAATTGCTGAGTTATTCAAGGCAGACCCTGAACTAGCAGCAGAACTATTAGAACCACTATTTGCACAAGTCTGAGAAACTGAGACAACACCAACAGAGTGGAGTAAAGGAATAATTCTCAAATTGCCCAAGAAGGGGGACCTTGCAGACTGCAACAACTGGAGAGGAATTACTCTCTTCTCAGTTCCCAGTAAACTACTAGGCAGGATAATTATCCAGAGAATTTCAAAAGCAGTTGACTGTAAACTGAGGACAGAAGAAGCCAGTTTTAAAAAGAACAGAAGATGTGCAGATCATATATTCACCATCAGGAACATTATAGAGCAGTGCTCAGAATGGCAGAGACAGCTATACATTAACTTTGTTGATTTTGAAAAAGCTTTCGACAGCATACACAGAGACAACCTATGGAAAATACTGAGGGCTTATGGAATTCCCAGCTGCATTGTTTCCATCATAAAAAGCCTCTATTCTAACTTTACATGCAGTGTTGGATTAAGTAATCTAACTTTCGAAGTGAAAACAGGAGTACGACAGGGATGCCCTTTATCAACAACATTATTTTTGACAGCCATAGATTAGGGGATGCGCCAGAAAACAGAGGGCACTCCAAGAGAAATTAGATGGACAACGTTTTCTACACTGGAAGACCTAGAATATGCAGATTACATTGCACTACTCGCGCAATCACATCAACATATCCAAGAAAAAACCGATAGACTGAATAAGTATGGCCAGCAGGTTGGTCTGAACATCAATCTGAAGAAGACAGAGGTCATGACACTAAATGTGGGGAATCATGAGCCAATAACAATAAGGAACCAGAAGCTAGAACAGACAGACAGATTTACTTACCTAGGATGCATAGTAACACCTGACTGCGGAACAAGCAAGGACATTAACAACAGAATGAATAAAGCGAGAACAGCCTTTGCTAGTCCCAACAACATTCGGAAGTCTTCCCAGTACAGCACAAACAACAAATTAAGACTGTATGAGAGCTGTGTACTTTCTGTGCTTCTCTATGGTGCGGAATGCTGGAGAGTAACAGAGAAGGAAATGTCGAAACTGTCCTCCTTCCACACAATCTGCCTAAGGAAAATTCTCCGAATCTTTTGGCCGAATACCATCAGCAACCAAGAACTACTTATTCAAAGTAACCAGGAGGACATGCACACCATCTTAGCTTGCAGACCCTGGAGTTGGGTTGGCTACGTCCTCAGAAGGGACCCTGATATCATCACAAGAACAGCTACGCTATGGACCCCAGAGGGATTGCGAAAGAGATGCCGACCAAAAACAAATGGCGGAGAACTGTGGAAGCCGAGATGCAAAGAATGAACCAGAGTTGGGGCAAAGTGGAATCAATTTGTTGCTGCCCTATAAGACGCCACTAGGCGTGATGGCCACTGACTGCTTTGACGGTTGGCGGCTATGGATCAAAGAAGAAGAAGACTTACTAGAAAACAAAGTAATTCGTTACGGATCGGAGTGACTAAGAGGTATGGCGTCCGCCTCAAGTTCTAGAGGTACCAGGTTCGATTTCCAGTGCAGGGAATATAATTTATGGACATTTTTTGCAGATCCAGTGGTCTTAATCATGTCATACTCCCTCCCCCTCTCCCCCTCCCCTCCCGGTGTCATATGTAGTGAGATCGGATGCCAAGCCTTCTCGGATAAGGGCGAAAAAATAGGAGTCCCATGTGCAAGTTGCGGACTTTAAAAATCACATGGAGTCCGCTGGGAGGACAAAATTAGACAATCTCTGAAAGACTAAGGGCTAGAATGGAACCAGGCCAGGAGGAAGACAGCCGATAGGATATTATGGCGCTCTCTCTTCCAAACCTCTATACTTCACAGTAGAAGAGGAACGACTAAGTAAGTAAGTCAGTAAAGAGTGACAGGATGGCATGTCTCTTTCTTTCTCCTTGTCGTTCTTTACGGAGCATGGGGCCAGCATTGTAAATATACCCAGGCAACCTTCACCAACTCTTTTTGCCCTTCTTACGTAACATGGCGCCTGCAATGCATGATCTCAGGAAGCCTTTACCAATCATTTGCATGTTCTTGAAGTGGTTGTTTCTATGAGAATTAATTTTTACGTGATGATTATGCCAGCCTCAAGCATCTCCTCGTATGAGTGATCACAAGCTGTTAACAGCTTAAACGTTGATCCCTTTAGTTCTGAATCCAGCTGTTAACCTGCAACAACTTTAATATACGCTATGGGAGCTGAATTACCGTGGCTGATGCGGTAGCGTGTAAAATATTCTGCTTCTTCTTCGTACACTCTCAGACGTCACGTTGAATATGTTCAAAGAAAGCAATGATCAGATTGAGGCTATTTCTATCTCCATATAGCTTTTCCAGGAATGGTACTGGTGATGGCCACATGTGATTTCTCAGTCCCTCATATGTTCTGTTTCTTTGAAGCAGATGTTCAGCAGTCGTTTTATCGGTGCTACAGTCGGTAGTTCCAATTCGTGTAAAATAACATAAATATCACTAATTCAAGCACAAAATCAGCTGGTAATTTCCGGCACATATAAGGCATATAACCTCATCTAAGACTAGATTTATTACTTTGGGGTCAGCGCATGGGCAGTAATCTAAAAAAAAATAAAAAAATAAAAAGAAAGAGAGAGAGAGAGAGAGAGAGAGAGAGAGAGAGAGAGACTAGGTATAAGAGACACATTCTTCTTCTCTTCTTCCGTCCTTAGCCACCGACTGTCAAAGCAGTCAGTGGCCATTACGCCTAGTGGCGTCTTAGGGCAACAGCAGATAGGTTTTCTTTGCCATTGTTTCCCATCACGCCTATTGGCGTCTTTAGGGCAACGGCAAATCAATCCATTTGCTGTTGTTTCCGTAATCGAAGTGACTGGCAAACGGGTGATCAGCCCGTTATAAGAGACACATAAAACTGTCATATTTGACTTCGTCGAAAATTTATATATCTCCAAATGTTTGCACATCCATTTCTGAAGCTGTCATTATAAAGTTGTCTTTTTTGTATATTCTTTTTCATTTGAATTTGTTTTGTTTTTTTTTGTATATTTTTTTCTAATATGCAGAATTTATTATACCATTGGCAGTTTATGTCATCACTTCTATTTTTTTTTTTTTTTTTAAGATATAATCTTGCTTCAATTATCAGTATTCTAACACTGCTTCCATAAATTATGGGATGTTCTGATCTTGGTCTTAAGCGGTGAAGTACTGGAGGCGTTTTCAGTGACTTATAGATGACGTTTCTCGTTCCGCCTCCTAAAGCCCAAACCCACGCCCTTGTCGTATGAGATATAAGCAGAAGGACGTAGGAGATAAGTGGACTCCGCCGAAGCATGATTCTGGTTATCCCAGGGGGACGGTACGGTAGACGTGAAGACCGACCGGATCACCCTGAAAAGTCACTAGACAACGATGCAATGGCCTTGTTTTCTTGTCCTAACAGAGATCCGAGCAAGCCACACTGGGGTGCCTCCCATGTACATAATTAGCCTCATTCTCGTCTTTAACTTTTTCGGCTGTCCAATGGTCTTCTTAACTTCTGTAAAACTACATTTCCGCTGCCACAAGGGAGCATCTTTTTTTTTCCTGTTTTGTTTTTGTTTGTTGATGTTGTTGTTGTATTGAATGTCCAAGATTCACTTCCATGTAAGATGAGTTATCATCATCATACATTTATACTCACCGACTGTCCTCGATTCACTTCCGTGTAACACAAGTTATCATCATGATACATTTATGCTCACTGACAGTCCACGGTTCACTTCCGTGTAACATGAGTTATCATCGTCATCATCATACATTTTAACTACCCATGTAACACAGGTAATCAACAAGCACGTGCCAAGCCTACCTGTCATGTGCCATATACTCAAGGTATCTCCATGTCCTCTTTATCTCTCTCACTGCTGTCTTCAGTTCCCTTCTCCATCAGTGGCGTATCCTGGTAATGCGAGTTAGGCGTGTTGCTACTTAAAATGATTATGTACGCCTACTATTTAACTTCTTCCCCTCTTAATTTAAAAACCAACAACATTCAATTACGCAACGATAGTTATTAGGGGTATATGTCAATTATCTCCGAAATACTAATTAATTTACAACTTGAAACTCACTGTTACTGTAATAATCTGCATTCCCGGCAACTAACAAAAATTAATCACAAGAAACACTGGACGGACACAGCCGATTTTTACAACCCGAGAGCTGCAAGACCACCGCACGCATGTTCGTATTGTATTGACGTATCTGGCCATGACCCCGATCCACTGTTACGGTATTTTATTGGCATGGTCTGCTAGAGGTTAGCAGCATAAGATTAAGAGGTGACCACGTTTAATATAATGTAAATAATTGTTAGTTTAGTGTACGCGATACACACGATTGATTATGACGTGTGTGCGTTGGTATGTCACGCACCGTGACTAGGTTACCACACCCCTTTCTTGTATGACCGTCGAACGGATAAGACGTGTCCTTGTATTCATGCAGTGTCGGGCATGGAGTGCCACACAGATTGTATTATAATTAATGATGGACATGGGTCAGTCCAATGTTATGATTTGGAAGAAGAATGCTACAGGTTAGTAAGTGACTAAACCTAAGTCGAGATAGATTTATAATTATTGACGAACGCATAATCTCACTGTCGGTCGCTGGGATCACCAGCCACGCGTGCATACAGTTATGTCGTTCTGTCTATTTGTTATTTGACAAGGACTGAATTGAAGATAAATCATAATTCAAGGAAGGAACAGAACTTTATATATATTTATGCTTCATGACAACCATTGTTTGAAATATTGTCTATAATCTTCTATGTAATAAATACATGTGGACTCATAAAGGACTTATACCATTATTGAATATCAGAAGTTCAACCGTCAGTATAATGGATACAAAGCTTTACACCACCACTTGCGGAATTAACCATCTATCAGCACGATGCTCTATAACGATCATGATTGACTAACTCCTCTCCCCGCAATAACATAACACCCAACCTTGCAACGAGAAAACCGTTGGGCCCTTACGCCACAACAAGAAGAGGCGTACCGCCACAACTAGAAATAAAAACCGCCACATCCACACAAACCAGTCTTCAAACGTAAAACCGAAAGATGCAGCACGCATAGTGACGGAATTATCCGAGAAACTTCGGGCGATTGCTACCAACTAAAAAAAAACTGCACTATAAAACGCGTCTGGGAAACTGAAACTAGATATACTCGTAGATTCTATGCGGGAAAATCCGTTATCCTGATGCGTGCGGTCCGAAAGCAGAACATTATAAGAGAAATATTTTATAGAATAATACATTAAATTTTTATTTTCCTTCGGGCATAGCTGTGCGCAGCACGCACGGCACACATAGAGAATACGCCACTGTTCTCCGTGTTTATTTGTGGTTTCTCTTTATGTCTCTTATCATCGGGATTTCAAAAGTGTGCTCCAGGTAGCCCTTGGGAGAATAATGTACCATATCGTTGCGCACCACCTGAGCTAGAAAAAAAGAATGGAAGTAAGAAAGAAAGAAAACAAAAATCGAAAAAAGAAGCAGAAATAAAGAAAGTATTTGCTGCTACACTACGAATAAGTTAAATAAACAACTAACAAACAAACAAAGCCAAAGGAGCGAAATATTTGCCTTTAAGATGTGAAGAATAATCGAATAATTATCATTTTCAAACTGTTTACTGTTACCACATGAGTATTATTATATTTCCTTTTATTTAGTGTTTTTTTTTTTTTTTTTTGCTTTACATTTGCGTTGTACAAATTATTCTACAAAAACAGCAGAATTGGCACGTCGTATCTGGAAAGTTAATGTTTCCCCAACATTCAAAAAGAAGACAAATGTTTTATTTCGTTGGAGACAGCTGTGATCGCCAGCACCAGCCTTGACGATCATTAAAAGGTCAAGGGTGTTGATAAGAATAGAACTGGTGTAAAGGACGTAAATCTGGGTATATTAGTAGCCAAGATAAATTCTGAGTTGGAGCACTTGTTTACTTGTAGCTATCGAATTATTTAGAAAGTATCTCGTGATAGTTTCGAGAGGCAGATTACAGACAGCGTGAAAAGCGCTGATATATTTATTCTGTAATGTTTGAGCGGAGTGAGAATAGCTCGCGGCTAGGCCGCAGATGATTGATTGACTGAGTTGTGTTGACCGTGAGGAAAGTCTCGTGACTGCTTTTCAGCGGGACGAGTGTGTTATCTGAGTAGTGTGTCCGGGGAGTTGACTGGAGAGAGTCGGCCCGGTAAGTGTGTGTCTGCGCAGAGCACCATGAAAATGGCTAGCGATGTTTTTCGCTGTGTTTTTGGATAAGTGGATATTTGATGTGAAGATGTTAGAGGCCTTGATATGTACAGGCCAGTATTTCCTAGTAGAGGATATTTCGTGAAGATGTTATTTAAGAGGCCATTATTTCCCGCGGAGGTAGAGTTTATGGATATTAAAGTATTTTGAGTACTAAGGCCAATATTTCACGTGATGACATTATGAGTTATTTGTAAACTGCAGTGTAGGCAGTATTTTGAGTACTAAGGCCAATATTTCACGTGATGACATTATGAGTTATTTGTAAACTGCAGTGTAGGCAGTATTTTGAGTACTAAGGCCAATATTTCACGTGATGACATTATGAGTTATTTGTAAACTGCAGTGTAGGCAGTATTTTGAGTACTAAGGCCAATATTTCACGTGATGACATTATGAGTTATTTGTAAACTGCAGTGTAGGCAGTATTTTGAGTACTATGGCCAATATTTCACGTGATGACATTATGAGTTATTTGTAAACTGCGTGTGGGCAGTTCTCTTTGGATTGTTATGAGAGGTGGAGACATTGTTCGGCCATATTAGGCTAAACTGCTGAGTGGGCAGTCTCTTGGATATTTTGAGATGTGTTTTGTAACCTGTATTTCTTGATGTCATTTGTATGGTGTTGTGGCGTGAATAAACCCATATGAAATGTCACCAGTCGTTTACAACCATCCATGACTCTTGTGTACGTACCTGTGGTGTAAACGACTAAACCAACACACGCACTTAATATTACAAGTGTGACAGGGAACTTAACACGTATTTAGAAATAGCCCCGGAGTGGGCGTGGTCTATCTGTATCGAGAACCTGATCATCGCTTACCAGTAGACTTCTACAGTGTTTGCCTGTGTGGCGGATATATAGGTATCAACTGTAGACATTACCAGATCCACAACACAACAGTAACGTTAGCAGATAATTCAATAAGACACCCTTGTCAGTGTCCATACACCAATCCTTTGTATCAGTGACAGCCATGGCTTTCACGTGCTTGACGGAGGTACAACAGTGATTGACCTCATGAAGAAAAAAAAACTAGTTTCAACAGGTGTCCCATCGCAGATGCTGCCGTAGGGAAGTGACGTGTTAGAGACTTCACTATATTATGGCCACCATCGAGAGGTGATGTGACCAGTTCCCTTCCTCGCTGCCCTTTCCGTCCTTAACTGAAGAGTAAACTCAGGTACCCATTTACAGCTTGGTAGACTGGAGCGTGTCGACAAGTGAATCGAACCCGGCACCTTTACAGCGAGAAACCAACTCTCTAACCACTCTGTGATTCGGACGCTCTGACGATGGGTATGTGAATGGAAAATGTTTTAGATTTACGTGGTGTCTGAGAGTTATTCACTGGATTATGAAAGTCAGTGACTTTGAGCAGAAATGAATGTAACGGATACACGATACTACATTTGCCGGCATAACGCAAGGAATTTTATTGGTTACTGTTGGGAAATTCAGGCAGCCCTATTTTTAGGCTTGGTCCCCAAAATGTTGGGAAATATAAATAGCACAGGCAAAACATAAAGACATACTGCAGTAACCACAATGTAGAAATGAAAGTAGAAAATCTTGGGCTTTTAAGCACTGTCTTCATTGCTCACGGACAACTCAATCAGTGCTCCGATCTCCTCCCTTAGATCACACAAGGAGCATCTCAGCACAGTGCACGAACTCCGTAGCACCGGCGAGAATCTCAGTATGTGTATATAGGAACTATTCATTCTATAAATATATTTGGTGGATAGGTTTCTAGTTTTTAAATTTTGTCAGGGCAGCGGCCTTATGACCAAACTTCACGATGTCCAACTGCCGTGGGATTTTTAACGTGCGCAAATAGCACTCAGGACCTCCTATTTTTTCGCCCTTATCTGAGAAGGCTAGGCATCCGATCTCACTACCCATGAGACCAGAGGGGAGTATGACATGATTAGGACCATCGGTTCTGAAAAAAAATCTCCATAAATTATATTCCCTCTGCTGGGAATTAAACCTGGTATTTTTTGGCCACTCCGAAAATCTTACAAGCATTAAAACACCACCATAAATATAAAAGTTTATAAACCACTATATTACAAAAACAAACATTTTAAAATAAGATTGATCCCCGATCTTTGTAGAACCACCCGCTTGCCTAGTCAGTAGCTCCACTAAGGTTGGCTTCCCCAGAAAGATACGGAGTTACATAAATAAACCTCCAACCAATATCACATGTTTGCCAGTAAAGACACAGTTAAGCTTCTGAATTACTCAACAGTCTGAACTGTATGAAAAATGTAAAAACACCGGCGAGAGAAATAATACAATACAGAGCATAGAATATATATACACAACAAATACACTAAAATGAAACGCGACCTGATATAACCAACAGTTCCATATATATATATGATAAAGCGTTGAAAGGGACGTGCCAGGAAAATAAATCTAGCAACCACGTAGGCCTAATGTACAAATATGTTCTGGGTGTTTTTTACGGGGCGGTTGGTTGCCGTGGTTGAAATCTTATCTGGTTGATAATAATTTGAATCTGACTTGTGTATGATTCAGCTGCGAGAGAAAAACATAACACTCCACTAGAATCGTTAATATCAGTCTCTGAAGACTGCCAAGACGGTCAGAATATTTATTAACTCAGTCTTCACAAAGAATATGTGACAGAGTCCTGTATCCTCGCTGCTACAAACGCTTTCGTCCTCACGTCCGCATTCAAAGCTGGACATTTCACAGACTTCTTTATCTGGGAGAGAAAACTCATCCTAAAATCACGCAGGCGTTGGACACATCTGGTCACTGCGAGATCCCACCACCAAAATACCCCCTAACCAAGCATACAATGTCATTAGAAGATTGTTATGCAGTCGATTCCTGGTCTCTCAAATACACCAGGTAATGGCAGAGAAGATAGATTAGCAAAGAAGTGAACAAGACAAGAACAACCACTCACAGCAACAACTCTCCAAACAGCCAAATCACTCATACGAACAACACATAAATTTGGTTGTACCATGGTAAACACCGGGCCTTCGGCGATCTTACAAGGAGGGATCAGAGCACCAATATTTCGGCTCAGATCACAACATAAATCACTCAACAGTCACTTAAACAGAATCTAACCACAAACTCTCCAGAGTGCCAGCTATGTAACTACCCCTACGAAACTGTTGACCACCACATTTTTGAGTGCCCAGCACTCGATGATGTTAGGAAAATGCTTCTTCCTCCGATGCCACATAAGTGGAACACCTTGTACGGATAAACAAAACAACTTGCGAAAACATGCAGATATCGCTACATGACATTGGGCCGAAGGGCGAGAACCCAAGCGCCGCTAGATCAATAACAACAACAACTATGCATACGCCTTCCTCAGCAAATTGCTTACGTCGTCATTCTTACTCTATGACGTCATGCAACAACAGGTGTTCATCACTGAGAGCGCTCTGTGGTACACAAACAACACCATAAAGATAACTCGAGTTTATGTACCACAGAGCAGCACCCAAAAGTCATAATCATTTAAATCGATTGCACTTAAACTGCTGCCAAACATATGGCGGGAACTGGATTCTCAGCTGGACATTGTGAGTGTGTTACGTACGGCTAGGGGTTTTGTAATCTGGTGTTTGGGGAGTCAATAAACGATTACTCAATACTTCAAAATGAAACGGCCAAATGTAAGTTGATCAATACCACTCAGAAATCCCAGATCGCACGCAACATTTTTAATAGCGTCCACTTTAACTTCACTTCATATAATATACTTGATCATCAACATATCACATAATCCACTTAATTATAATTCAGTCATCCATCGAACAATTCAGTCATTCTCTGCACGTAAATATTTTATACACATATTCCACGACAAGACCACGGGCAGATGATTATTAAATATCAGTCAATTATAATTGTTCTGACACGTCCGTATTATTTCTGCATTCCCTTATTATCCACATACACGTGTCCGACACTTTCCTGAAATATTAAATCACTGGGAGACGACTCCTTCGTAAGATTCAACACTGCCTGTAACACAGTCGGACAATACGGACATGTTCTACTCAATCCTCAAACACAGCAAGTCCCGACGGACATCGTACACACAATGCTGTCGTTGCTACTCCAAACGATTTCGCGTTACCCTCACAACCACTCATAAACACATTCGCATCCATGCCTTTTTGTGCTTCACATAGCTTTCAAATACAAGACCCTATGTGGTGCGCAAAAAGGCTCATAAAAATGTGTTGAGAAGGGTGACCAAGCTTTTCATTTTGAATCTGAAATTCAATGAATGTACTTACTTACTTACTTAGTCGTTCCCCTTCTACCGTGAGGTGTAGAGGTTTGGAAGAGAGAGCGCCAGACCATTCTATCAGCTGTCTTCTTCCTGGCCTGGTTCCATTCTAGTCCTCGGTCCTTCAAAGATTGTCTAATATTGTCCTCCCAGCGGACTCTGGGTCGTCCTGGAGGTCTGGATCCCTGGCTCTTTGTTTCCCATGCTTGTCGTGGTAGCCGATCTTCTCCCATTCTGCAGACATGGCCAAACCATCTTAGTTGGGACTGTTCTATTTGGGTCTGCAGCGGATGGGATTTTAGGCCTTGACGGATCGTCTGGTTGCGGACCATGTCTCTTCTTGTTACTTCAACCACTTTCCTCAATGAATGTAACAACTAAAATTCCTTTAGTTCAGGCTGCAATTACAGTATTATGTATCCATAACATTTGTACTTACTCAAGGTTATTGTACTTCATGTTCGGTTGTTACGATCCTTTTTTGCACGCTAGACAGGAAGTTTTATTTGAAAGCTATTGCTCGCGCACAAAGGCGTCGATGCGAATGTATCTATGTGTGGTTGTGATGATGACGTGTTTTTGTTTGGCGTAGTAACGTGAGCATTATGTTTCCAGTGTTTATATGGACAAGACGTATGTTGCTTCTAAATTTTGAAGACATCAACTCGTTTAATATTTTTTGATGATCTAAGAAAGAGAACTGTTTATTTAAGTTTGTGACAAGTTGATTTGTGGTTATCTTCCCTTGTCTTATGGATAGATGTTGACCTGTCTTAAATAGTTGTCAGGTCTTAAGTCTCTATTCATATGTCCATATACGGAGCTCTTTGCCTCTCGTTTGGCGGAAACGCCCTGGTCTAGGTTAGTTTCGCTCAGGTCGGTGCTGTCGGCACATGCGCACGTTTTAGGCGCAAAGACCGAGAGACTTCCGGGTGAGGAGTGTACCTTGGGGCTTCTAGAGCGGACGTGCCGGTCCGTAGATTCTCTCTGCCAAGTTTTGATGGGGATTTGGAAGTTCTGTGAATAACTGATTTGTCATTCTTCCTTCCCTAAGTGATTCTTTATGCCAGGAATGGCAGTGTTGTGATTCCTTATGTTTTGAGGATTCTATACAAGGTAACACAGATACATTTCTTGATCTTTCGTTCGTTTAGATTACAAAGATACCTCTACACCTCACGGTAGATAAGGAATGACTAAGTAAGTAAGTAAGATCACAAAGATACTTTCATTGCTTTACGGCGACCTAGTGAGCGAAGCTCACAGTGATATGTTATAAAGTACCCCAGTATGGGTGCTGTGGTGAGCTTCTAAATACAATATCTAAATTAGAATATAACAGTATAGTGCATAAAGTCTAGATAAGATAGTACTAAAAATTTTCGGCGAGAATCGTAAGTTGTCTCCTACGCCTTCAGCTTATTATTTGCAAACGCATAAGCCGAACAAAACGGTACCCAATTTTTCAAATTCGTCATTGACATAAACGAACCACTTTTCCTAGTTCTAAGAAATATTTGCCTAACTGCATTTGGGGAAAGGAGGGGCAAGGCTGGATAACACACGCAAATCACGTCTCAAATTGGTTCTAACTCTACAACCGACTTGCACGCTTTGCCCTAGGCGGGTTTCCCCAATACGATGAAAAAGTTAGAAATGTGGACACTACGGTCATGGAAACACGCTTAGCTCTTATTGCGAATGACATAAGCTCTCGTAAGTAGTTTAAAAATAAACAACTAACATAGAAAAAAAGATAGAATTTTGAACCAAGCCACATAGCCCCATAAAAATCGTATATTCGTGTACCTGAAGACTTGCTGACCAAGAATATGTTGTTAGTTATCTAAATAGTCAATTAAATAATCAAATATTGACAAAACAATACATAGAGAATCAGAGATACTGTCAGGTCAAGTCATATCTGCTTAGATTGGATCGCATATTTTTTGGGAAAAGATTAGGTGAAAGCTATGCTAAGATGGTACGATGAAGGGGATTGGGTGGAATTTGAATGAGACGAAATATTATTGGCCGACCTCGTACTAAACATATATCACCCGAGTAACGTAGTAGAAAATTGAATTGCATTTTTGAAAGCCTTTGTTTACAAGTGAAATAAGGGTAATCATTGGCCAGAGTAGTTGATATTGGGGAAAAAGCATTAGTTGGGGACCCCATTTTCTAACAAAATTTTGACAAGTAGCGATGAGATCAGGCTTGTGCTGGGAAAACCATATTTCTCAAAAGCCTGGACAGAACGGCAGATCGAAAGTGTGCCAGTCATCGTTCACTGTGTATTTCATTGAATAAATGTGGTAAGATTGACTTTATTAACATGTATCTAAAATAAAAATTGAATGTGAAATAATAATTTTTTTTTTTTTTTTCTTTACCAGCGGCACTTGGGCTTTCAGCCCTTCGGCCCAATGACATATCATTGCGAGGCTGGGGAACCTGAGGACTTTCCTTCCAACCCGGTCAGGAGCTTCGCTCCTTCCCATCCACAGAGGGTTTATCACAGGAGCCGTTCAGGCTATTCAGTCAAATTTCCGGCCGTAAACATTTCTTCAAACGCCGAAGCCCGGGTTTGAACCATGAACACCTGGTCGCCAGTACAACGCCGAAGCCATTACACCAGCGCGGCTCCCGGAATAATAATATATGTCTGTAAGTGATTGGGTCTGTAGCAACCATTAGGCAAAGCCTAGAGATTGATCCACCATGTGATAGACTGTCAGAGAGGTGTAAAACTACAAGAAAATATGTATGATTGTCACCAAGGAGCATAACACCTATCCTATTATATGGAAAAGATGACAGCTGGAATTGCAGTGGCGTTGTAACTATTAGGGGAGAGGAATACTGGTGTACATTGTCACATCAAAAGATAATGGTGGCATAGGTTGGTATAAAGCTATGACCCTTTTCGTTTGTTTGTAATGTACCTGTACTTAAATGTGGAATAGTATAGTATACTAGGTATAAAGAAGGATGCATAACCTTCACATTTCAGGGTCCTGGGTACTGACGTTAATGTAGTACCAAACGCCTGAGAACTGCTCGATTCAGGACTCTATCTGTATACTTCAAGCCCATGCTAGTGGCCATTGCCTATCAAAAAGGTGGAAAAGATTGTCAAGCGAGCAGAGGAAACATTCTACCTGTATTCTTCTGCCAAGATAAGTTCTTGTTCGGCACCTGGCAGCTCAACTTGAAAGACTAGAAAGTGATAGTAAAGAAAACTGTGCCTAGTATTAATATTTCCACAAGTGACAAACGAAAACAGACATAACTTAAAGGGAGTGATTATAACCAACAACCTAGAGTTTAATACCAGTATTACCTCAAAGTAGAAGAATACAACTACACACTTATATTAGAATAATATTGTATGTATGGACAGAAGATCCACTGTGTTATTGGAATGTTGTAAATGATTCTTTTGATTTCACTTTTGATTGTCAGTCCTGGTTCAAAATAAATTAGAATCAGGATAATAAATTGTACAAAATTGTATTTACACAAATTTCAACCACTGTCTTAAATAAGATAGCCTTTTAAAGTGTCTTTTGTATGTTATTGTTGTAATACTGTTGGTCGTTGTGGATAATAAACTATTTGTTTGTATGTTTGTTGGTTATTGCCCATTACACCCTACCTTCATAACCCTAGACACTACACGAAGTCATTTTATATAATAATATAGATTAATTTTGAATGAGATCAAAAGGGTGGTAGCGGAAAGGTACTCTGGAAAGTTTAAAATACTATTTGTTAAATTCAGGGACCTTCATAGCTGATCTCATTTAATACAATAATAATACATAACAACAATTCATAACATCAAAACCCACCACAGGTGCATGTTGAAGAAACCAAGACTAAGATGTCCTTTTGGATGTATAAAAGCCCAGACAATTAACCTTATGTAATCCGCAATGCAGGCGGTATGATTGGCAGAAATATATGTACACAGAAAGATATAAACAAACGAAGGTTACCTGATTATCAAGGCCCGCTACCTGCGGCCTGATTCTGTCGCCACAAGAGGCCCGTTATTACGGCCGATAGTCTTCACTAGAAGAAGTACCTGGCGTGTGATGCCAGATGGAGTCTTTGACTTCCCATTAAACAAGTTCATTGACTTTGTTATTAAGCAACTGGAACCGCCCTTATCGTGCGGTATATTTGTTAAAGGACGGCCTGACGCGTTTAGTCAGGGGCCCTGAGCTACAGTATGAAAGAACGTAGATCGTCAAACCAGCTCTACTAGCATCTTATACATGAGCTATCCAAGATTTATGATGCTAGATGTTAATGATCATTACCACACATAAAATGTTCATGATCCTTGTTCAATTGACTGTGTCGTCTATCAGCGTATGTCCTGTAATAAACGTTTGAAGAAGTCATCAGTACTAACTACATTTATGACTTCTACTTGTGGTGGTGTGAGATTGGTGTGCAACTACATAAGAGCCTATACGACTTTGTGTCTACGATCTGCTGATATCTACATACACACCTACACTCTCAACCACATCCTATTACGAGCATTACACTCCTGGGAAGCTGTACATTGTTTGAGTGTCTGTTTTGTTACACCCTGTCAGCGCCTCAATATTTGGTGATCCAAATACACGACAACATTACACTGTCCAGGCACGACACGACCTTACCCACAAAACAGCGCTTAACAACGTACTTTAGACTCTAGTGTTTTATTCTTCAAAGTGAACGTCCGTAATTAACTTGAGTGATGTCTAACACTCTATAGATATATCAGTGTTCGATGTAATTATTAGAGATTGAGGGTAAATATAATTCTTACTATTGCGTCGCGCTGACCACTAGTTTTGGAGCATTGAGAACATAATGTTCAAGAAATTTTTATACATAAATCGACTCGGATTTTCATATGAATAATGTAGTATTAATTACAAGTGTTTAAAGTCGGACACCGAACAGTATATTATATGAATATATGATAGCCGGAAATGGATGCATAAAAGTTGCATGGTATTTTCTTCATGATGTTCACATGTGGGGTTAACTGGATAAATAAATGTGCTTGTGGAAATGAGGCAGTCTTCGGGACTTTTGAATTTCGAGGGCAGTGTGTATCCACATATTAATTTTACTTAATGTGTTCTGACTTAAGTTGTCATAATTTATTAATACATGTCTACTGCGACCGGCAGTATATCTCAACCGTAACACTGGTAAATAATTCTAGGGTACCCTGTATTACACAAACGCTTCTTAACGTTTTAGAAGTCCTGCACCCCTTGCAGCAACTTAAGAAGTCCCGCATCCCTTTGCAGCATCTGAAGAGCCTCGGACCCCATTATGTTGTAGCTCACAAAATATGTCAGAAATACAAACAAGAGATAAAGGCGTGTCTTCTTCCATGAAATGAGAAGAAACATTTCATTTAAATGTTGAGCGCATAGTTAGACCCGACATTTTAATTATGTATATTTATTGTATTTCTTATGATCTCTTTTTTAACCAGGCCACAAGGTTTTTTTTGTAATATTTGGGCGCACGCCGTAATATAACAGACGGATCATGTAGCTAGATTGAATGGTGCGCGCCTCGCCAAAAGAAGGAATTTTTAAAAATTAAGAGAACAAAATTCCAGTATAAAATGTCTCGCTTGTTTCGCAACCCCCACCCACCCCCACCCACCGCCCCTAACTTGGGTCGCACAGTCCCAGGGGATGCAAGCACTCACATTTAAGAAGCACTATTACGCAGATCGATTATTAGATGAATAGAACGTGATATGAAATGTCAGCTTATAAAATGGCCCTTTTAAGTCACCCGCCACCTAGCACAGTTTGATGCTTTCACTAATTCAAACATTCATTAGTCATCTAGTCTATAAATATCTCTGTGTAGGTCAAGGCTGGGCCTATAAAAGTGCATGGTCGAGTTTCAATAATCAGATCCACTGTCATTGAGCGTCAGCTCTTAGTGACTTTGATGCCATTATACGGTACTGCGCAGTTCGTGTAAGCTGTTTTGGGCTGCCATACAGTGTATTGTCTGTGGATGGGTTGTGTGGTAGGAGGAATTATCTCATTCCCTGGAGTGCAGGTGTGGCGGTATTGCCTCCCCTGCTTGCAGTAGTGGTCCAACAGTGGCAAAAACTCAAGAGTATCTAATATGGGCTTCAAGTGTATCTACTTTCGCGCAATATTATTCTTGGCAGAGATGAAGATAGAAGGGTGATGACACTTCTATTACAAAGGGGGTCGTCGCAAGGTATTCAGAATAAGCGAGAACAATACTGCTTTGGCTGAGTATGTTAACTCTGTAATTCTGCCGAAAACGTTTGTGAACGATTTAAGCACGTATTACTTTCAGCTCGTTTAAGCCCCCACCCCTGATTTACTCAGTGGAATTCTATTATTCTATTATAGCTCTGTTTAGAGCGTGTGTAGTAATTTGACTGAGACTAACATGCAGTAGCTTTAAAATGATTAAATTGAAGTTAAATTTGTAACATTACAAATAACAAAATTTAATAACAACTGTGGTGAAGTGGGATGTTATAAATACTTATAGGGAACTTAGTGTACTGACTGAGATCAGCTGTGAAGGTATCTATATCTATTAAGAGTAGTGTATTATAGATAACCTTACTTGCTACCACATATCTCTATATCTCAGTCAGAATTATTCTGGAATAGTGTGATGCTACGTTATGTGTCTAGGGTATGAGTATGGTGAAGTGTAAGTCACAACAACAGACAGATAAACAATTTAATTTAATCCACTACTCTTGACAACACTGTGACACTCACATACATATAACACTCTACAAAGATATCTTAAAAGAGTCACTGATAAACTTTCAAATAACAATATGTATTCATTACTGGCATGAATGAATATGTGTCCTGATTCAACTACAAGGGAACCAGGAATCACAATCAATTTAAATTACAAGTTATGTACAGAATGTATTTAATATGAATATTGTAGTGACATATATTATTACAAATGTTCTATGTGTGTCAGTTGTGTAGTAGTAAAATGAGGTAATACTGGTTTTATTTTGTTCAAGCTCTGTTGGTATTTGTCATCATGACTTCAATAGTTTGTCTTTAGGGACCAGTATTGGAGATGTTCACAGTTCCTGATTTTAAGACAAGTAAATTCCCCTCTTAATGTTAATTTTAAAAAGTCAGTTCAAGATGAGGGGACATAATGTTGAGCTCAGCTGGCCAATTTGCTTATCTGGCGTGATGGCGGCAGGAAAGGACTCCTCTGCTCGAATTCTCCTCTGGGTTCAGGAGACACCTCACTGATAGCTAAAAAGACCAAGGAGTATGCTGTCCGACTCAGGATTCAGCAAAGCTCTGACTAGGTGCTGCTCAGTACCATCAAGACCACTGTCCCTGAAATCAAGAAGGATGTACCTTCTACTTCATAACTAATTTATATTTTCTTTTTACACTGATCACAATACATCACAAACATTGCGTTCAGAGCGTTAGGCCAACAGTCAGCTTCATCTGAAATACTTTATACCAGCATTACCATCCTTAATGGTCACTACGCCTCTGCACTTCCAGCATTATTTCTGTCTAATCAATCATCCAGGTGTCAGTGTACTATTTGGCCATTCCATGCCGTTTTACTTCTCTCCGACACCCTCTGTTCAGGCTGGAGCATTACAGGCTTTACCTCACGTTGGCCACTGAACTACACATATATATATAGGCATAAATCAACAATTCACATTCAATTTTCATTAAAAGATATTGAATGGTTCAAGCTTACCACAATTCATACGAATAACACAGATACGTTGATTAGCAATGAATTCTGGCACAAACTGGCACAAATTTCCATCTGCCTATGTTCCAGGCTTTTATTGAGCAAAATATATGCTGGCTTCAACGCACTGATGCTTTATCAAGCTATTTTAAACAAGTGGTTTCGAACTAACGCTCCCAAGTGTGTATATCAGCGAGTCTGACCAATGAGCCCCGTTTCGACAAGTGTTTGAAAAAATGTTACCTTTCCCCGTTTCCCCTAACAACCAAGATAGTATTTATAGCCCGACCAATCGTGGTTAGGCTTTCATTTGTTGCGCTCCAATCAATTTGGAGTTTACATGGTAGGCTATTTCTGTAACGTAAATTTTTTTCAAACACGTTAAAAAAAAATCTTATGAGCAGAAATGATTTTATGCTGTCAGGCACCCCCAATATTTTATTTTGGGTATAATTTATTAATTCCTGGACTATTTGCGTAACGTTTTACATATTATTTGTCAGCAAGCCCTAAGGAACCCAAAAATACAAATTTAAAGGAGCTACGTGGCTGCGTTCAAAATATGCAATTTCTTTTACCTCCTGTTTCGAAGATGTTCTGTCTGGGTACTGTTATGTTCTCAACCGTAAACCCATCTAATGTTATCTTTTCTAATAAGAGTTTTTTATGATTTATAAACCTAACTCTGGGAAAGGGTAGTGTATTTTATCACTGTCCGTCTGAAAAAGTTAGTGCTTGTAGACTTACACGCGTGATAGTAGTAATTGTGTATCGCGCGACGCGTGTTTAATGTTCGGCTTTCTGCCTCTCCCTTCTCGCTATCCTTTTGTCCATCTGTTCGTTCGTTTTGGTAACGTAATGTAGAAAAAGACATGAATGGAATTTAAAATTTAGGTCATTACGCAGTCTGCCTCTTAATGTTTTTCCAAGAAATACAGCACACGTTTCATTGAAGAAAGCGGGTATAATACAGTAAGCTTTTACTATCAACGTGAAAGCGTTACAATTTGCAGACGAAGCAGAAAACAAGGGGGATTTCGAGTACATTCCTTGTGACAGCACTGTCATTTTACCATTGCTCTTCTCTTTATTAATTTTATTTGTTAGGCTTCATATTTACCTAATAATTTATATATGTGGATTAGAATATTTCATGACAATAACTTTAGGTTTTAACAGTTGAAAATAATTTGAATAGTTATGGATCAAGAAAAGTTATCCTCACAGTCTTTTGGGAATGTGAGATATTACAAGAAGTTCAATTGGCAGCATATATTTGAACATAGCTGCCAATGATGGTTCTGCACCTTCTTATGGGTGTGTGTTGAGGATTGTTTCATGTCTGCAGCATGGAGCGGTCCTCAAATGAATATATTATCGACCGATGTCGAGAGTTGTTACATTTGTGCAGGCGTTTGGATTTGAGCTCGATCCGAATGATTGCACCGTGGGACACTTCAACTAAATATACATTAGCGACATAGTATGCATATCTCTATGCATGACGCGTAGGACATAGAAACGTCATTCGATTTGTGGGCTTTGACCCTGATGGCAGTGTTTGAAATGTGTGGCCCAGCCACTATGGATTGTGTGGCCTAGCCATATATATTAAGGTGATATAAACCACTTTGGAAAGTGTGACATAGTCACTGTATTCATATGTGTTGCTCTTAAGCTAACTGGAGGATTATATTCGTGGATAAAACGTAAGTCGTGCAGTCTTAACGCAGTTTAATATATATGGCAGATTAGCCTGGCGTTGTATGCCAAATGAAAGGAACTGACCGTTACTTATAGAGATAGCATTATTGAATATGCAATCTTCGTGAATGAAATGAACTCTTGCAAAGGTACATAGACTATTGTGTTGACCCATGTCTTTACTGTACGTGCTGACTTATCATGGAAGAAAGATTATTAATTAAATGTTAAAGTCGTCAAATGCTGGTGTTACTTCATTGACATATTCCAGTTCAATTATAAACTGTTAGACATAACTATAATGACCAGTGACTTTAAGGCCCGTCACACTGCCTCACACGGGTAATAAGGAATTAATGCAAGAGTATAATCAAGTCAGTAAGATATATGGATTTTAATACGAAGCAGGGTCGAGGAATAACACATCCCAGGGTTTAACCTTGCTAAGGTCGATACTGGGGCACGAATACGAAATCTGGTAAAATGGATAAACGAACCCAAGGACTGGGACTGGTAATATCAGAGACATAGAGCCGTTATATATCAATATCAATCCTCAACATACTGGTGACAGCAATATACAGAGCCTAACGTCTGATATCTTTAAAACCAGCCCACAACAACAAACGCCCGCAACATCTGGTGTCAGAAAGTGTTCGCATTTCGTGGATGCTACCATTCCCCTCTCAAGTATCGAAGTAAAATCAAGCCAACGATAGTACTTTCGACGTGAATATTCATTCATGACAAACCGGCAACGCTAATGCGCATGTCCAGATCTGACGTCACTGTATCGATGCCGTCATTTCAAGCAGACAACACGTTCCAAAAGAATCCTGTCTTCAACAAACCAGAGGCTGAACCATTTGAAGGGAACCGACTTCGTCAACTACCTGAAGTTGAACTGTTAGAGAAGTACATCTTCGTCAAAGACATCAAAAGCCGCAACGCAGATCGGTATTCGAAGATCGCTCCATTACTGTCAAACGGTCGTGTTCAAGTTCAAGGTCTACTATCAACGGACATCAACTGCTGACTGGTCTTATGTGTAACTGAAACGTGGATTTACATCCTTGCATGTATTTCTCAGGACAAAAGGGACAGATATTAAGATAAGTTCTTAATTTTATTGAAGCGCTTGAGCATTTTCGTACTGTCCATGAACTAACTTTGGTCCGCAGTCTATCGTTGATTTGCTTACTTTCTTGCTAATCATTTGTATTTTCCATTTCTATATTTATTTGTATATTCGTAAATCTGTGGGAAGGATGGTATATGGCTTATTATTACTTGTGAGTTCCTTCGGAAAACTCGAGTAATTATAACGACTAGTAGGGTTTAATGCTTGTATTCGCTGACTGAAGATCTAACTTTAGTTAGGATATAAATTCACTGAAGCTTCAGTTCGCAATATAACCATTTTTCTGTGTACTTAGCTGTTACGTCACGTAAACACGTCATCTTAATTTGCATAGCCTAATTTCAGTATTGTTTACAATCGTTTTCGTTCGTTATCTGCAACTCCTCTGTCTAACTGTTATTTGAAGACGACTAGTCTCGCTTATTCTTTGTAATGGTATTTATCTACTTTCTTTGCTACTGATTACTGCGTCTGTGTCTATCTTATTTACTTTATATTCGTAAAGTATTGTCGAGTAACTGTAAATATCATTTCATTGTATTTCATTGCTTGTTCTTTCCATTGTTGATTGTCTATTGTCACTTGTACTAGTCCAGTGTTGTTATTGATTGTCATATGTACATAATAAATTGAGTTCTACATATTTCAGTGCATAGTGGATACTATTGGGAGGTACTTATAAACCTATAAACATGTCTGCCATTGAGTATTTTCTCAGGCAAGGAAAGGATTCTGGGTTACAAGGGCCATCTCTTCAGGAATTTATTGTGAAAAATTTAGAGGAGGTAGAAACTGAAGGAAGTGATCAGTTCTCAAGGGAAAGAGAGTGGTATTCGAAGGAAAATAAGTTGTTGAAAATCATTGATGATAGGGAAAGATTAATTGATGAATTATATGAGGAGGTGAAAGGATTAAAATCCCAAGCAGATGTGGATGTATCTAATTTTCAATCATTAACAGTTGATTTTTCAAAGTGTGAGGGATCATTGGACACTGCCTTGAAGGAGAATAAAGCTTTGAACTCGGAGGTTCTGGTACTGCAACATAACATTGCAGCATGTCAGAATAAAATTTCCAAAATCAGTAATGACTGTTCTGATAAAGTTACTGCCATTAATGATACGTTTTGTAAAGCAAAAAAGGCTTTGGGGGCCAGAATCCAAGCACAAGCTGCTCAAATTAAGGGTCTTGCGGTTCAAGTTACACGATTACAACCTCATATGAAGGAGGCTATAATATCAAGGTTGAAGAAATTAGCGAACAAAAAAGAGTCAGGTGGGAGGCAAAGTTGAAACAAAAAGTGGCAGCACTTGATCTTGAGATTCAAAAACTAACAGCCCATCAGAATCATCAGGATGTTTTGATTTTTTGATGGGATGGCTAATTGTGAGACATCACTTATAAATGAGAGGAGGAAAACTATAAAACTTGAAGACTTGAATAAGAAGCAAAGGGAAGAAATTTCACTAAAAGACTTGGAAATGGCTAAGGCAAGAAACAGGGTGGATAGTTTACTGGATGCTGTAATAAACAACAATTTATTGTCAAACACTAGTTATGTGAAAACTAGTATACAAAATGTCAGGGCCACTAAGTGTGATAAAATCAGGTCATCACATCCTGAAAGAAGGAAAAGATCATGTCGAGGCAGGTACAACTTCCCTCGTGATCACTCTGATACCAGTGATTCTACTCACATTAATACTGCCTCTTCTGAGTGGAAGTCTTGGCGACGTGCCAGTGGCATGGGAAACAGTATATCAATTGATTTAACAAATCGTTCTATGCTTTTAGAAAAAAATGTGTCCTATGATCATCATAACCAGGTTGCTCCTAGTTCTGAAATACCTAATATAAGTGCTAGCAATATTACACACGAGCAGAACCTGAGTCGAAAAAGGACAGATCAGTGTGTTGAAGAGGATCCTAGCGTGACTGATATTGTTCAGATTGCTTCAGTTTATTATGATGTTGATCAATATACACAGTTTTGTCAACAGAATAAACTTAAGGCCGAGGTTGAGACTATCCAGCATCCTCTTTGTAAACTGCATGCTAAAAGTTTATATACTCCTAAGAGTTTTGATAAGGTTGTAAAAGATAACACTAAGGTCACCGATAAAGATCATAGTGTGACACTTCCTGCTAATGATAAAGATTATGAAAGTGACTGGCCTAGTCGAACTAATACTAATGCGTCGGAGGGAAAAAATTTGAAATGCCAAGTAAGCTGTCGTCTCAGACAGGTTTTAAAACTTCAGTCATAAATAACAAGAGGTCTCATGCTCAGTTCATCCAGCAGGATGTAATCTACAATAAGGATAATTGTTATGAATTTGTTGTTAGGTATTAATATGTGAATAAATGAGATTAGCTATGAAGATCCCTAAATATACCCAATAGTATTGTGAACTTTTCAGGGTATCTTTCCGCTAACACCTTTTTTTTATCTCATTCACAATGTATTTATATTATTATTATTAAATGACTTCGTGTTGTGTCTAGGGTTATGAATGTAGAGTGTAATGTACAAAAATCAACAAACATACAAACAAATAGTTTATTATTCACAACAGCACACAGTACTACCACAATAACATACAAACGACACTCTAAAAGGCTATCTTATTTAAGACTGTGGTTGAATTTTGTGTAAATATGATTTTACAGTTTTATTATCCTGATTCTAATTGTTTTGGAATCAGGATTGACAATTTAAAAGTGAAAATCAAATAATCATTTACATCAGTCAAATAGCACAATAGATCCTCTGTCCATACATAAAATATTGTTCTCATATACGTCTGTAGTGTTCTCCTACTTTAAGGTAATATTGGTAGTACCACTAGGTTGTTGTTTGAAATCATGCCCTTTTAGTACTGTTTGTTTTTATTTGTCATTTGTGGAACTATTAAATATTTGTCCCAGTTTTGATTCACTGTCACTTTTTATATTTCTTCTTTTAAAGTTCTGTAGTTGAGCTTTCAGGTGCCGAACAAGAACTTATCTTGGCAGTAGAATACAGGTTGAACTTTTCCTCTGCTCCCTTGACAATCTGTTCCCTGTTTGATAGGCAATGGCCACTAGCATGGGCTCGCAGTAAACCGGCAGAGTCCTGAATCAATCAGTTTTCAAGCGTTTGGTACCACATTAACGTCAGTACCCAGGACCTCACAATTTTGTTCAATGAAATACACAGAGACGATGACTGACACAGTTTTGATCTGTTTTGTCGTCCAGGCTGCCCAGAAATGTATTTAAAAGCACAGCCTGATCTCATCTATCACTGTTGTAAATTTTTCTAGAAATGGCGTCCCCCCTAAGGCTTATTCTGACAATATCGATTCAGTTGGCCAATCACTTTTAATTTTACAAGGGTAAACAGTCTTTCAAAAATATCATTCAAACCTTTCCTACGTTACTAGGCTATTTATGTTTATTCAAAGGTCAGCCAATAATATTTCGTCTCACTTCAAATGCCACCCAATCGGATTCACTGTACTATCCTAGCCTATCTGTCACCTACTTTTTTCCCAAAAATATGCGATCCAATCTAAGCAGATATGACTTGACCTGACAGTATCTCTGATCTCTATGTATGGTTTTATCATTATTTGATTAGTTAAGGGACTATTTATATAACTAACACCATATTCTTGGTCAGCAAGTCTTCAAGTACACGAATCTACGATTTTTAAGGGGCTATGTGGGTTGGTTCAAAATTCTATCTTTTTTTCTATGTTAGTCGTTTATTTTTAAACTACCTCTCGTTCACTCTTTTTCCATGTAATATCAAGCTGAATACGAGAGCTTAGGTCATTCACAATAAGAGCTTAACATGTTTACATGACCGTAGTGTCCACAATTCTAACTTTTTCATTGTATTTGGGGAAACCCCTAAGGCAAAGCTTGCCCCTGTGCTAGTGTTAGCTTTTAGTTTGAAATCAATGCGAAACGAATTAGCATTTTCTCTATCCTTGCCCCTCCTCGTTCCACAATGCATTTTAGGCAAATATTTTCTTAGAACTAGGAAAAGTGGTTGTTTATGTCAAGGACGAACTTGAAAATTTGGGTACCGTTTTGTTCGGCTATTCGTTAGCAAATAATAATCTGAAGGCGTAGGGGACACCAACCGTTCCAGCAGAAAATTCTTTTGTACTTTCGTATCTTTGCCTTTATGCCCTATACTATTATATATTAATTTAGATATTGTATTTAGAAATCACTACACATCTCCCCCCTTTAGAACAGACGATCATATGTCAGTTCCTACTTCTAAATACACATAGATGAATTTACTATCTATGCCTGGTGACTACTCTGATGTTCATCATACGGATGTCTGCTTAAAAAATCAGCGCCGACATTGGTTTTTCCGGGAATGTACTCTATGGTAAACTGGAATGGCTGTAGGAGAAAAGACCAGCGTAATAATCTAGCATTTTCATGCCTTGCTTGTGACAGACACACGAGTGGTTTATGATCTGTCTGGATCTTAAATGATTTTCCATAAAGATAAATCTGGAACTTTTGTATAGCCCATATGACTGCCAGACATTCTTTTTCACTTGTTGAATATTTTTGTTCTGCTGTGTTCAACTTACGGCTAGCATAAGCTACTGGGGTTAATTCCCCATCAAGTGAATTTGACCGTTGTAATAGAGCTGCACCCAAACCAATATTACTAGCATCCGTTCTCACTATGAATTCTTGACTCAAGTCAGGTAATTTCAAATAGGCCTGCTTGTGAGCTTTTCTTTCAATTCTTGGTATGCTAATTCACATTGCGCTGTCCAAATAATTCTATCAGGATTTCCTTTGCGCGTTAAATCAGTCAATGGAGCACATATGGAGTTAAAGTTTTTAATATATTTTTGGTAGAAACCACATAATGAGACAAAAGATCTCACATCTTTTTTTGTTTGTGGTCTTGGTGCCTTTTTTAACTTCTCCAGGTTCTTGGGGTCAGGGGTCATGTTTCCCTGATGTACTGTGTGTCCCAAGAATTCTAGCTCTTTACATCCAACACAGCATTTCGTCGGTCTAGCTGTCAAATTGGTCTCTCTCAGTCGATCAAACAACATATTCAGAGAGTTAATGTGTTCCTCAAATGTTTCTGTTGCTATGAGAATATCATCCATGAAGTTGGTGATGCATGGATTCTTCAGGGGATCCAGTAACTTTCTCATCATCCTCGAAAACACACTCGGTGCATTTTTCAGCCCAAATGGCAACATGTTAAATTCATAATGTCCTTCCGAGGTGCTAAAGGCTAAATAAGGTTTTACTTCCGGCTTTACTGGAATCTGATAGTAGCCTTTGCTCAGATCCACTTTAGAGAAATATTTAGCTCTATTCAGCCTGGCAAACAGCTGATTTGTATCAGGTAATGGATCCACCTGACCTTCTGTGACAGCATTCAGGTTCCTGTAATCTATATACAGCCGGTGTTCTCCAGAGGGTTTTCTTAACAGAACCACACTGGAGCTGTAGGGAGATTCACTGTGCGAGATAATCCCTTCTCTCAACAGATAATATATCTCCTCCCTTAAAGCTTTTTCCTTAGCGAACGGAATCGAATAGGCTTTCATACAGATTGGTGTTGGGTCTATGAGTTTCATATCATACTCCAATAAATTTGTATGCCCCGGACGGTCCGTTAACACATCTGTATGATTATTCAGAACCTGTTGAATCCTCTCCCTCTGATTTTCCGTTAAGTGTGTGCTGATTTTTACCTGTGCAGCGGTCTCACAGGGATGTAGAGGATATTCATGAGAAGTGAGTGGTTCCTTTTTCATCTTCATTGCAACAGACAAGGTTAATAGGTGTGTCTCTTCCTGGTTTTCTCTGTCCAGATATTTCTTCAGGAGATTCACATGATAGATTTTCTCTGTCCCATTCTTATCTATCTTATAATTTGTTCTAGACACCTTCTCTAGAACTGTATATGGACCTTGCCATCCAATTTGCAATTTATTCTGGCTGCCGGGCAGTAGTAGGAGCACCTTCTCTCCCACAGCTAATTCTCGATCCTTCGCTTTCTTATTGTAATAGGCAGCATGCTTTGTCCTGGCTTGTCTGAAATTTTCATTGGCAAGTTTCCAGCCAGTTTTAAGACGAGTGGTCAGCTCGTTCACATAGGGATATGATGAGATAATATTTTCTTTTGCCTTTTCATCGGTCCATGTCCTTAACAAGGCCTCCAAGGGACCTTTTATTGGCCTTCCAAATAACAATGTTGCCGGGGTCATACCGGTTGAACTATGGGGTACCTCCCGATAGGCAAACAAGGCGGCGGGAAGGTACTGGTCCCATGTATCTGGTTTTTCATGTGCCAACTTTCTCAGGATCGACATGAGTGTCCCGTTAAATCTTTCCACTTGGCCATTTCCTTGAGGATGATACGGGCTACAATGAAAGTGTTTGGCTTGAAAGATCCTGAATACTTCTTCTGTTAGTTTCCCCTTGAACTGAGAGCCATTATCAGTCAAGATTTGGTTGGAAAAGCCTAACCTGGTGAAGATTGTGAGTAATGCCTCTGCCACATGCTTCGAATCAATTGATGACAGGGCTACCGCCTCTCCCCACATAGAACAAGTGTCCACCAGAGTCAGAATGTAACTGTTCCTCCTCTTGGTACGAGTGAAAGGTCCCACAATGTCCACGGCAACTCTTTCAACAGGTGTTCCCACTATGGGCATTTCCACTAGAGTTGCTGGAGCAGTCCAATGCTTTGGAGCTACCCGTTGGCACTCTGGACAAGATTTTACATATCTCTTTATGTCTTCAGTTATTCCTGGCCAGAAATAATGACAAGCTATACGCTGTCCTGTTGCGCTGATCTCCATATGACCACTGAAGGGAATCGCATGCCCTAGTTCCAACACTTTAATCCTATATGAATTTGGAAGGACCAGCTGTCCGTGACCATTGGATCCATTTCCAGCCTTCCTATATATCAATTTGTTCTTCATATAGAAATCTCCCTTGCCTGGAGGTGTATGACATTTGGGCAATTTCTTAAAACAAGGCTTGAGGGTCTTATCCTCCGCCTGTGCCTTCCTCATCTCATCTGGATGGGTATTTATCGGATTATCCTCCTCCTTTTTAGACTGTGATCTGGTCTGCACTGTTGCCATGGTCACAGGTCTCTTGGGATTCCCCAAGAAGACATATCTACACCCCAATATCAGAGGGTATATTGGTTCATTTATCACTGCTGCTTTTATGATTCCTTCCACATATCGCGTTTTCACATTTATCCTGGCGACGGGAAGTGTCATGGTCGCTACGTCCTTGGTTGCAGTTTGAATCTCCACTGTTTCTGTGGTGTATTGATCTGCCTGCACTAGGTGAGGACTCACAACTGAATCATAATCTAATCCAGTATCATACAAACACCTTATGGCGACACCATTGCATGTTACATCTTCACACACTGGGGGGGTGGTAAGGTTCCTGTTGTTCAGTAGGGTTGACCTTTACTCCCTTTCTCCCCATTTTCATTGCAGCGAAAGTAGGAGTTTTCCTTCTACAATTTTTAGTGTTATGGTTGTCCATCCGACAATGTTTACAATACTTCTTTCCTTGGTTAAAAGGTTGTCTTTCATCATTTTTCCTTTCATTGAATTGTGAGGTTTTATGTTTATAGTCATTGATTGGCCTATCAAACTGTTGCTTACCTTTGTTCTGGTCTCTATGGTTAAACATATTAAAGTTTTGAGGTGTCTTAAAATTGTCTACCTGTTTCTTTTTATTTCCAACTACCTCTGCCTGGGCTGCCTGATACCTTTCAGCGACATTATGTAACTCACCCAGCCTCTCTGCACCTTGTTCCATGAGAAACTTTCTCAGGTCTGGAGCCATGGACTCTCTTAGCTGTTCAATAAGGATCATCTCCTTAAGATTTTGGGTTTTCCCCAGAGCAGTCCATTTCTCCAAGTAGGTCTCTAACCGTGCAGAGAACTGGTGATAAGTCTCAGCCGACAGTAGTTTGGCATTCCTAAATTTTTTTCTATAAAATTCTCCGTTCTTTTCGTATCTTAATAAAAGAGCCTGCTTCAGCATGTCATAATTGTCTTGGTCATCTCTGCTCATCTTGGCAAAAAGTTCATAAGCCGTTCCTCTAAGCCCTTGTGATAACTTGAGGCTCCACCTCTCTCTCTCTAACCCATATGTAGTAGCTAATAGCTCAAATCTACTTAAGTACCCTTCGATGTCATGTTCTTTCTCAAAAATGATCTACATGAAAACCAATAGCTGAGGTTGAGGCTCCCTGACTGGCAGTGGCATCTGAGGTAAAGGGGCTGGCACCATTTTCAGGAGCATGGCCTTGAATTTCCAACTCCCTTAGTCGTAACTCATGCTCCCTCTGCAATCTTCTATCTTCTGCTTCCCTTTCAGCAGCCTGTCTCTTTTCCTCTCTTTCAGCAGTCAATCTTTTTTCTTCTCTTTCTACAGCCAATCTCTTTTCTTCTGCTTCCCTTTCAGCAGTCAATCTTTTTTCTTCTGCCTCCAATGCCCTAGCCTCCTTGTCAGCCTCAATCTGCAACCTCTTAATTTCTTTGTCAGCCTCAATTTGTAACCTCTTCTCTTCAGCTATCTTCCTATCCTCCCTTTCAATATACTTGTCACATTCTGAAGTTACATATTGGATCTAAGCTTGACCCTCCATGTTCATTTCTTTCGCAGTCTGCACAGCAGCAGATCGAAACTTTGCCAGATCAGCCATTTGTACTATGCAACCTTTAAAATTTCCAACTATACAAATCTCTAATTATGGCTAATAATTTCTAATGATAACCAAGAACAACCACAGCACTGACAGCTCAACTACTATTCAATTTCTCCATAAGGAATGCTTTTAGTTTTATACTCTCTGAGATTTCTAATATACTTGATAATATTTTAAGAATTTAAAATCCCAGAATCAAACTACCCAATATAGCTGGTGTTAAGAGAAATTCAATCCCCAGGAGCGAGACCCCAATATAAGTGATAGGTTAAAATCCCGGACCAGGAGACCCCAATATATGTGGTGGATTTCATGTTATGAATTTGTTGTTAGGTATTAATATGTGAATAAATGGGATTAGCTATGAAGGTCCCTGAATATACCCAATAGTATTGTGAACTTTTCAGGGTACCTTTCCGCTACCACCTTTTTTTATCTCATTCAAAATGTATTTATATTATTATTATTAAATGACTTCGTGTTGTGTCTAGGGTTATGAATGTAGAGTGTAATGTACAAAAATCAACAAACATACAAACAAATAGTTTATTATTCACAACAGCACACAGCACTACCACAATAACATACAAACGACACTCTAAAAGGCTATCTTATTTAAGACTGTGGTTGAATTTTGTGTAAATATGATTTTACAATTTTATTATCCTAATTCTAATTGTTTTGGAATCAGGATTGACAATTTAAAAGTGAAAATCAAATAATCATTTACATCAGTCAAATAGCACGATAGATCCTCTGTCCATACATAAAATATTGTTCTCATATACGTCTGTAGTGTTCTCCTACTTTAAGGTAATATTGGTAGTACCACTAGGTTGTTGTTTGAAATCATGCCCTTTTAGTACTGTTTGTTTTTATTTGTCATTTGTGGAACTATTAAATATTTGTCCCAGTTTTGATTCACTTTTTATATTTCTTCTTTTAAAGTTCTGTAGTTGAGCTTTCAGGTGCCGAACGAGAACTTATCTTGGCAGTAGAATACAGGTTGAACTTTTCCTCTGCTCCTTTGACAATCTGTTCCCTGTTTGATAGGCAATGGCCACTAGCATGGGCTCGCAGTAAACCGGCAGAGTCCTGAATCAATCAGTATTCAAGCGTTTGGTACCACATTAACGTCAGTACCCAGGACCTCACAATTTTGTTCAATGAAATACACAGAGACGATGACTGACACAGTTTTGATCTGTTTTGTCGTGTAGGCTGCCCAGAAATGTATTTAAAAGCACAGCCTGATCTCATCTATCACTGTTGAAAATTTTTCTAGAAATGGCGTCCTCCCCTAAGGCTTATTCTGACAATATCGATTCAGTTGGCCAATCACTTTTAATTTTACAAGGGTAAACAGTCTTTCAAAAATATCATTCAAACCTTTCCTACGTTACTAGGCTATTTATGTTTATTCAAAAGTCAGCCAATAATATTTCGTCTCACTTCAAATGCCACCCAATCGGATTCACTGTACTATCCTAGCCTATCTGTCACCTACTTTTTTCCCAAAAATATGCGATCCAATCTAAGCAGATATGACTTGACCTGACAGTATCTCTGATCTCTATGTATGGTTTTATCATTATTTGATTAGTTAAGGGACTATTTATATAACTAACACCATATTCTTGGTCAGCAAGTCTTCAAGTACACGAATCTACGATTTTTAAGGGGCTATGTGGGTTGGTTCAAAATTCTATCTTTTTTTTCTATGTTAGTCGTTTATTTTTAAACTACCTCTCGTTCACACTTTTTCCATGTAATATCAAGCTGAATACGAGAGCTTAGGTCATTCACAATAAGAGCTTAACATGTTTACATGACCGTAGTGTCCACAATTCTAACTTTTTCAATGTATTTGGGGAAACCCCTAAGGCAAGGCTTGCCCCTGTGCTAGTGTTGGCTTTAGTTTGAAATCAATGCGAAACGAATTAGCATTTTCTCTATCCTTGCCCTTCCTCGTTCCACAATGCATTTTAGGCAAATATTTTCTTAGAACTAGGAAAAGTGGTTGTTTATGTCAAGGACGAATTTGAAAATTTGGGTACCGTTTTGTTCGGCTATTCGTTAGCAAATAATAATCTGAAGGCGTAGAGGACACCAACCGTTCCAGCAGAAAGTTCTTTTGTACTTTCTTATCTTTGCCTTTATGCCCTATACTGTTATATATTAATTTAGATAATGTATTTAGAAATCATTACAATAGTACATCCAGAAGAAAGAATAATTTCCGCAGTTATCAGGTGAATAAAAGTGCATACTCTCGCACCGTTCTAGTGCGAAATCTGCCACCAGATTCCACATGACAGGCACTAGGTGAATTTTTTCAATGCACTGCAAATGTGAAATATGTGCAGCTCTTACCTATTAACAATTTCAATGTTAGGGAAGCACTTGTTTATTTTTATTCCCATAGAGATGCATGTATGGTTGTCAATCGTGACAACGATGCCTATTTTCAAGACCATCGTCTTGAGGTACAGTTGATGCATCATGCATCATCTAACAGATGGTCATGCTATTGTGCATCGTGTTGTTATTCATCCATCTCAGAATAATTATGAATATGTTATGAATAGGTGAAACAATACTGATTCTTCGGAAAATAATGTTCTATTCCATCTGGAAGTAGTTCAGAGCGTCCGGTGTTGAAATATTTCACCAGTCATGTGCTATTATCATGATAAATTATCGGTGCCTTTTGATGGGAGTTGTTAATACTCGCTCCGATAATCGCAAGTATAACAACGATTGTCACATCAATGCGACATGCAAAGGACGTAAGAATACTTCCGTGCGCTTGACTCGCACAACATATAATAATGTCAATGGATCTCGGGCTCAGTTCAGACCTGGCCGAGATCATATTTCATTGAATCGCACTGTTTTGTTGCGTAATTTACCTCCTAGTGTTACTTAGTATACACTTATAAAAATTGTTTCAACATTCTTCTCACCAACTAGCGTTCGTTCGCTTTTCGAGCTATTATGATGCTCATAGGGCTGTACAATTCAAAAATGGTTCTCGGTTTGCACACCATTACTTAGACGTGCAACTCGCACGCAATTCTACACCACGCACTTTATAGTTGCGTTGGATTATCTATTTTCTTCTGTCTTTGGATGTTTTGTTCTTCTCTACATCCATAGTTTTGTGTGCTATTTCTTATATTTTTTTGCACATGATAATTTTTTGTCAATAATATAGACCTTAGGGTTATAGACCTTACTTCTTTTCATCTATTTTCACTGATTAGATCTGTCATCATCGATAATTGCATTATTTTGCTACCTTCACTAGTCTCTACACTTTCATCGTTATTGTTTTGTGTAACGATGATTCGTTACTTAGGTGCGAATGATGCGCGGCCCTCTTTGTCGACCGAGAAGATGTCTTCACATATGTCATCTTAGGCGTAATTGATTTCTGTCTTCTCCTTTGTCTGGACTGCTGGCTGGAGGTAGACTAATGAACATCGGATTTAATGAACATCGACTTGCGATGGCGCTTTGATAAACCTTAAGAATTTATTTTAAAATTCACCTAGCTTATTGTTGACAAACCTATTTTGTGTTACCAAACCTACACATGACATTTTTAATTCAAACAGATACTTCCATGATCGGGTACGAAGATCCACGGCTGGTTCTTACTTCGCCTTTGGCAGTCTTCTGATGTCGAGTCGTGACTATAACCTCGTGGATCCGGTATACAGGACACATGGATTATTCCACATGACTTTTATTTAGATTGTTCTAATATTTATTAGAATGTTTCACATTTTGTGATTCGGTGCTTCGTACTATGATTGTCATTGTAATTTACATTATTACTTTAATAAATTGCGGGTACATCTTCTCCACCATTCTCACACGTGTCACGTTTGGGAGTGAGGGGGATGATGTTGAGGATTGTTTCATGTCTGCAGCATGGAGCGGTCCTCAAATGAATATATTATCGACCGATGTCGAGAGTTGTTACATGTGTGCAGGCGTTTGGATTTGAGCTTGATCCGAATGATTGCACCGTGGGACACTTCAACTAAATATACATTAGCGACATAGTATGCATATCTCTATGCATGACGCGTAGGACATAGAAACGTCATTCGATTTGTGGGCTTTGACCCTGATGGCAGTGTTTGAAATGTGTGGCCCAGCCACTATGGATTGTGTGGCCTAGCCACTATATATTAAGGGGGTATAAACCACTTTGGAAACTGTGACATAGTCACTGTATTCATATGTGTAGCTCTTAAGCTAACTGGAGGATTATATTCGTGGATAAAACGTAAGTCGTGCAGTCTTAACGCAGTTTAATATATATGGCAGATTAGCCTGGCGTTGTATGCCAAATGAAAGGAACTGACCGTTACTTATAGAGATAGCATTATTGAATATGCAATCTTCGTGAATGAAATGAACTCTTGCAAAGGTACATAGACTATTGTGTTGACCCATGTCTTTACTGTACGTGCTGACTTATCATGGAAGAAAGATTTTTAATTAAATGTTAAAGTCGTCAAATGCTGGTGTTACTTCATTGACATATTCCAGTTCAATTATAAACTGTTAGACATAACTATAATGACCAGTGACTTTAAGGCCCGTCACACTGCCTCACACGGGTAATAAGGAATTAATGCAAGAGTATAATCGTCAGTAAGATATATGGATTTTAATACGAAGCAGGGTCAAGGAATAACACATCCCAGGGGTTAACCTTGCTAAGGTCGATACTGGAGCACGAATACGAAATCTGGTAAAATGGATAAACGAACCCAAGGACTGGGACTGGTAATATCAGAGACATAGAGCCGTTATATATCAATATCAATCCTCAACATACTGGTGTCAGCAATATACAGAGCCTAACGTCTGATATCTTTAAAACCAGCCCACAACAACAAACGCCCGCAACAGTGTGTTATGTTCACTCTGCTCGCGCTCGTCTCTGATCAAGGTTGTCGGAGATAGCTCGTTTCCCAGAAACGTCAAGAAGAGTCTACCACGTGCGTCCTTCGTCAAAAAGCTTAGGCTACGGTTCGCTTCCTGTTCCAGAGATAGTACTTTCTGCTGGTACACCAATAACTATGGTAAAAGAATAAAACGAAACGCTCTTCTGAGTTTGGCGTTTTCCACCCCATAGTTATGGGTTCCTATCTTCCCATACCATCATCCTAATTACTCAGACTTTACCCTCGATGAGAATTAAATGTAATCCCTCTGGATAAAACTTTCTTTACATTTAAACAGAATATCTTTAGCTTTACTTTACATGACATTTAAATGAAAAGGGTAATAACACAGATAAAGTCTGTTTACATATACATCTCCACTGATTGAAAAGTGTTCACAATATAAATTGAAAATGTTTTCATTTATGTCTTAAACTGATTGAAAAGTTTGAGACTTCCATTACTTTAAAATGAATATTTTTACATAGACATTTACACTGGTTTAAAACTTGAAAACTGACATTAATTTTAAAGTGGCTATGTTTATAGGGACATTTACAAAGCTTTGAAAATGTAAGCATTACACTTCTTCTTCTTCTTCTTTGATCCACTGTCACTGAGCGTCAGCTCTTGGTGACCTTGATGCCATTATATGGTACTGCGCAGTTCGTATAAGCTGTTCTGAGCTGCCATACAGTGTATTGTCTATGGATGGGTTGTGTGGTAGTAGTTGTTGTCTCAGTCCCTGAAGTGCAGGGCACATTAGCAGGTGGTGTTCCACTGTCTCCAACGGGTTAGGGCAGTGTCTACATTTTGCTATATTTTTTTTAACTTGGTCTGTTTCTGTGGCCATTTAGTGAAGAGTGGCCTGTTCTCAATCTGAAGATTTTAGTTTGGTACCTTTGTTCGATATCGTTCATAGCATCTTTCTTATTTGGGGCTGTTTGGTGAATAAAGAGTCTTCTTCCTGTTTTAGCCTGTGCCCACGTGTTCAGCCAAACTTCTTTACAGTTGTTTTTGACTATTTGTTTAACTGTTAACATACTCAGTGGTTGATCAATCTGTGGCATTTTTGCTCCCTTCTTTGCCAGTCTATCAGCAACTTCATTTAATGTGATGTTTATGTGGCCAGGTATCCATTGCATGTATATTTCTGTTCCGTACAAGTTCATAATTTTGTGGCATGTTTCTTGAACCTTCTGGATAGTACTGATCGAGTTGGTTTTCCAGTTTCCTATTGCCAAGAGGGCAGCCTGCGAGTCTGGGAATACTACATCATCATTTGGTTCCATTTCGTCTGATTCAAAGAGTTCAAAAATTCTAGTTAGGGTTTTCTGGATGGCGACTACTTCGGCTTCGTAGTTTGTGCATCAGATACCACAGGGACCTGCAATTTTGACGGGTTCTTCAGTACTGGGTGGGATGATTATGGCAACGTATCCAGCATTTATGACTGCTTTGAAAGCTGACCCGTCTGTATAGGCATGGTGTAGCAAACACACATTGGCCACCAGTGTAGCAAACCCCGTCGGTGTTGTAATGATGATGGTGTGTTGCATAGCTAGGGTATCTCCAGTGTTACAAGTGGATACATAATTCAAATGGTCAACTCGAACCGACGCAGTGTTGTGTATCTAGGTCACCTTGCTCGCCAAGTGTTGAGGCGCTAGCAAAGGCAATGTTTATTTGGAGTGAGAGTGCAAGGTACGCGAATGGATGGAATGTTCTGTGAGTTGACAAGTAGACTGGACACTCACTCACTCATAGCTGGAAGTCAATGACATAGACTACTGTTGACGTTTTCTTATAATTTAATGGAACGCACACTCCGACAACACAGTTTACAGTTACTTGAACAGATTGGCACAAAAGTCATCGTATACTTGAAAAATCGGTGATAACATCAAATGGACTTTCATGTAGCAGGTGAATACAATAGAACGATAGTAGGCAAGCATTCAATATTCTGGTTGTCTATCGTCTCATGCCTTAACTGATTAATCGCAAAGGTTAATGTGAATACATAATCATCAACAATGGTTCACTGTCAGAACCTTCTTCTGGCTAAGTCTTTCAAGCCGTAAATTCAGCCGACTCTTTATGACGACAATCTTAAATAGACAAGGAGTGGACTTCAATATAATATAGGTCTGGGTATCGCCATCAGGTAATAAGGCAATCCTGTTCTCTGATCGATAATCCGAATAGACCGAAAGTGGGATCCAAAATGGCGCTAGTTCCAGTGAGCGTCGCTCACTCTGAAGATGTCTTAAACGAAAATGAAGGCTCCGTTTATTACTCAAATAATATATTGGGCTTTCCATATCCCATGATAAATGTTGCATATGTCCAATGCATAGTGCTGCTAGTAGAAGAGTCGTCTAAGCACAATCAAGCAAATACATCGGCAGACAGTATAACGTCTGCATATAGTTAGGCCTAAGGCAAGTTCAGTAAATATTTCTGCTTTACCTTAAGTCCAGAAAAACTCTAGCAAATAGCACACGCCATCCCTTGGCGTCAAGAATAACTGTTGGGGGGATTACCGACATTATAGTCATAATGAGAAAACTTCTCCTTCCCCAAGGATCAACCACAATAACAAAATCTTCGGACTTTTCTTCGTCCGAGCAAAACACAGTTCGCCATCACTGAAACCTCTCGTCGACACTAAATCAACGCATGCGCAGAAATGCCTTTGACCCCAGAGTTCAGCTCAAAAAAGAGGCCGATATAGACATTACAAAGATACAACGATATAAGACCGAATCACCTTAAGTAGTCAAGGAATAAATATAAACTCGGGCCATAAACATTCTAAGCAAGACCAATCTGTTTCTGGCCATACCAGAAGCAAATTGACGTAAATCTAGTATTCATACGCCTGGTTGATACACAAGAAAAGATAACCCATATAACCGAATACAACATCGACCAATCAGGGTTCTGTCCCTTAAATTATCAAGAAAGTATTTTGATTCTCAAATAAATACTTTTCATCAGACAAATAGATATTACTTTACATTTGTATGCCTATCAAAAGAATCTGTGCGTCACAGACTACCACACAAAAGAATCTGTGCGCAACAGACTACCACACCCCCGGAAAAAAAAATGAAAATCATTTTTTTTTCCATCTGAGAGCAACATACAATAGGCTCACGACGCACGAATAATGCGCAGATGAGAAATATCAGTTATTTATCACGCCAAATTAAGTCAAAGTCGAAGTATAGATCGACTAGTGAGAATATATCTCAACGTCTCAGAGAAAGTATTTCTCTAAGTATAAATATTTCCAGGGAGGTGTCACCAACGCATACTACAATACTGGAAATGACTCAATGCATACAATAATTTCAATCACAATTTCATGTTAAGTACCATAAGTTCTTGATTGACAAAAGAAAAATCATCAAAGGACTAGCGGTGAATAAAAATTAGTGAACCGCTAAATGTTTATACAATCACTATATCATATATTACAAATGTGTACATATTTTGATATAGAAAAAGAACTGTTGAAAAATTAGACATATTAGGAAGTCCAAGATTTAACAGTTAGGTGGAATCATGTGGGCATCTAGACAGAATGTCTGCCATCACATTTTCTGAACCACGGATAGCTCGCACCGAGAAATGAAAAGGTTGAAGAGCAATGGCGTATCGAGTTGATCTCGAGCTCTTCAAGTTTTTACTTTGAATAGCTGTAAGAGCTTTCTGGTCAGTTTCCACTATGAAAAGCGCGCCAAGATGGAATCTTTAAAGTTTGAGAATTGACCAAACCATCGCCAAAAGTTTACGGTCTAAAACCGAGTAATTCCTTTCTGCCGCATTAAGTTTTCGTGAGATATACATTACAGTATGCAGAGTTTCAGAGTACTCTTGCATTAGTGCCGCTCCAATCCCAGTGGATGAAGCGTAACTACGAAGGACAAATGTCTTATCTGTAGTAGGTAACACTAAAATAGGTGGAGTTGAAAACAAAGTTTTAATCTTATCCAAAGAGGATTGACATTCCTGAGACCAGTGGACCATATTAGGGGACCCTTTCTTTAGTAACGAAGAAAGCGGTGCCATGATAGAGGATATATTCTGAATGAATCGTCCATAAAATTGTATAAGACCTAATAGACTTCTCACTTGCTTTTTAGTCTTAGGAATAGAGATGTTGAGTATTTTACTGGTATTATGGTCCTCTGTCTTTAGGAAACCATGACCGACACGGTGACCTAGGAAAGAAATTTCGCTAAAACCAATACAGGCTTTAGAGGGTTTTGCTGTCAACTTATACTCGCGTAAGGTAGACAGTAATTCACCTAACCCCAAGTAGTGATCTTCCCAAGTATCACTGAAAAGACAGATGTCGTCTAAGTACGCAATGACATCTGACCGATGAGATAGGATTCGACGCATCATGCGTACGAATGTAGCTGGGGCGTTCATAAGGCCGAAAGGCATGAAATTCCATTGAAACAAACCCCTAGGTGTAGAAAAAGCAGTAAGAGGTTTGGCGTGTTCAGATAAAGGAACTTGCCAATATCCCTTAGACAAATCAAGTTTAGTGAAGATATGGGATTTAGAAAGCCTAGTAAGTAGCTCTTCTAGTAAAGGCATAGGTTCAGCATCGAACTTCGTAACTTGATTCAGTTTGCGATAATCAACGCAAAGACGTATGTTATTGTCTTTTTTCCGAACAATAACCATCGGCGAAGAATATGCTGAACTGGATGGTTCAACTATTTTTAATTCTATCATCTCATCCAGCTCTATCTCGACCTGTGCTTGAAAATGTATAGTGATAGGATAAGGTCTGACCCTAATAGGATTATGGTCAGTGTTGCTGTGGGTTCGATTCGTGTTCGTTGGGTCTTTCATTCTATTAGTATTAGTTGAATATGTATGCTTGGTTATTCATCATTATCTCAGTTAATGTCCATACATAGGTTTTTATTGATTACTGAGTGTCCAAGGAAACATTGGTTCCGTACGAACCTCATTATCATTAATATAAACTTCATATGAAGAAGAGTTCATCAGGTCAAACAACAATCAATACTCAAGTTGAAGCAACTAAGCGTAACCGAAGTAATGTGGGTAAGTCCTTGCTTGAGTCCAAACGTTTATTGACGAAACAACGGATGAAGACATTACATATGTTATTCATTGATAGCATACATCTATAATTTAGTACATTGTGAATCCATATCATATTCTCAGTCCGTGTCCAGTAAAATGAATCAACATCGCCAGAACAGCATAGCTGTGTGCACGCGTAGTTGATGTTTCCAACGACCGACAATGAGCGTATGCGTCTGATAAATATAATCATATGGACTGAAATAATTTTCCTAGAAGTTGTTATATACCAACCTATTATATTACTTTATTCACATACATTTGGACTGACCCTTGGTCCCTACTTCGAAGTACTTATATAAATATGTGGCAATACAATGCCTAACACTGGACGTCTAAAGGACGCGTCTTCACAGCTTGACGGTCAACGTAAAAAGGGTCTCGTATCTAAGTCACGATGCGTGACCTACCAACGCTAACACGTCATAAATCGATCGTGTATATAGCGTTCAAAAGTCCGTGAATTCTTACCCTACAATTATATTAAACGCTGTGACCCTAGAGGTAGCACACTGCCAACCATAGCAGACGACTTCAATAAAATACCGTAACAATTACCTGCACGCCGGGGAAAAAAAATCTATTAGATAGATTTTTTTTGATCTATCTTACTCAAACATTTTAAAAAAAATTTAACAAAAACCCGACATATGGTCTACGATGTTCTGGCTAGAACAGTGTCGTGGTCATGTCGATAATATATAATCATGTAACATATTGACAGTCATGCTATACATGTAAATTAAATAACCTAAAGAATTGTCAACAGTCATTAACTAATTAACTAATTAATTAACGTAAATGTTAACTAAGTACGAAAGTGAGATGTCATGAAATTATTATAACCAATTAAAATTAAACTAATTACTCATAGTGTATGTGTAAGTAGTCAAATTATTGAAAATCTAATTAACGAAAGTGAAAGAGCATGTCATAAGAAAAAGACAAATGAGGAGTAAAGGCAAGTGAAATGTAGAAAACTAAGGTATAAAATCAATAGGTTTGAAATTAAATATCTGTATCACTAAATACTTAAATTAATTAATTAAATAACAATATATTATATCATTATCATATTACTAATTATATCTAAGAATATTATATGAGCATTGTGTGAGATTCATTTGTTTTCTTTGTTACACATTTTTTTTTCATAGTTCATTTTCATATTTTTTTCCTCACATTTCAATTTAATTTTATTTCTTTATTAAGTCAATCAATAACTAGAACTAAGTAATATTGGATATGACGATCCAGACGTCGTTATTTTCCATAAGGATCTACATAAATTTCCATTCGAAAACTGTTTAACTGTTCCGATCCTGAATGAATTTAAGTTTCACAACGTTCAATTAGTCATTTCACATAACGAAATTTGTCCAATTTGAATTCAGATATTCTTTCCGACTTTGTTGCAACTAGTTGTAGCATGAATGGACATTATACCAAAGTCCCAGCGTAAATACGAACTCAATGTCTCTTCAAAATTCATTTCGTATGACGCATGTCCCTAATAATCATTTATTTGAATTGTAGTCGACGTTTCATTCACAGGTCGGGAGTTTAATGATAGTATTCTGTCTCTTGTGATAGGTACTTTCGTTACTTTATTCGAAGAGTTTCAGTGTTCATAAATCGACATCTGAAGGATTACTAGAAAGCACGTCCGCCACGATATTCTCTGTGCCTGATATATATTCAATTGTAAATTCGAATGGCTGAAGGAGAATGGCGAATCTTGTTAGATTGGGGCTTTTATGATTAGCACGGCGTAGCGTTGCCACCGCCTTCTGATCTGTTTGGATCACGAAGGGTGCACCCAAGAGGAATTTTTGTAGTTTGCTAATCGCCCAGACAACAGCCAACATTTCTTTATCCACCGTAGAATATTTAATCTCTGGAGTCTTAAGTTTGCGTGAGATGTAAAGAATCGGATGTAGTATGCCTTCGTGACATTGGAGCAGACAAGCACCAATCCCATAATTACTGGCATCTGTCCGAAGGATAAACTTTTTAGAAGCATCAGGTAGTCTCAAAATAGGTGGATTTGAAAATATATGCAATATTTTATTAAAAGTTTTGTCGCATTCGTCTGTCCATGTCACTTTCAACGGCATGTCTTTCTTCAACAATGATGACAAGACAGCCGTGATGGATGACAAGTTAGGTACGAATCTGCTGTAGTATTGAACTAACCCTAATAAGCTCCTGACTTGCTTCTTCGTATGAGGAACTGATAATTTTAAAATTTTTGAAACCGTACAAGGAACCGTTTGAATACTTCCCGCTCCAATAATATGCCCCAGAAAGGTTATCTCCTGAAACGCAATTTGTATTTTTGTAGGTTTCGCGGTTAAATGATTATCCCGGAGTATTTCCAAAACACATTTAAGCCCTGAAAAATGTTCCTCAAATGACGAACTAAATAAGCATATGTCATTGATGTATGTGATGATGTCTGGTCTACCTGATAAGATATTTCGCATCATGCGAATAAAGGTAGCTGGAGCGTTAACAAGCCCAAAAGGCATCACATTCCACTGGTAAAGACCTTGTGGAGTGGAAAACGCTGTGTAGTGTTTTGCTTTGTCGGTTAGTGGTATTTGCCAATAACCTTTAGTTAAGTCTTTCTTAGTGAATATTGTTGCGTTGGATAGACGTGGAAGTAAATCGTCAATAAGTGGATGTGGTTCGCTATCAACTACAGTCTGAGCATTTAGCTTCCTATAGTCCACGCATAGTCTAATGTTGTTGTCCTTCTTTCTGACTATGACTATTGGAGACGAAAATGGAGAGTTACTAGGCTCAATAATCCCTAAAGACAACATCTGCTCAAGTTCTTTAGTAGTTTTAGTAAGAAAGTGTAGTGGAACAGAATAAGGGTGTACACGAATTGGTGTTTCATCATTAAGAGTAATGTCGTGACTAATTACTGATGTGCGACCTGGTACGTCGGTCAACACATCTGCGTAAGATTGTAGAAGATCAGCAATCTGATGATGCTGTTGCGGTGTCACCGAAGAAGAGATGGTTACGTCCCGCCAAGATTCAGTAGATTGTACTATAGGTACAGGTAACGCAATCTAAACCTCAGGAAAAGAAGATTCTTCTTCCTGAATAACTGACAGATTAGAATAGTGACATGTAGGTACTAATGGTGTCATCTAGTTCGTGAAAAATAGCCTGTAGATGTTCTGGACGAGTATGAAATTGTTTGAGCATATTTATATGGTATATTTTGTTATGTCCCTTAATATCTAGGACATAATCGACATCAGAAATCTTATCAGTAACATGGTAAGGACCATGCCATGAGATAAGTAGTTTATTGTCATTATGTGGGAGTAAGACATAAGCTTGATCTCCTGGAAATAATTGACGTAATCGTCTAGTTCTATTTTGTAAAGTTCTAGCTTTCGCTTTAGCAGCCTCAGATGAAGCTGTTGCCATTTGGCAAGATTCAATAATGTTATTCCGGAGATTAATTACATACTCATAGGATGACTGGGTATCCTGAGTTATCTCGGAGTCAATCAACAAATCTTTTATTAGTCCCATAGGACCTCTTGGTGGAGCACCGAAGACTAATTGAAATAGAGAGAAGCCAGTTTGTTCATGTGGCACCTCTCGATAGGCGAACAAGACAGCTGGGAGCACTCTGTCTCAGTCCTGTGGATGTTCAACCGTAACCTTATGTAACATTTGTTTAAGTGTACGATGAAGTCTTTCTACTGCACCATTACTCATGGGATGATAAATGCTACTGAGATTCCTATCTATATTCCAGGTCTTCATTACCTCTGTCATAGTATCAGATATGAATTGGGATCCATGGTCTGATAACAACTCCCTAGGAAAACCTACTCTAGAAAATATAAGATGTAGTGCATCAGCTACATCTGTGGTAGTGGTGGTCTTCAATGGTATGGCTTCTGGCCATCGTGTGCATAAATCAATGCACGTGAGAACAAATCTATGTCCTCTTGCTGATGGTAAGAGTGGACCAATAATATCAATGGCCATTTTGTCAAAAGGTCTCACAGATATGTCACAAGCCTGAATAGGCGCCGTGTGAAAAGCTCCACGTGCTTTCACTTCCTGGCATATAGTACAAGAGCGTACGTACTGTGAAATATCTCGTGACACTCCCGGCCAAAAAAAATGAAGATAATACTCGAGAACGTGTCCGAGTATATCCCATGTGACCTGCGCACTTAGAATCATGTGCGTGTTGAAGGATGTACCGTCTAAAAGCAAAAGGTACCATGACTTGTTGTTTTACTTGAGTCTTATCCATAAAACATCTAACTAATATGTCATTTTTAATCATAAACCAATGATTATTCTTATTGTTTAAAGTAAGATTGTCAACATTGTTGACCAGAGCAAAATATTTTTTTAATGATCTGTCTTCTTTCTGTTTTTCAGCAAAGGTTGCTCGGTCAACCGAAGAATGAACATCAATATGTCCCTGGTTTTCTGGTTCCTTCTTATTAGTGTCAATAGTCTCTAATATTTTAGTTTGCGCTCTAGTTGTCACAGCATTTCCAATGCATAGATTATTTTTCTCCCATTCAATAATCTCCTCTGGTGTACAATCCTTGCTGCCATAAACGACCCACCATAAGATCTGCAATTGGGTTCCTTAACATGCATACCTTAACATTAACTGTGAAAAAGGTGTGTTAACATGTATTATGGCAGTGGGATACAATTCTATTGTCCCACCAAAAGTCATACACCTGACATGTTCCCCTGTTGCACAACTGGGATGAACAAGTGACTGCCGGACTCCGATAGTGGTCGATCCTGAATCTCTCAACACTGAAACGATAGATCCATTTACAATCCCTCTGTTAAAAATCAAAGAGCCTGTTCCATCGTTAGCTGCTAGACCAACTTCTGGGAGGATGTGTCCGCAATTTAATACAGTCTCCTTTGCCTTCTGAAATACAAGATTACATTCTGGGCAACTATTTGCCACGTTATAATTTATAGCATAACATGTAGCAGAAGATTGTATTACTTTATCGTTTTGTGAAACATCTGGCGTTGTATTGTTAGTAATTGCTGCCCCTGTATGGTGATGATATTGAGACGATCTACGAGACTGAGATCTATGACGAGAATGATCATTGGAATTATCCCGTTGTCCCCTGTAGTAACTGTTATCTCGATCCATGAGTATTGTTATTCCAACTAATACTAGTATTGTAGTTATGTGATCGATTATGATTTGCGTTATGTCGACCATTGTTGTATCTCGACTGAGGTGAATAATTTCTATTTTGTGGTCTTCCTCTATTAAAGTCACTATTATTGTTAAAATTATGTCCCTTATGACAATTAACATTATAATTTCCTTTGAAGCGACTTCTATCTACGCTGTGTGTCCTTGGTTTGTCATGACTGTGGTATGACATATTAGAGGCCACAGGTAGAGGTTCCCTTATTAGCGAGTTAGAAATGCTTGCATTTGGATGAGCAGTCCAATAATTTATTGAAATTTTTTCTAACTCATCGATGGTAGATGGTTTACGTTCTTGCAAAAAGGCAAAGAACGGTGGGCTGACAGAGGATAACACTTTATCCCTAAGTAACAAATCGACTAACTTGTCGTATGATTTGTTGACACCTGCCAGTTCCACCCATCTGTTAAAGGTATTGCGTATGTTCGCAATAAAACCTGTAAAGTCTTTATTAGAATCTGGCAGAATACCCCTAAAACGTAATCTGCAGCCCTCTTCGTCTAAATGGAAACGACGTAATAATAAGGCTTTAATGGCATCATGGTCATTAGCTATTGTTGGGTCAACATTCCGAACTGCACTTAATGGTTCCCCGTCCAACAATTCACCAAGCTTTAAAGCCCATGTTTGTCTTGGTAAGTTATGTGTTAAACATACCTGTCAAAACGTGATAGATACGATCCAAGTTCGTCGAGATTCAATTTGAAAGGTGGTAATTTAAAATTGTTATAAGGTTTATTTTGGTTGGATGAAGAGCCATTTTGAGCATTATCATTTTGGCTTGAAGCAGCATTTTGTGTCTGCAATTTTGCTGTTTCCAACTAAAGACGTTGTAATTCCATTTCTTGTTGCCTTATTATTTCCTTTCGTTTCAGTTTATTATCTTCCTCTTGTCTAAGTTCTTCTTTTTCTCGTCTAGCAATTTCTCTTAATCTATTTTCCTTTTCAATTTCTTTCATCTCACGGTCTGCTTCTTCCTTCTTCAGTGCAGCTTTTTTCTGAATTTCTTTTTGTTCAAGCTCTTCTAAATCTGCTTTATATTTCGCAAGTTCTGTTGTTGCAAATTCCAGGAATGCATCTCCCTTTTTATTACAATCCTTTCCAATTCTAATGAAATGATCCAAGGTAAGCATTCGTGAATCTAATAGTGTATGTATTTGATCAATATAATCAATTATAATACTATTGTATTATTATTTGTAAGTTCCACAACTATATAATATTTTGTAATAATATTATATGTACCTACTAATATAAATCATAAATAGTTATGCTATTTCTTTATTTAAGATGATGAATTTATATCATATACATAAATTTAATATTTAATAATTATGGATATTATCCCTCCATAATTATGTTATTTAATCCATAATAGTTGCTAAGTCCACACTGTAGTACTATAAAAGTGTACTAATTAACATCTTATATGTTTGTCCTATTCAAGGCAAACCAAAATCAAAGTTATATATCACTGTGTAATCTGCTATTGTGCCCTTGTCATAATCTAAAATATGCTTCAATATTATATTGGACCACTACTGCAACTTGATGCAATCCCCCAAGTCATAATCAAATTTCATAAAAATTAATCATATTAATTTACTATATTATTAAAAGCAATTTATAGTGATATCATTAGATTATGAGATTAATGAATACAATACAAATGATTAACCAAAGCTTTACAATACATTAGTACGATACAAAAGTGACATTTTTACAAATAAAATGATTTTACAAAACTAAGCATAAAAATCGGAAATACAGAAAGGTCAAGGATTGAACTAAATGAAGGTCAATATACAGAAAAAATATGAATGCTAAAACTAATGACGTCACAGGACTCATCTGACAGTTATTACAATACATATAACTGAACATAAATATAGCAAGGTTAGGAGTAACGAGATAGATTACCAACAATAATACAAAACTCAATAAAATGAAACTGAATGCAGTAGAATACCCCAATTATTCACAGAACTGGACACCTAACATGCAAGGTCAAATAATGGCAAATACGAACGGACAAGTCATCGGCAGAATCATCGATGAGGTCCTTCGCTAAATGCAATTAATAACGGCCCTACGGAACAATCAGAACTGTCCTTGACGTTCGAAAAGCCATAAGTTCAGTTCTGATCCCCACTTACCACCCACGAAAGTTAACTACACGATATAAATACATATAGAAACATAAAAACATACAACGGTTAACAGATGCTTTTGAAAGGCCGTGCCGGGGAATAACATGGACAGAACATTGTTCAAAGTACAAACAGGTACTTAGCTTTTAGACACGATAGGTTTTTACAGTGCCCGTTTCACCAATAGGATAAGGAACTCGTATGAACAGTTCATGAAGGTTGAAATTAGCTTCCATCGTTCTTAGACGTATTTTGATAGAATTATTTGACAGTCGATGTATGGAGCTACCATTCAGCTTAGTTCGTTACGTTGCTATGGTATGACGTCACCGGTGTACAAATTGAAAAAAGGTCCATTTCGATTTTGCTTGAAGGGAATTGTTTCTTTACAATGTAGTGTGACTTAAAAGTCCACAGCCACAACAGGCCACCATTGTTGCCGTGGGTTCGGTTCGTGTTTGTTGGGTCTTTCATTCTATTAGTATTAGTTGAATATGTATGCTTGGTTATTCATCATTATCTCAGTTAATGTCCATACATAGGTTTTCATTGATTACTGAGTGTCCAAGGAAACACTGGTTCCGTACGAACCTCATTATCATTAATATAAACTTCATATGAAGAAGAGTTCATCAGGGTAGCAAAATATGCGAGAATAAACGCTCAATTCAGTACGATTCAGGCATAAAACGATAATAAATACATTAGCCCGCATGTGTCTGACGGTTGGCATCTTCGAAGCCAGCACCCCTGCTTTTTGCACAGTGCTAAGCCTAGAGAACGATTTCACGGAAAAAGTCTGACACGCTTTAGTTTCGTTTTCGAGAGACACTACTAATAGTTAACCTTTGCCCAATCTGCTGATTACACTTTGTAGTCTAGACTTACAATTAACTATTGGCTGAAGAGTGCCGCAATATAGCTATCTGAAGTAACACTTTTTGTCAACTTTGTAGCAAAATCAGTAGTGTTCCTTACATTTTTTGGTAATATTACACGATACAATGCTAACTAGTAACGCAAATTCTTAAACCCGCCCCGTCTACCCCGCTTCGATGACACAGTCTGCAACGCATATATTCACACTGCGAAAAAGCCAGCCAAGGCATAACCACGCAGACAATTTTATTTCCTACTCGTGGTAGCATTTCTGATGTAACTAAAACAAGTTAGTTATTTGAAAAAATACATGCTCGCAAGATGAAGGAGGGGAAAGATGGCGGACTTGTGTAAAATTTTATTTGACGATGGACGATGAAATAAATTGGAAATTTTAAACCATTATGAAGTTCCCCATAAGAATTATATGGTAGTATGACGTGGAGTTGGCTGAGTAAGAATGTACTTTAAAATATATGATATTCCCAGTATTAGAGAAGTTATTGAAGAAATACTAATCTCTAAGAACACACGACCAGACACACTGGCGTTCCTGCTCATGTTTTTGGTAACGTTAGGGGGACGCGAGCTGGAAAAAGAGGCAGGGAGGTACATTCAAATTCGCTTGAGGTGAACAGAGTATGAATGGGAAAGGGAAACGGTAGGAGAAATGTAATCCTAAATGTGGTATCTTTTGTATTTGGCATGACTAGAGCAGACTAGCCAATCGACCACCAGTTATTCAAAATTATTTTGGTTTTTCATTCAAACTGCTTTTGAATTCAAGTAGTAGAACGTTACGATTGGCTAGTGCTGGTAGATATTAGTAAAGGCTTTGATTATTCATTGCCAGTTGAACTAAAATTTGTATACAGATACGACGAAAAACAGCTGTGTTAATTTTAAACTTAAATCAAGAATAAATTCACAATCTGTGCAGTTCGGAGAATGCTGAGGCCATTTCTTCACAAAATCAGCGTCATTTGTTTATATATTTCTTGATTGTGGTAAGGATATTTTATGAAATTTAATATGTTTGGTCCAACTACAAAGTTAGATACTGCTATTGAGGAAAAAGTGAAGGACATGTCGGAAGCAGACATTGTTGAGTCCACACATTAAACGGTATCTGACTGAACTATGTTGTTATAATTATGTTGACATATTATTGTATTAAAATAGTTTAGCAAGCCTCTGTGTTCAATGAACACTGTTTAAACATGCCTGAAGCAAATATAAGTGTAAAGAAAAGAAGAGAAGATCATATCACAGGAAATGTGGTTACTCCACATTATTGTATGAAGGAAAAGTATGTGAACGTACAGTGGCGTATCTACTATAAGGACTTGAGGTGTGGTCACAACCAGGTGGGAATCCTGTACAATTCGGGGCGAGTGCATTTGTAAGGCACGCGAGGCTGACCCTATACCCACGTAGGAAATTAAGTGTTAGAATAAATGATCAGAGATAAAAGGCCAGGGTGTCCTTTTGTTGCAGAGGGTCTATGTTCCTGTTGCCGGCTGGTGACAGGAAACCTGCTGAGTGCTTATAAACGCCAACCAGTCTCCAACCAGACTTATATGCTGTTGAATATCCAGTAGGAGCTTTGGCGAGTGTTGAACTTGAAATTTCTGCAACTACCCATTGAATTATCTTACAACAAGGACTCTCAGGTGAAGAGTAAAACCTCTGGGGCATCTCTGACATTTTCTTGTGTTTCAAAATATTACACAGGAATTTTATGGGGGTATGAGGAACTACAGCCCTCATATACAGTGACTCTCCCGGTAGATAGCTAAAGTGAACTCTGTAATATTTCATCCAGGAAGGACATTTATAAATTAGATAACTAAAGTGAACTAATTTAATATTCCATACAGGAAGAACATTTATAAATACATAATAACTTTTAATTATTCGGCAGATTGTCCCAACAGTTTTAATTGTTCCTTTTCTGTAAACTATCTTGTCCTTATTTTCAAAGACCTGTCCACAAGCTATGAATGGACAGGCAAAATACATTGTAAATATTTGTTCAAAGAAAAACTTAACTGCTAGTTATTAACTTCTTTTATAGAAACTTAAAGTGTTTGATTGGTTTGTACCATCATTCATTTCTCCCCTAGACACTAGGTACACCATACACCATACACTAGAGCCAGAAGATTGACCGTGTGAGACCTAGGGAGGTAGCGTTAAATTCTCTGTACATAATTCATCATCACCATCTATAGAGTCAGAGACCTACATGTGCTTGACCTCACACCGGTATAGCAGACACTTTTTCATTCTTTTTAGGATACCATCATAACCTCCCCCGCAAAATCAACTTTGCTACAATCAGGTCAAACAACAATCAATACTCAAGTTGAAGCAACTAAGCGTAACCGAAATAATGTGGGTAAGTCCTTGCTTGAGTCCAAACGTTTATTGACGAAACAACGGATGAAGACATTACATATGTTATTCATTGATAGCATACATCTATAACTTAGTACATTGTGAATCCATATCATATTCTCAGTCCGTGTCCAGTAAAATGAATCAACATCGCCAGAACAGCATAGCTGTGTGCACGCGTAGTTGGGGTTTCCAACGACCGACAATGAGCGTATGCGTCTGATAAATATAATCATATGGACTGAAATAATCTTCCTAGAAGTTGGTTATATACCAACCTATTATATTACTTTATTCACATACATTTGGACTGACCCTTGGTCCCTACTTCGAAGTACTTATATAAATATGTGGCAATACAATGCCTAACACTGGACGTCTAAAGGACGCGTCTTCACAGCTTGACGGTCAACGTAAAAAGGGTCTCGTATCTAAGTCACGATGCGTGACCTACCAACGCTAACACGTCATAAATCGATCGTGTATATAGCGTTCAATAGTCCGATAATTCTTAACCTACAATTATATTAAACGCTGTGACCCTAGAGGTAGCACACTGCCAACCCAAGCAGACGACTTCAATAAAATACCGTAACAGTCAGTTAGAATAATGTCATGTTTAATGACATTGGTATGTCCCGGAATGTCAGTAAGGACATCCTGAAATGTTTGTAACATTGACGAGACTTGTCGCTGTTCCGCCATAGATAAATTAGGAGAAACAGTGACATTTTTCCATGATTCACTAGAATGAAGTGGAATCATCGGAAGAGGGAGATTTACATCCGAGAAACTTGTTTCCTCATCCTGTATTACTGACAGGGATGAGTACTGTCCATGTGGGACTGGAGAATCGTCCGTTGCCTGGAAAATAGGCAGCAAATAATCTGGACGTTCATGGAATTCCGTAAGCATGTTGATGTGGAAGGTTTTATGCTTCCCATCAATATCGACAATATAGTCAACATCGGAAATTTTCGAGATTATATCGAACGGACCTTTCCATGAGATAAGAAGTCTGTTTTCCCTACAAGGTAGCAAAACATATGCTTTGTCCCCAGGACAAAGTTGTCGTAAGTTTCTGTTCTTATTGGCAAATTGCCTTGAATTCTGTTTGGCAAATTCAGAAGAAGAAGTTGCTAATCTGCATGCTTCGATAATCTTGTGTCTAAGCGCGATGACATATTCGTAAGAAGATTTTGTGTCATCATCAATATTATCAGCGGTTATAAGATCATGAAGCAAAGACATAGGGACGCGCGGTCGCGCTCCGAAGACAAGTTCAAAGGGAGAAAATCCTGTATGTTCATTTGGGGACCTCTCTGTACGCAAAGAGGGCCGCGGGCAAAACCCTATCCCAATCTTGAGGATGATCCTCAGTTATCTTCCCTAGTAAGTTTTTGAGTGTTCTGTTCAGACGTTCCACCATCCCATTAGACATGGGGTGATAGATACTACTCAATGATCTATCTATCTGTAGATTAGACATTACTTGAGACATGGTATCCGATATTAGTTGGGTGCCATGGTCTGATAATATTTCTCCGGATAATCCCAGACGAGAAAATATGATCCAAAGAGCGTCTGCAATATCTGCAGTGGAAATGCTCTTTAGAGGGATAGCCTCTGGCCAACGTGTGCACATATCAACACACGTTAAACTCTCCACACCTAAGCCTACCTTGCCGTTGGTTGGAGAGCTTGAGTGCCTCAATGATCCTGGGAGCTATGCCGGCGGGAGTTTTACTCCTGGCAGGGTCACCCAAGCCGGACAGGTCCTTGGTGAGGGGCCAGACAAAAGGGCTGTGGAGTTGGTGGAACCCTATAGGTGTAGATGCAGAACCCACCGGCGAGTGGTACAAGCTCTGGTCTGAACCAATCCACCCCCACTTCATGGGTTAAATGCTTTCTTGCCTCATTCTTCGCTGTTTGTCTCCTATCCAATAATCCCCATGGATGACGAAGAGATGCAGGCCAGCGGACATTGCACCTTTGTCCCTCTGTGACAGCCTCCTAGGTGGCGGGGAACGCCAGATATACCATCACTGCAGAAGGGTTGGCAAAGCTGACTGAAGAATGATGAATTAGCTGACCCAGATGTATATGCTATTTTTCTGGCAGGACGTGACGATCCTGGGATACTGATACACTGGACTGCCTCCCTTCGGGGATACTGAAAAATGCATCCATACCCCCCTGAAATCATGAACATGCCTCTAAGACAACAGACTCTATACGAGCTCGGGTGTCGCCTCGGTTATCAAGGCCCGCGCTGCCCTTCGGTACCTGGGGAGGGTAGTGAAAAGTATACTACCAGTAATAATAATAATATATGTAACACAGACTCACTACGCATCCTCCAACTCAACATATCAGGAATCCGAAACAAAATACCTGAACTAACCAAGCTTCTACTGGACCTAAAAATCCATGTTGCAGTTATCCAAGAAGCAATGCTACCAAAAGACACCTCCTTCCATATCACAGGCTATACAGTGTACCAGTGCAAGTGTATAAAATGTCAACGATTAGTGACACTTATCCGGAATGATACACAGGCTGAGGTTTCTGCTCTTGAAACCAAAGACGAAACAGATCTACAGGAAGTGATAGTCTGGAGTGGTGGAAAGCCATTGAAAATCATTAACATTTACAACCCGCCAAAAACACACCTTGCTCTGAAGCCTTTCCAGACCACGGACTTGAGGAGAATGATCATTGCTGGTGACATGAATGGTCATTCACCTCTGTGGGGCTACACAGACAGGAACCCAACAGGAATAGCTATAGAAGAACTCACTAACACTACCACACTCATCCTACTGCAGAATGCTCACACCCCACCGACATTGCTCCACCGCGCCAGTGGAACAAAAAGCAGACCAGATCTCACCCTAGTAACAGCAGATATCCACCCACATTGCTCAGTTAGAGTGCTCGACGACATCGGAAGTGACCACAGACCCATCCTCCTTGAGATCACAAACACCAGGGAAATAAAAAGAAATTGCTTAACATCACCCCCATGGAACTACAAAAAGGCAGACTGGCATTTCTTTAGGAGACAAGTACGACAACGATTCGAGGCCATCGACATGACGCTAGACATAGACAAGGTATATAGTAAAATCACTACAGCACTACTGCAGTCTGCTAAAGAAGCCATTCCACGAGGATGTAGGAGAAAGTTTAAACCTTACTGGAGTACAGAACTGGAGGCTGCTGTAAACGAGAGGAAAAAAGCAAGACGGCAAGCTGAGAAACACCCAACCCCCGCCAACAAAGCAAATTATAACCGCCTAACTGCAAAAGTTAAACGTCTGAGCAAAAAAGCAAAAAGAGAAACATGGGTTAAGAAATGTGGAGAGTTAAACTTGCGGAAAGACGGAAAGAAAGCATGGTGCCTCATATCAAATCTCTCCGGAATTAAAAGAAAGAAAAACCCTGAACCCATCATTACAAGCACTGAACCACCACTAACAAGGGATGCACAGAAAGCAGAACCCTTCAATAAGCACTTTGCTAACGTAAACAAAAAACAACCACGCAAGAGACTTGACAGTGCTATCAGATCACTCACTAAAATGATGGAGAAACAACCAACAGCTAGCTGTGAGGTCTTTGAAAAGAACTTCACTCTTTCAGAACTCAAGATGGCCCTAAAAAAATGCAAGAAAGGAAAAGCTGCTGGACCTGATCGGCTCACTAACGAGATGATCTCAAACCTCTCAAATTATGAACTCTCCACCATCCTTGACCTCATTAACAAGACCTGGAGAGAAGGCAAGTTACCAACAGACTGGAGAAAAGCCAATATCATCCCAGTCCTTAAGAAGGACAAACCATCCAATGAAGTAACAAGCTATCGACCGATCTCCTTGACATCAAACCTAGGCAAGATCACTGAAAGGATGATAAATGAAAGGCAATATTGGTGGCTAGAAAGCAATAAGATCTTAAACACCAATCAGTCAGGTTTTAGAAGAAACAAACAGACAATGGATCAGTTGATACGATTCACCCAAGAGATAGGTGATGCCTTCCAAGAAAAAAGAAATGTGCTTGCAACATTTATTGATCTTAGACAAGCCTATGATCGAGTCTGGAGGATAGGCCTCCTCTTCAAAATGCGAAGAATGGGAATATCAGGGCGAATGTACAACTGGTTAAAAGGTTTCTTCCACAACAGAACAATCCAAACAACATTCAGTGGAGCAACATCAAAACAAAGAACCCTGGAGGAAGGACTGCCTCAGGGATCAGCACTAAGTTGTACACTGTTTCTTATATTTATAAATGACCTCCCAGATGTCATCACCTGCCAAAAAGCACTATTTGCTGATGACCTAGTCATCTGGACAAAAGGAAAATACCTCCAAACCATCACCAAAAATATGAACAAAAACCTGGCAACCATCTCTGCATACTGCCAGTTTTGGAAACTTGAAATCAATGTAGAGAAAACTGTGTATGGCCTGTTCAGTCTAAACAAGAGAGTTAATGAGAACAACATCGAGGTCTGGATGAATGGAGAGAAATTAGCATATGAAGAATGCCCAAGATATCTTGGAGTCGAGCTCGACCGTAGACTTACCATGAGACCCCACATAGACAAGCTGATTGAGAAAGCATCCACAAGACTCAGGCTCATTAAGCACCTTTCTTCCTGTGGGTGGGGAGCAGACCAGCACTCATTACGCCAACTCTATACTGGATATGTGCGCCCAGTAATTGACTACTCGCTCCCCCTCCAAACTATTGCAAGTAAAAGCCTCTTACAAAAGCTAGACAAAGTCCAAAATCACGCTGTACGGTTTATAAGTGGTGCCATGAAGACAACGCCGACAGATGCATGCGAAATCAACACCAATATTGAACCCTTAAACCTAAGAAGAGAACGTTCAGCAGTGGAAACATACGAAAGGTATCTGAGAATGGACACAAAGGAGGAGAATAGGAAAATGATAGAGCAGTGGCACCAAAAACACAGAATACAAAAGACATCTTTTCTTAAAAATGCAAAAGAAGCTAGCATCAAACACCACCTACCAGCAATTAGAAAGCCGATGGTAACTGTCAATAATGAACCACCTTGTTGGCAGGCAACTACTCCCATAGTAAGAACTGAACTCTCTGACCCCTCAGCAGACAAGAACACTCTAGGACCACTACTGAAAACCATCGCTTTAGAAACTATAGATTCATATCCACAAGACATCATCCATGTCTACACAGATGGATCTGCATTTAAAGCTACCATCAATGCTGGATATGGCGCAGTGATAAAATACCCCAACCAGCACCCAGAAGACCACCCTTGCATCTTTGGCCCTTGCGGAGAAATTTGTTCCAGCTATGATGCAGAAATAACAGCACTAGAAAAAGCATTGTGCGGATAATCTCAGACTTTGAAAGTGGCATCACTCCACCTGAGGATATTGTTATATTCTCAGACTCAAAATCAGCACTCCAAGCCCTAGAAAGCAAAATGTCCCCTAACATTAATAACATCTGTAGATTAATTGACCAACTGTTCACTTCCTATTGCGCAGACGCTACACTCCAGTGGATCCCAGGGCATTTCGGAGTCCCAGGAAATGAAAAAGCCGACAAACTATCCAAAAGAGGAGCAGCACTGCCCCAGTTCCCATCAAGTACCACACTGCAAACCTGCCAACAGATCCTGAGAAACAATTATAGGGAAGAATGGCTAAACCAATGGGCTTCCTCCCAGACAGGGCGGCTATTCTTCAAACATCAAGCTAAACCAAACCCTCAAGATCCAGTTAAACAACTGAAAAGAAGAGATCAGAGTCTAATTTTCCAGCTGAGAACAGGCCATGCCCCTGTCAATAAACATTTAAATAGAATAGACCCACTACGTGAACCAAACTGTAGGCACTGCCACCACCATGAGGAATCAGTTGAACACCTACTGTTACAGTGCCCAAGACTAACAGACCTGCGACGCCAACTACTCCCATCGCACCCAACCATCCACAAAACACTCTACACATCATCACAGCAACTGAGGAAGACTTGCACCTTTGTCAGAGAGGCAATGGGCTGTCAAGAGCTACCTGCTCACAGCTAAAGGGATTATATCATCATCATCACACACGTTAAAATAAACTGATGTCCTCTGGCAGATTTGATCAATGGACCAATAATGTCTATCGCCATTTTCTGAAACGGCCGAATAGGAATATCTGCAGCCTGAATAGGTGCAGCATGGCGTGGACCTTTGGATTTGACTTCTTGACATACCTTACAAGATCGGCAATAAATCCGTATGTCTTTGTTTACGAAAGGCCAAAAGAAAGCCGCAAGAACTCTTGATTTAGTACGGGAAAAACCCATATGTCCAGCACACTGAGAGTCATGAGCGTGCTGCAAAACTTTAACTCTTATATTCTTGGGTACAAGAATCTGAGAATGCATGGACTTAGTAGAGTCTTGGACCATACGTACAAGTACGCCATTCTTCATTGTAATCCAAGATTTTCGATTTGTATCTTTATTTGGATCACCTTTTGTTGCAAGAGTGAAGAATTTCTTTAGAGTGGGATCATCTTCTTGCTGTTTTATAAATGAGTCACGAGAAATTACCAAGGGATCATCTTGGTTATGCACTTCATTATCTTCAGTAGATGAAGTTTGAGGCATATTGAGAGCTTGTGCTCTTGTGACTACTGCATTAGCAGTTTGCATATTTTGATTTTCCCAAGCAGCAATTTGTTGCGGAGTGCATTCTTTGACTCCGTGAATACGACCGATGATGAGATCAGCGATCGGATTCGGCAGAAGACATGCGTGCACATCTCCCGTAAAGAAAGGAGTAGCAATATTGATGATAGCGGTAGAGTACTTCTCTAAGGTGCCGCCAAATGTTACACATTTGACTACTTTGCCTGTGGCACGGGAAGGATCTACGAGAGACTGCCTAACACCAATAGTGGTGCATCCAGAATCAAAAAGAATTGAGACTGGGCTATCATTTACTAGACCTTTATGTAAGACAAGAGTTCCTCTTCCATCATGCGCGATTGACGCAGGAAGAGCAGGGAGAGGGTGACCACAACTTAAAGTAGACACCGTCGTTGGTTCGAATAATGTTTTGCATTGGGGGCATTGAGATGCTCTCCCAAAATCAAAAGCAGAACATGCCATATTATTAGAGTTTTTATTATCATTAGTCTGATTACAGGCTTCATGGGGCTCTTGCTGTGCAGAGTTTGCCTGATAATGTGATTTATGTCCTCTGTATTGAGATCTACCTCGATTATTATTGCCTCTCCAATTATTATTGTTTCCTCTATTGTAACCCCTATTTGGGTTTGAGTCATAGTTCTCATGGTTACAATTATTATGTTCATTATAATGAGTATCTCTGTAATTATGGTCTTGTTGTCTCCATGACGGATAACTTGGATAATTCCTATAATGACTTCCTCTGCGGAAATTTCTATAATTGTGGCAACCCCTGTATCGAGGGCTGTCGCCTCGTCTCCAGTTCCTCGAAGAAGAATCTTGAAATGATTGATTACCTTGTTTTTGATAATTATTATGGTTACCCTTTTTATCAAACTTGTTTTGTGGTCCTTGAAATGTGTGTGAGTAATTAGGATTGTGTGGTGTTGCTGAAGCAACTGGCATACTTTCCTTAACCTTAGCGTTGCTAATAGTTACGTCAGGGTGTGCAGTGACGTATTGGGTATAATATTCTTCCATTTGTTTTAGTGTTTTGGGTTTACGCTCATGTAGGAATTCAAGGAATGGTTTATTTACACTTGACATAATCTTGTCTCTGAGCAACAAGTCCATAAGGGCTTCATATGTCTTTTCTGTTTTGGACAGCTCAATCCAACGTGTAAATGTAAGACGTGCCTTTGCAATGAATTCTGAGAATTCTACCCCTGTTTCAGGTACCATTGTCTTAAACAAAAGTCGGTAACCTTCCTCTGTCAATTGATATTTTTTAATAAGGCTGCTCTGATAACATCATAATTATCCTGGTCAGCCTCTTCTACCAAGCTTAAACTAGTCAGAGAGTCACCTCTCAGTATCTCTGACAACTGATTAGCATATTGTGATCTATCCACATTATGAGTTCGACAAGAACGTTCAAACCTTTCCAGCCAAAATGTTATATCGTCACTAGACGGATTAAATGCTGGTAGTTTGATCTTATAAATAAAAGGTTTACCATACTACCAGATGACTGATTACTCATATTTGTCAATTTTAATTTTTCTTACTCAAACGCTAACATTTTTTCCTCGTGTTCCATCTTTGTTTTTCTCTCCTCAGCTTCTAATCTTTTATTTTCAACCTCAGCTTCTCTTTGTAATCTTTTTTCTTCAGATTCTCTCTTTTGCTTTTCCATCTCCATCTGGAATCTCCTTTCCTCCACCTGCATCTGCAATATCTTTTGTTCAGCATCAAATTTCAATTTTTTCTCTTCAGCTTCCAGTGCTTTTTATTGTCTACTGTTAGCATACTCTTCCAACTTATCACCCGTCTTGCCCAGGGATTTCCCTTGCTCAATAAAGTAATCTAAAGTCAACATAATGTCTAACAATATGTGAATATTTACCGGGAAAAATTAATGAAAGCAAGTTTTAATAAACTTGAATAATTAGCTCCCTTTATCCCAATCTCTGTGGGAACAAGCCTTTCGTAAGGTCTTGTATACTCACTTGTATAATAATAATAATGATAATAATAAACTATCAGTTTATTCTATACCACAAGTGCACACATATAGTGTATGATCAAATATACCTTATATAGCATATGTCAACCAACAACATAAACAAAGGACAAATAAGAAAGACAATACGAAAACATTCGCAGTAATCAAATAAATCAAACAGAAAAACTGAAGAAGAATATCACAGAAAAATTGTGATGATAACTGCGCAGTAATAAACAAAACAAATGACGCCACAGTGTATAAATATAAAGTTGTATAGAACTAAATAAAAGAAAAGAGGAGACCTACAAATACAAACAAATCAAAACAAAACTGAATAACAGAAAAATATTACAAAAACAGCGATTGTACAGGTCATCACAACGAACAAAAATAGCAACAAATGTTGCATGCAAATTTTCAATTAAGAAAATTGCTCCTACTGAACACTATTATAAGACCTCTATGACGTGGTATCTCTTATAATAGTCACCTACCCAACCGAACCCGCAGATAAATACACAACGAGAAACAAATACATATAATGTAAACAAACAGTATGGCAATGTGATGTGTTGCAAAAACGCTCAGCTCCACAATATAATGGCACAGCTTCTGATGAAACGAAAATAAACTGCCACTTTAATAAATAATATTCTGGCTTTAACTATTACAAAGTTCAATATAGAGCAGAACACAAGAAGATCCACCGTTTAAGTGTAAGACCTCTCAGTTCAATAGCACTTCTTGCTAACACAGTTAATTCTTGCTAACAAACCTGCTGTGTAATGATGTCTGTTCTATCCAAAAATGTCAACAAGCGCTGACCTAGTTACTGTATACGCTTGATAGGTCAAGTGAAAAACAGTGCTGACATATTGTAGACTTGTACTGCTGGTGTGTCGTATCAGGCATCAAGCAACAATCAGTAGTTGACTTCTAAATCTTGTCCACTGCGAAGGTTAGGCCCAGAAATCTGGCCACCAGTGTAACAGGTGAATAGCACTGGCCACCAGTGTAGCAAACACACATTGGCTACCAGTGTAGCAAACCCCGTCGGTGTTGTAATGATGATGGTGTGTTGCATAGCTAGGGTATCTCCAGTGTTACAAGTGGATACATAATTCAAATGGTCAACTCGAACCGACGCAGTGTTGTGTATCTAGGTCACCTTGCTCGCCAAGTGTTGAGGCGCTAGCAAAGGCAATGTTTATTTGGAGTGAGAGTGCAAGGTACGCGAATGGATGGAATGTTCTGTGAGTTGACAAGTAGACTGGACACTCACTCACTCATAGCTGGAAGTCAATGACATAGACTACTGTTGACGTTTTCTTATAATTTAATGGAACGCACACTCCGACAACACAGTTTACAGTTACTTGAACAGGTTGGCACAAAAGTCATCGTATACTTGAAAAATCGGTGACAACATCAAATGGACTTTCATGTAGCAGGTGAATACAATAGAACGATAGTAGGCAAGCATTCAATATTCTGGTTGTCTATCGTCTCATGCCTTAACTGATTAATCGCAAAGGTTAATGTGAATACATAATCATCAACAATGGTTCACTGTCAGAACCTTCTTCTGGCTAAGTCTTTCAAGCCGTAAATTCAGCCGACTCTTTATGACGACAATCTTAAATAGACAAGGAGTGGACTTCAATATAATATAGGTCTGGGTATCGCCATCAGGTAATAAGGCAATCCTGTTCTCTGATCGATAATCCGAATAGACCGAAAGTGGGATCCAAAATGGCGCTAGTTCCAGTGAGCGTCGCTCACTCTGAAGATGTCTTAAACGAAAATGAAGGCTCCGTTTATTACTCAAATAATATATTGGGCTTTCCATATCCCATGATAAATGTTGCATATGTCCAATGCATAGTGCTGCTAGTAGAAGAGTCGTCTAAGCACAATCAAGCAAATACATCGGCAGACAGTATAACGTCTGCATATAGTTAGGCCTAAGGCAAGTTCAGTAAATATTTCTGCTTTACCTTAAGTCCAGAAAAACTCTAGCAAATAGCACACGCCATCCCTTGGCGTCAAGAATAACTGTTGGGGGGATTACCGACATTATAGTCATAATGAGAAAACTTCTCCTTCCCCAAGGATCTACCACAATAACAAAATCTTCGGACTTTTCTTCGTCCGAGCAAAACACAGTTCGCCATCACGGAAACCTCTCGTCGACACTAAATCGACGCATGCGCAGAAATGCCTTTGACCCCAGAGTTCAGCTAAAAAAATAGGCCGACATAGACATTACAAAGATATAAGACCGAATCACCTTAAATAGTCAAGGAATAAATATAAACTCGGAACCTAAACATTCTAAGCAAGACCAATCTGTTTCTGGCCATACCAGAAGCAAATTGACGTAAATCTAGTATTCATACGCCAGGTTGAGACACAAGAAAAGATAACCCATATAACCGAATACAACATCGACCAATCAGGGTTCTGTCCCTTAAATTATCATGAAAGTATTTTGATTCTCAAATAAATACTTTTCATCAGACAAATAGATATTACTTTACATTTGTATGCCTACCAAAAGAATCTGTGCGTCACAGACCACCACACAAAAGAATCTGTGCGCAACACATGGATAATGTCTTCATCGTACTGACAGATGGTTTCAATGGCAAGTGTTTTCAGCAGCGTAGGTATGTGTCATTATCACGACAGAAAGATTCTTGCGAGCTGACAAAGATGACCCCTGCAAAAACGTTATCGTTGACCTGAACTCCAGGTACCGAATTAGAAAGACATCTTTCACTAGAAGGTAAGAAGAGCTTTCAGGGAAGCACTACATACCAGAGACTAGACTACCTGCTCGAGCTGTGCCTGAAGCATTACACTTAGAATGTACATAATTTCTTTCATCTGCTCCATAGGGAACCTGGAACTACTTTATGCTTTTAGTTCTCGTTACGAAACTATCAATAAAGCAATCACCAGCCCATGCAGTGGTGGTTCATGAATTATCATTCTATACGCTGAGGTTGCCAGCCTCAAATGACTTTGACATCCAATAGCGAGTTTCACACATTAAACTTCACACGGTAATATAAGTTAACATGTTAGTAATAAAATATGAAATGTAAATCATAACGTACGCCAATCCTGGCTACAGACTTGTTGCTCAGATGAATAAAAGAGACGAGTCGGTCTTTTACACGCGTCTGGGGTGTCTTTAATTTGACAAGATTCCCTTTCTGACTCCATGTGTTTCTGCAGTTTCCTAGTCCCGGTGTTCCTTATTAAAATGTAGAGATTTCCTGTGCTTTGTAAGTCTTATTTGGTTCTCCAAAAAAAGGTCCGTTTAAAAAAAGGAATTATGAATCTAGTCTTCACTCTGGCGAGGTCTGATGTAGTCTTGGCGCGCGTGAAATTCACGGTGAAATAAAACTGTAAAATGGTCCGACTATATTCCTATCTTCCCGCATTGTTGTTATGAATCTAATTATAAATATACAATCATTTGAAATCATGCAGATAGGGTGTGCTGATTTCAAAAAATATTTCACGTGAAATCAGGTGCGTGAAGCAAAAGTTCACGTATTATCATATATGGACATCTGATGCCTTGCATACACTCTCACAAACACATTTATAGACTCACATGACAACATGGGTAAGCTGTAATACGTATTACTTTATTAACAAGTAATATTGGTGTATCAAGGATGAGCCGGAAGCGCTTATGTCACACGTGTCTGCCCACATGTGTCACACAGACAGTAATCCCGTTATCTGTCGCATGAGTACGCAAAAACTCCGTGTTTGCCCAGCTTGTTAACAAACGAGTCGCTTATCAGCGGTTTAATCTAAACACGCCGGCTATCATCTTATCTAATTGCTTCTCGCAGGCTGGGATAAACCTTATCTGCAAGGAGTGTCACAAATGTTTGAACATACAAACTACTTGCTCCTTAGCCGATAATGAGAAGAAATTGGTACTTTTAAAAGTACACAAATAAAAGTCAGTACAAAATATGTCTCTGATCCTGTCGGAGTGAAATGGATATCGATAGGGGCCGCACCGTTTGTCACAGCAGGGCACAGTAGTAGATGATGTTCTACTGTCTCAGACAGTAGTAGATGATGTTCTACTGTCTCAGACGGAATTGGGCAGTGTCTTCAATAATCAGTAATTCCCCATATCGTTATCAAATTCATACAGATAGTCCTCGACTTACTACGTACGCGACTTACGGCGACTCGACTTATAACCGCAGACAAAAATTAATTAATTAAAAGTTTAGATTTTTAATGGCTAAATGTTCTTTTTTTTCTTTTGTAGGTTTTCAACAGAAGCCATTTTATTGTTCATGTTTGTGACATAGAATGTAAATATTGATACAGTAATCTGACAGCCTTTGCTTTTCCATTTAGTGTCTACCATTCGCTAAGCCAAACCACGCAATTTTCTGACTGCATTACTCATATCTAATCCACGCCCTTTTTTTTTCCTTGAGGTGTAAACAAACAGACATTTACCAATTTCCGTGACCTGCCAGCATAACAGGCAGCGAGCCCTGATTTGTTTACCTAGTTTCTCACGCGAGTTGATTTGCCAATCACCGCACATCGGACAGATTGCACGTGAGATAAACAATTAACCTTTTGATCTTCAGATACAGGGGAACTCTGACGCCGGTTTTGTATTTCATCTCGAGAACGCGAGCGATTTCGTAAGAAACTCCGTTAGCGGGACGATGTCTTTGATGTCGGGCAAAGCAGCGTTTGACGAGATAAACGGTGGCCGTCAGAGAACTTTCCATCTGGTCCACAGTTTCTCAATCCTATGGTTCGCACGTTAATGCGAAATTAACACCATTAGGGACCTGAGAGCAAATTAATGGATATAAGCAGTGGTCTTTTAAACTCACTGATCAGTGTCGCTCAAAATTTTGGATAATCTAAACGCGTTATTCTAGAACCATTATGAGAGTGTGTTAATAGCATTTCGTGGGGATTGTTTCATTTCCGATCTGTGGTAATAGAAATTAGCATTTACGTGATTTAATGTGTTAAGTTTACAATTATAATTCACTGTGATTTTTTGCGTTAAAAGTTAAAACTAGTGAAATAAATAACTATTTTTCTTTGCCAGGTTAGAATGATAATGTTATCACCAGCTTTTCACACCAGAAGATACGGTTTAGTGACTGATTAAGTGTAAGCGCGACCATAGTGACCGAATAGGATTCACGTTTATTTCATTTTTGTGTTTTGTAGTAAGTGACTATTGTTATACCTTATGACTAAACTAACAGGCGCCGACAAAAAATAACTATTAACGACAGATGATATTTGTAAGTGCGCGTAGGGATAATTAAACAATAGTTGACATTGTGAGCTGATTGTTTAAGCGCGCGCGGAGGAGCGAGAAGATGCATACCTTGGTCCGAATCTGAAGCGCAGCGCAGGCGAAAAAATCTGACCGTATAGTTGTAAATAAAGTCACCGTGCGCCTTTTAACTTTAAGCAGGACTGCCGGAGTGGGAGAGAGACCATCTCGACCCAGTCCGTGTATTTATAGAATAGTTGCATTTCTTTTCAAATGTTTTGTTTTTTTTCTCGCAGACCTGACAGGGCGGCCAGCGGTTTTTTCTTGATTATAGTCTCCAGTACTGGTGAGATTTATGCTGTCTTCTTCGTGACTTTCGAGTCCATAAGTCCATGTTGTGAACAGGACTGGCTAAAAGACACATAAACATTTTAATTAAGTTAACTGGACTATCAATTCCCAGATATTTTTTCCAATTTATCAGCCCACGGGAGTGGTATATATATATATATATATATATATATATATATATATATATATATATATATATATATATATTATATATATATATATATATATATATATATATATATAATATATATATATATTAATATATATATATATATATATATATTATATAATATATATATATATAATATATTATATATTTATATAATATAATATATATATAATATATATATATATATATATATTAATATATATATATATATAATATTATATATATATAATAATATATATATTTATATATATTTATATATTTATATATATATTTATATATATTTATATATTTATATATATTTATATATATTTATATATATTTATATATTTATTTATATATTTATATATTTATATATTTATATATTTATATATATATATATTTATATATATTTATATATATTTATATATTTATATATTTATATTTATATATATATTTATATATATATGTGAAAGGGTTTAGCGAGATGATGATGATGATGATGTTGTGATATTTGATCACTCTCTTTTCACACTCGCAACCGACCCGATTCAACAATAAAACTCTGATTCTTAAGGCAGGGGCTGCATTTATGTTTACAACCCATTCAGTGACTAAGAGCACACTGAAACAAACATTAAACGAAACACCAAACAAACAAACACACACCCAGCTAGTGCTCAGTTTCTAATCCTGCTCAAGGCATCTATACTGAAGATCGACTCTTGTTTTCTGGTTTCTTTGGGGTGACTGGCAACGAGAGAGAGTCGTTCGCCGCTAGGCACTTCTTATATAGGCCCTAGGCTAATCACTCAACTTACTGCGCGCTACACGTATTAATTTAGCCACTTAAATGACACTCGCGATATTTGCTTTATTAGGCCCGAAAACACAGATATGGCTCACAATTATCAAATATAACACACGACTACCAAATATAACACATCACAACTATTTCTTAGGCTTTATTATGGCCTAAACTAATATATCTTCTTGAAGACTTTTTACATCCCAGCAATGCTCGCTCGCGCCGTCACGTGGGCTGACAGTCATGTGGGCTGACCAAAAATATATGGGCGATAAATATGCCAAGAAACAGAAATATATATATATAATACTATTAACATCTAACTTTTGACAGACGCAGCACTGGATTCATTCAGAAAGTTGTGCTGTTTCAAAATGTGCCCTCACCATAGACCCAGTCGATATGATTTACCATCATCATCGTTTTTACATGCTGTAACATTTGTCTTAGCAACCACATGCTTAGCAATACGGGAATTACTTTCCTCCTTTTTTTCAACTGTGAACGTCCAGAACACGTCTTGTTTCAGTAACTATTTGTGGTGACAATCGTTTCATCCAGGGAAAATTACACCACCAAATTTGGCGTCCACCATGTAATTATTATTCGATATATAGGCTAGACTGGGGCCATATTTGGGCAACCCACCTGACAGTATAGGTTCAGGAACTATTGTATTTTTTCAAGGTATACCAACACTACGAGTTGGTAAGCGAGATAGTTTGTGGCCACAGATGACAGAGTGAGAGATAGAGACAGTGAATATTTTCCTTTTGTTACAATCATTGTACTAACTTCTTTTTTTTTATTTCGCTAAACATGTGTACTTTACTGAGTAGTAATTTTGTGGGGAATTTGTTCTTCATATTCTATTCGGTAACCTAGTGCTTATCTTTGACCTTTGGGTTATTAACTTCTTTTGGGATTTTTTCTCAACAAAGGGATGGAACTTATTCGGTTATTTTCATACATCTGTAAACATGATTTATTTGATTTCTCTATATGTTTGATGTAAAAAGTTTAATGATAATAAACAACAAAAATAACTTAAATGTGTGTGTTCGTCAGACCCATACCCAATTAACCATAGTTTTTTTCACGTTTGTGTGTATTGTTGTCACATAATTGTGTGTGTGGGTGTGTTTAGTGTAACTTATATTTCATATAGGGAGAGAAAGGTTGTCTTATACTAAAATATAGTCGTATAGATAGGCTGGACTAGAGAAACTACTTATTCCAGAGACAGATCTTCCTCTTACACTATTCCCTCGTGAAAATCTATTTCTTACACCTTTATTCTCACATATTTACCACAATCACCTCTGTTCAGACGGGAACATAAATATCTTCTGACCTATCTTTAAAAATTTACGACCATGTTCTAAGGGACATTTCTGGCTTCGGATAATGCAAACATGCACGCAGAAGGGTACAGAAGAGTTCTATTGCATTGAACTTTAGAAATATTGACTGGGTTTGATAATAAACTCCGTCTTCATACATCATTGTTCATTGTTCATTTGCTTTATAAGTGTCTGTACTGTTTTTTTAAACACTATTTTTGTAAGTTTTGTATTACAGTAAAACGCATTGTAATGTCATACAATGTTTTATTTCAACCCTTTTATGTATTGTGCAGTGCGCGACTTTAACAAATGATGATATGCTGCAATACGGCCTTGGAAATATGTAGTAAGCCAATACATTAAAGGGATGATTCGACTTACAACCGCTACACAATACGACAGTCGTCTGAACGAAAATCCGTCGCGAATCGTGAGCTACATGTATATACCTCGTATATATATTTTTTCTTTTTGTGTAAACGATTTGTGAATTACTGATTAATCTTAGCTGGCAATCTACTTTTATTCAAAACAAAATATTTTATTAAATATTTTTCTTCTGATGTTTAGTGTATTTAGTATCTGCAATGAAAGGGGATCCCTAATACATATCTTTTAATTTACTTGTTTTATAATTTTAAAGCATAACTAAATATTAGCTGCTCTGAACGGGGCCTAGTACAAATTTGCTTAGAAAAGTTTAATTTCCACAGAATATCTCACACAAAAAACTGGTCAGTACTAAAGCTGTATTTACAACAAACAAATTGCTGACCTAATAGATTGAGGGAAGATTTGGCATGTGTTTGTTGAAGGCCTATGTTCCTCGGGGCGCTAAAGGGTATTGATTGATTGAATAGATCCTTCTTCTTCTTCCTCGTTCGCCCTGAAAAGGACGGTGATTGCGTTGTGTCTGTTTACGCCGTAGCTGTGATATCAGCACCTTTCGGTCGACACATCCGACTTCAGCACGGCATTTTTTATGGACCGGGTTTGCCTTCCCATTGCGATCCGTACTCGCTCAGCCAGACTGCACTGCTGCAGACTGTTTCCAGGACCACCACGTGGAGGTGGAGTACGGTCTTAGTCAGCTCTGGTTCGCTGACTCTGATGCAAGCAGTCAAGCTATGCGTCGCTGACTGCATTAACTATTGCTGCATCTTTGGGTCGAAATTGAATAGATTGAGGAAACATATTGATTTCATCAGTCAATTAACAATCCCTATCTGACGTCCGCCCTGTGTTAAAACAATAGCAAAATGTATTTTTATTTTATTATTTCCCTTACTTAAAACCCAAACTATTAAGGAGTTATTCCCACCTTATGATATTTTGTTATTATTTTTATATAATGAAACCATCTGCTAGGTCAATACCAGTCAAAACTGACAGATTAAAACGTACGAAGTAAAGGAACTACATGCAAGGTTTTAGACGTCTGCACTGAGTGGAACACAGATATTTTGACCGTCAAAGATTTAAAACATCAACTAAAATGCATGGTTTTTGAAAATTCACTTCATATTTATTAATTGTGAAGAACTTTCTGGAATCCCTAGGACAAGAGGAACAGAGGTAGATCAACGCTACGCGGAGAAGAAAACTTGAGACGGAAGTGAAAATAGTGAGGAAGACGTGAAAATAATGAGGAAGACGTGAAAATAATTTGAGCTGATGTCAAGTGACAGGAGGACTTCGCATGGCAGGTGTTTGTTGAAAGTCTACGCTCCTTCAGGAATCTACGGGTATTGACTGATTGATTAATTGATTGATTGATTAAACGGGCAATCTGTATAAAAAAACTTGAGAGTGACAAATTAATCATCATCATTTTTCTTTGCGGTCCTTATGAAACATGGAGTCACTACTTCAGCTGGTCTCCTTACAGTAAACCTGAACCAGGATGTCACATGCTCTAATAGCAGTGGTTTTATTGGCAACTTGTACATCATGAAGTTCCTAGCCCCAGGCAAAAGCTCGAATTAGTCGCTAGTAAGACATGCACGTGGGTTCAGTAGTAGACTAATTCTTCTTTCGTTTCTTCACATACCCCTGGGAACTGAACGGGCCACAAATAAAAGTCTGCGTTGAGTGGGCAGTAAACACACATAAAAGTCTGTGTTGAGTGGGCAGTAGACACAAATAAAAGTCTGCGTTGAGTGGGCAGTAGACACAAATAAGAACTCCAAAATAATATGTTGACACTCGACAGTTTATAAGCGGAGAAGTTAAATGTTTACAACTGCGAAAGTTGAAGGTTACAGTTATAAGACAGGATATAAATAGATTGACTGACGGCAAGACAGAGACATAGTTAGTGTGATAAATTTACCGTGATACAACGTTAAAATATCTCCAATTATAAAGATAAAATGTAGGGATAAAAATAATGCGTAAGATACTAGGAGACATGCTCGCCCATGCCCGCATTTCCTACCGCCATTTAAACTAACTAGTTGGACGTGCAGTTGAAACGGTTTACCCTTGGTAGACGGGAGGGAAACGGAGATCTAAAAAGGAAAAATATGACTGAACACGTATTTGAATCTAGAAAGGCTAAAAGACGCAATTGGTAGTAAAAGAAAAAAAAAATTCACGTCACTAGTTGACACAATGTAAGGAAATGGACAAAAAAAGTCCGTTTCTCTTATTCGAAACAGTCATTTCTTGGACGTTTTACGATACTTGGTCGTTTATTTGAATTCAGCGGCAAACGCCGTAGAGAAGGTTCGCGAACAAATTTCAAAAAAACTAAACTTGAGAAAAAAATATGTTTTTTCTTAATAATAGAGTTATGAATATAAAACCTAGCTAGTTTGATAGCCCATCTTAAGCAGAGAACTAGTATACTTTAAATTATACAGACGGATAGATAACAAGGAAGATATTGACAAAAGACTGTGTTGTTCATATCAGACTAGCGACTGTACTGTTCATACTTTCATTAAAGTTTCAAATTTTCGTCCTTGAGACACGCAAATGCAAAAATCAAGCTGTAATGAAAGAGAGGGGGAAGGTGGAGAATTGTGGCTAAAAATAACTTAGGAGGCAGATTTGTGTAGGGTATTGCATGAAGTTGGTCCAAGAACCAAGCGTGTTTTTTATGAAAAAACAAGTAGAGACAGACGGACCAACAGACAATAATACATACTTGACTGAGATCTGACTGAAATTTGACTTTTGGTTGTAGATTTGAAAAAGTTAGGGGGGAAGTCTGGGATTGGACTAATGTAATCATATTAGCGGGGCAGAGATGCGCATTTTTGCCATTTGATACAATTCTGTCCAGGGACACAGTCGGTTATTGCCTGTGGGATTTTTCCCAGAAGATATTACATACATTTTAGTGGGACGCCATCATATAGCCAGCAGCTCAGCTGAGTTTTGCTAGCAATTAACTGTGTTCTCTATTCTGAATTCTGGTAAGAATGAAAGCATTTATTTTATATATTTTAATATTTCGAGTGATTGATACTGCCATATCATATAAAATGATTACGACAAGTAAGTGCTCGCTCTAGGTCCCCAGCCCAAGTTCAGGGTCTAGAGACAAACAAAATATATGGACGCCTAACTAAGACTATGGAAGGCGGATCTAATGTTGAGATCAGTGGGAACATATCACCTATCTTATTGAATAAAAGGAAACTATTGAACATATCTCAGATGCAATGCAGTCTTGGGGAACTGATACTATATGAAAACAACTGGGTAAGATGTGCTGTGTGGTCAGAGAGATCTGACCCATTCTGTGTAATGTTGATGTGTTGTGCTGTGTGTAAGAGTAGTGCAGTAAAGAGAGTACTGACACATAGCACCAATTTTGTTTCAGAATTGTGAGTTTCTGTTGTGGCACTAGGGTAGTGCCACATAAGTAATCAAGATTAGACAAGCAGATGTATGTGCCGCCTAACAGTGGTGTCGGTGCAGTCTAGCATTGTATTCTAGCTACCGAGAGGAGTGGGCCACCGGAATCCAGCATCAGATCTTCACAGACAAGATGAGTGAATTAGTGGCCTGCTGAGGATTCACCATCTCTCTTAAATATTTATAAATATTTCCCCATCACAATATACTGAATTTTGGGAAATAGAACATTTTCTAAAGTCTATAAGACAATGGACAAAGCTAGTTCTAGTCACAGAGTGGGTGTGATGACACCACCCCAACAGCACATCCAGTAATAGTTCTCCCAGAGACATTATAAATATAATTAATATTAACCAGTCTTATAAAATACCTATGTACACACATTCCATTTTATTATGCCATATATTTATGCATTCCATTTATAACTCCATAACATTTCATATGTTCTGACCAAAATAAAACCTTGGTTCAGAACAAATAAATTTAGAAAAAAATTTTAATATTGAAACTAAAACAGTCTGAGTTAGTTCAGTGTGTTATAGAATTTTATTAATATTATTAGACTTATTAATTATCTGTGTGTGTTTGTATATTCTACTACAACACATTACATTTCAGTACCCTAGACTTTTAACGTAGCTACATTCACAATAGTAAAAGAGATATGTTTGAGGTCGTAAGTGGTAGTAAGAAGGGCCTTCTGTAATTCACATAAACATTTATCTCAGGAGCCTTCACAGCTGACCTCATACATTACACTAGGTAACACAACAACCATACAGTACCATCAAAAACCACTACAAATATTGGGGTCTTGTCCAGGGATATTTAGTTTATCATAAATATTGGAATCTCCTGGTGGGAGAATTAAACCAGTGGGGACAGATTGTAAAAATTTAAAAAGTGTCCCTTAAAATAAAAAGGGGAAAATAAAAGTTGGTGAATCTTCACAGCCAGTGGTAATTAGTTAATTAATTAATTAATTAGAATTACCTTGGTCATTAATTAATTAGAATTACCTTGGCCATTATATATCAGTAGAATTACCTTAGTCATTAATTAATTAGAGTTACCTTGGTCATTGTTATTTTGTATGATGGCTGACCTAGCAAAATTTAGATCAGCTGCTGTGCTAACGGCGAAGGAGATGAACATGGAGGGTCAGGCTTTAATTCAGTATGTAACTTCTGAATGTGACAATTATATTGAAAGGGGAGATAGGAGGTTAGCTGAAGATAAGAGGTTACAAATTGAGGCTGATAAAGAACTTAAGAGGCTGCAGATTGAGGCAGAAGAAAAACGACAGCAAAGGGAGTCAGAAGAAAAAAGGTTGACTGCCGAAAGGGAGTCAGAAGGAAAAAAGGCCGAAAGGGAAGCAGAAGATAGAAGGTTGCAAAGGGAGCACGAATTACGACTAAGGGAGCTGGAATTACAAGGCCATGCTCCTGAAAATGGTGCCAGCCCTTTTGCCTCAGATGCTACGCCTAATCAGGGAGCCTCAACATCAGCTATGGGGTTTCATTTAGACCATTTTGTTGAGAAAGACGATGACATCGAGGGGTACCTCAGTAGATTTGAATTACTAGCTACTACATATGGGTTAGAGAGAGAGAGGTGGAGTCTAAAGTTATCACAGGGACTGAGAGGTACTTCTTATGAAGTCTTTGCTAAAATGAATAGGGAAGACCAAGACAATTATGACATGCTAAAGCAGGCTTTGTTATTAAGATATGAAAAACATGTTGAATTTTATCGTAAGAAATTTAGAAATGCCAAACTGTTGTCTGGGGAGACATACCACCAATTCTCTGCCAGACTGGAAACCTATTTGGAGAAATGGACTGCTCTGGGGAAGACCCAAGATCTTAAAGAGATGATCATGATAGAGCAATTAAGAGAGTCCATGGCTCCAGACTTGAGAAAATTTCTCATGGAACAAGGTGCAGAGAGGTTGGGGGAGGTTTTAAATGTCGCTGAGAGGTATCAGGCAGCCCAGGCAGAGGTAAGTGGCACTAAAAAGAAGCACATAGAAAATTTTAAAGCTCCACAGCAATTTAATAAATTTGATAACAGAGAACAGGGTAATAAAGGCAGGACAAACTTTGATAGGCCAAGAAATGACTATCGTGACAGAAACTCACAGTTCAATGACCAAAAATATAATGAAAGAAAACCGTTTAACCAAGGAAAAAGATGGTGCAAATGGTGTAAGAAAGACAACCATAACACCGAATTTTGTAGAAGGAAACCTTCAAACATTGCTGCAATGAAGTCGGGGACTCAAAGATTAAAGGTTAATCCTAATGGACAGCAGGAACCTTATCACCCCCCAGTTTGTGAGGATGTTATTTGTAATGGGGTCACCATAAGGTGCCTTTATGATACAGGTTTGGATTATGATTCAGTTGTGAAGTCTAGCCTAGTGGACCCAAGTCAGTATACCACAGAAACAGTGGAAATACAAGGGGCGACTAAGGACATACCACTCATGACACTTCCCATCGCAAGGATAACGGTGAAAACTAGCTATGTGGAAGGAGAAATCAGAGCAGCAGTGATAGATGAACCAATCTACCCTCTGATATTGGGGTGTAGATACGTCTTCTTGGGGAATCCCGAGAGACCTGTGATCATGGCGACAGTGCAGACCAGGTCACAGAAAAAGGAGGAAGAAGGTGAACCTATAAATGCTCATCCAGAGGAGATGAGGAAGGCGCAGGCTGAGGATAGGACACTCAAGCCATGTTTTAAAAAATTGCCCAAATGCCACACACCTCCAAGCAAGGGAGAATACTTTATGAAGAACAAACTATTATACAGGAAGGCCGGAACTGGAACAAATGGTCACAACCAGCTGGTTCTTCCCACTTCATATAGGGATAAAGTGATGGAACTCGGGCATGCGATTCCCTTCAGTGGTCACATGGGGATCAGCGCCACAGGACAGCGTATAGCTTGTCATTACTTCTGGCCAGGGATAACGGAGGATATAAAAAGATATGTCAAATCCTGTCCAGAATGTCAAAGGGTAGCTCCAAAGCACTGGACTGCTCCTGCAACTCTAGGGGAAATGCCCATAGTGGGAACACCTTTTGAGAGGGTTGCAGTGGATATTGTGGGACCTCTCACTCGGACCAAGAGGAGGAACAGTTACATCCTTACTCTGGTGGACACTTGTTCTATGTGGGGAGAGGCGGTAGCCCTGCCATCAATTGATTCAAAACATGTAGCAGAGGCACTACTTACAATATTCACAAGATTAGGATTCCCGCATCAAATCTTGACTGATAATGGCTCACAGTTCAAGGGGAAACTAACGGAAGAAGTTTTTAAGCTATTTCAAGCCAGACACTTTCATTGTAGTCCGTACCATCCACAAGGGAACGGCCAGGTAGAGAGGTTCAATGGGACTCTCATTTCTATCCTGAGGAAGCTGGCACACGAAAAACCGGATCTGTGGGATCAATTCCTGCCCGCCGCGTTGTTTGCGTATCGGGAGGTACCACATAGTTCAACCGGGATGGCTCCCGCAACTCTGCTATTTGGGAGGCCAATAAAAGGTCCATTAGAAGCCTTATTAAGGACCTGGACAGATGAGAAGGCAGAAGAGACTGTTACCTCATCGTATCAATATGTGAACGAACTGACCACTCGTCTGAAAGCTGGATGGAAACTGGCAAATGATAATTTGAGACAAGCCAGGAAGAAACATGCAGCATATTTTAATAGGAAGGCAAAGGACAGAGAACTAGCTGTGGGAGAGAAGGTGCTTCTTCTACTACCCGGCAGCCAGAATAAATTACAAATTGGATGGCAAGGTCCATATACGGTTCTAGAGAAGGTGTCTAGAACAAACTATAAAATTGACAAAAAGGGGAAGGAGAAAGTTTATCATGTAAACCTTTTAAAGAAGTATCTGGACAGACCACTCCAGGAAAGCACCCCCTTACTGACCTTGGCTATCGCAACTCAAATGCAAAAGGAACCACTCACCTCACATGAATACCCATTACATCCTTGTGAAACAGCAGCACAGGTAAAAGTCAGTAAGCACCTGACTAAAAATCAGAGGGAGAGAGTTCAACAGGTTCTGGAGGAACATACAGATGTATTAACAGATAAACCAGGACATACAAATTTGCTACAGTATGACATGAAACTGGTAGACTCAAACCCAATCTGTATGAGAGCCTATTCTATTCCGTTCGCGAAGGAGAAGGCATTGAAAGAAGAAATAGATTATTTGTTGAAGGAGGGGATTATTTCACACAGTGAATCATCTTTTAGCTCCAGTGTAGTTTTGTTGAGAAAACCGTCTGGGGAACACAGACTGTGCATAGATTACAGGAAACTGAATGCTGTCACAGAAGGACAAGTGGATCCATTACCAGACACAAAACAGTTATTTGCCAGATTAAACAAGGCAAAATACTTTTCAAAGGTGGATCTTAGTAAAGGCTATTACCAGATTCCAGTGAAGCCTGAAGTGAGACCTTATTTAGCTTTTAGCACCTCGGAAGGACATTATGAATTCAACATGCTACCATTCGGATTGAAAAATGCTCCGAGTGTATTTTCAAGGATGATGCGCAAATTGTTGGATCCCCTGAATAACCCATGTATCACGAATTTCATGGATGATATTCTCGTCGCCACAGAGACATTTGAAGAACACATTAACTCTCTGAAAATGTTATTTGATAGGCTTAGGGAGGCGAACTTAACTGCTAGGCCAACAAAATGTTGTATTGGATGCAAAGAGTTGGAATTCTTGGGACACACTGTATATCAGGGTAACATGACCCCTGACCCCAAGAACTTGGAAAAACTGCAGAGAGCACCTAGACCACAAACAAAAAAGGACGTGCGATCATTCGTGTCGTTATGTGGATTTTACCAAAAATATATCAAAAATTTTAACTCTATTTGTGCTCCTCTGACTGATCTGACTCGCAAGGGACATCCAGATAAAATAGTTTGGACTGCGCAATGTGAATTCGCTTTTCAAGAGTTAAAGGAAAAACTCACTAGCAAGCCTATTCTCAAATTGCCTGATTTGACGCAGGACTTCGTGGTGAGAACAGATGCAAGTAATGTAGGCCTCGGGGCGGCTCTGTTGCAACGGTCATCTTCACCTGATGGGGAACTGAACCCAGTCGCTTATGCAAGCCGCAAATTGAATAAAGCGGAACAAGGATATTCCACAAGCGAAAAAGAATGTTTAGCGTTAATCTGGGCAATAAAAAAGTTCCAAATCTATCTGTATGGTAGGACCTTTGTGGTCCAGACGGATCATCAGCCCCTGGTGTTCTTATCTCAGGCTAAGCATGAAAATGCAAGATTGTTGAGATGGTCATTATTATTACAACCTCATCAGTTTATTATCGAATACATCCCAGGGTCATTGAATGTCGGTGCAGATTTCCTCAGTCGGCACCCCTGTGATCAAAATTAGAGTAGTGACAGGCGTGAGGAGTAATTTTATCTATGTGTATCACTGGTTTTGGAACTTGCCGTAGTGCATGTTTTCAAGTGGGGAGATGTGTAATGAATTTACCGTGATACAACGTTAAAATATCTCCAATTATAAAGATAAAATGTAGGGATAAAAATAATGCGTAAGATACTAGGAGACATGCTCGCCCATGCCCGCATTTCCTACCGCCATTTAAACTAACTAGTTAGACGTGCAGTCGAAACGGTTTACCCTTGGTAGACGGGAGGGAAACGGAGATCTAAAAAGGAAAAACATGACTGAACACGTGTTTGAATCTAGAAAGGCTAAAAGATGCAATTGGTAGTAAAAGAAAAAAAAATTCACGTCACTAGTTGACACAATGTAAGGAAGTGGACAAAAAAGTCCGTAGCTCTTATTCGAAACAGTCATTTCTTGGACGTTTTACGATACTTGGTCGTTTATTTGAATTCAGCGGCAAACGCCGTAGAGAAGGTTCGCGAACAAATTTCAAAAAAACTAAACTTGAGAAAAATATGTTTTTTCTTAATAATAGAGTTATGAATATAAAACCTAGCTAGTTTGATAGCCCATCTTAAGCAGAGAACTAATATACTTTAAATTATACAGACGGATAGATAACAAGGAAGATATTGACAAAAGACTGTGTTGTTCATATCAGACTAGCGACTGTACTGTTCATACTTTCACTAAAGTTTCAAATTTTCGTCCTTGAGACACGCAAATGCAAAAATCAAGCTGTAATGAAAGAGAGGGGGAAGGTGGAGAATTGTGGCTAAAAATAACTTAGGAGGCAGATTTGTGTAGGGTATTGCATGAAGTTGGTCCAAGAACCAAGCGTGTTTTTTATGAAAAAACAAGTAGAGACAGACGGACCAACAGACAATAATACATACTTGACTGAGATCTGACTGAAATTTGACTTTTGGTTGTAGATTTGAAAAAGTTAGGGGGGAAGTCTGTGATTGGACAAATGTAATCATATTAGCGAGACAGAGATGCGCATTTTTGCCATTTGATACAATTCTGTCCAGGGACACAGTCGGTTATTGCCTGTGGTGTTTTTCCCAGAAGATATTACAAACATTTTAGTGGGACGCCATCATATAGCCAGCAGCTCAGCTGAGTTTTGCTAGCAATTAACTGTGTTCTCAATTCTGAATTCTGGTAAGAATGAAAGCATTTATTTTATATATTTTAATATTTCGAGTGATTGATACTGCCATATCATATAAAATGATTACGACAAGTAAGTGCTCGCTCTAGGTCCCCAGCCCAAGTTCAGGGTCTAGAAACAAACAAAATATATGGACGCCTAACTAAGACTATGGAAGGCGGATCTAATGTTGAGATCAGTGGGAACATATCACCTATCTTATTGAATAAAAGGAAACTATTGAACATATCTCAGATGCAATGCAGTCTTGGGGAACTGATACTATATGAAAACAACTGGGTAAGATGTGCTGTGTGGTCAGAGAGATCTGACCTATTCTGTGTAATGTTGATGTGTTGTGCTGTGTGTAAGAGTAGTGCAGTAAAGAGAGTACTGACACATAGCACCAATTTTGTTTCAGAATTGTGAGTTTCTGTTGTGGCACTAGGGTAGTGCCACATAAGTAATCAAGATTACACAAGCAGATGTGTGTTCCGCCTAACAGTGGTGTCGGTGCAGTCTAGCATTGTATTCTAGCTACCGAGAGGAGTGGGCCACCGGAATCCAGCATCAGATCTTCACAGACAAGATGAGTGAATTAGTGGCCTGCTGAGGATTCACCATAACTCTTAAATATTTATAAATATTTCCCCATCACAATATACTGAATTTTGGGAAATAGAACATTTTCTAAAGTCTATAAGACAATGGACAAAGCTAGTTCTAGTCACAGAGTGGGTGTGATGACACCACCCCAACAGCACATCCAGTAATAGTTCTCCCAGAGACATTATAAATATAATTAATATTAACCAGTCTTATAAAATACCTATGTACACACATTCCATTTTATTATGCCATATATTTATGCATTCCATTTATAACTCCATAACATTTCATATGTTCTGACCAAAATAAAGTTCAGAACAAATAAATTTAGAAAAAAATTTTAATATTGAAACTAAAACTGTCTGAGTTAGTTCAGTGTGTTATAGAATTTTATTAATATTATTAGACTTATTAATTATCTGTGTGTGTTTGTATATTCTACTACAACACACTACATTTCAGTACCCTAGACTTTTAACGTAGCTACATTCATAATAGTAAAAGAGATATGTTTGAGGTCGTAAGTGGTAGTAAGAAGGGCCTTCTGTAATTCACATAAACATTTATCTCAGGAGCCTTCACAGCTGACCTCATACATTACACTAGGTAACACAACAACCATACAGTACCATCAAAAACCACTACAGTTAGAGATAACAGACAGAGCGAAAGAAAGACAGTTAGATAAGTGATCTGTTGGAAGGTGTGAGGTGAGCAAGTAGCTAGGCAGACATACAGTACGGTAAATCCACGTACAGAGATAGAGAGACAGACGTATAGATGGACAGACAGACAGCCAGCCATAGATCTAGATAGATACACAGATAGACAAACAGACAGACAGACATATAAAAAGACATACAACCAGAAATATACATAGACTCATATATAGATAGATGAACAGATAGCTAGATAGATAGATGAACAGATAGCTAGATGGATAGGTAGAACAGATAGCTAGATAGATAGATGAAAAGATAGATAGATAGATAGATAGATAGATAGATAGATAGATAGATAGATAGATAGATAGATAGATAGATAGATAGATAGATAGATAGATAGATAGATGACAATGAGGCAGACTACAGGCAGGCAGACTACAGACAAGCAGACATATAGATAGACACACATACATCAAGATATACAGACATAAAGGCAAACATACAGACAGGCCGGCAGGCAAACAGACATATAGATAGATATACATAAATATAGATAGACAGACATATATGTAAACAGACAGACAGGCAGGCAGACAGACACACAGGCAGACAGGCAGACAGACACATAGATCGATAGGTAGAAAGACAGGCAGACAAAGAGACGCACAGGCGACAGACATAATGACATATAGACAGACGGGAAAACATAGACATACACATAGCCAGACATGCAGACATATAGAGCGATACATAGACACACAAATAGACAGGTAGACAGACAGGCATTAATACAGACACACAGACTAATACACAGATCTATCTATCTATCTATCTATCTATCTATCTATCTATCTATCTATCTAATCTAATCTATCTAATCTAATCTATCTATCTATCTATCTATCTATCTATTTATCTATCTATCTGCCTTACTGACCTTGTTTTTTTCCTTTGCCGGAAGTATTGATCAAATAATTAGTCTATGACCTGATGACGACAATTTTCCTTTCTCTAGAACTGCAAGTTATATTCGTTTACATTGACTTATTTGTCACGTTTTCTTAATGGGATTTTCTCTGTGTTAATGAAGTTTATTTAACCAATGGCATATCACTCTCTCTCTCACCATGCACATTAGTAAAATATGTTGTCTATCAAGCTTTTGTTTTGAAGCAAGAACAACGTCATGAGAATCTTTCAAAGAACATGTTAAAATAGTACTTCTTCTTCTTCGATCCTTAACCACCGACCGTCAAAGCAGTCAGTGGCCATCACGCCTAGTGGCGTCTTGTAGGGCAACAACAAATTGATTCCACTTTGCACGGTCGGTGGCCATCCTTCGTACAGTGCCCCAACTCTGGTTCATTCTTTGCATCTCAGCCTCCACAGTCCTCCGCCAAGTTGTTTTTTGGTCGGCCTCTCTTTCGCTTTCCTTCAGGGGTCCAAAGCATAGCTGTTCTTGTGATGGCATCGGGGTCTCTTCTGAGGACATGACCAACCCAGCTCCAGCGTCTGCCAGCTATGATGGTATGCATGTCCTCTTGCTTGCTACGAGTAAGCAGATCTTGGTTGGTGATGGTATTCGGCCAAAAGATTCGGTGAATTTTTCTTAGGCATGTTTAAAATAGTACGGATAAGCGATATGTAGTCTTCAGAACACGTCATCTCATATTTCATTAAATGGTTCACAGAAATAGGACACAAAACATCATGTTTTTTTTTTAAAATCAAATTTTGCCTCGTTTTGGCGAGGTGTTTCCCGTTCTACCTAGCCGGTTATATTAGGGCGCATGTCCACATATAAAAACCTTTAGGTCTGGAGAATAAGTTATGTGTTAGTTATGAAAACATAATGTATTTTGCCTGGATATGATTAGATTCTTAAGCTGTCGGGTTTTTGCCCCGTAACAACCCGTACTGAAAATATGGCACTGTTTTTTCGAGCGTTTAACACAGTGGTTCTCAAGCTTTTAAAGAGCTCGCACTCCTTTACAGCATCTTCAGAAGCCTTGTACCCCATGATATCCTTACTCACAAAATTTGCCAGAAATGAAAAAAATAAATAAACGAAAGTTTGTCTGTTTACATGAAATAAATAGACAAATATCATTTTATGTATACGTTTAGAGCACATAGTGAACCTGAGAAAATAAGAAACTGTTCGTTAGGGTGATTTGATATGAGAATAAAATCTAAAAAAGGTGATTTGTCTTAATTAATAGGACAAAACACAAAGAAAATAGCCAATGTTGCGACCACAAGGCCTTCGTCCGTATAAGGAAAGAAAGTGAGGGCTAAGTAGGAAACATGGGCGAAGAAATGAAAAATTGATGCTATCCGTAAAATGTACTAAGACCTATATGTTTATATAGAAAGAAAGCCAGTGATGCCTCGTTGTCCATCATAGATAAAGCTTCGATACTTTCGTGCCACTGTTTCTGTATTTCTGAAGCAAACTGGAAAGAAATGAAATGACCACAGGAGAATTTAGTGCCGTCATTAGAGCATGCTGTAGCCAGAGCACAATATAATTATTTTATATCAAATTTTGGCGGTTGACTTACTCGTACACATATATAGATTATACAGCCTTTGCTTATCGTTCTTCGCCCACGATGGGGGTTGGGGAGGGGGGGGCGGGAAGAACAGGGCCGACCTGCTATCAAGATATACACGGGAAATCGCAACGAGCTTCTACAGGGAAATCTCGGGTAAACTATTACTTCATAAATTCTGCGATATGTTTATAATTAATGTCCCGAACAGAATAATTATTTTTTTAGATTTATGTAGAAACTACTAATACGTGTAATTATGGCAGTAGGAGAGAATTATCTTTGATAATAGACGAGGAAATTATTACTTTGTCGCTAAACTAGCACAAAATCGCAAAACAGTCTTGAAATCCCACGAAAGTTTTCTAGCAGGAAAGGTACGAAATGATTGGACGTTGGGAGAAAAGGGTTAGACCTGAGATGAGTATATAAAGTAGCCGTCTCAGACCTAGCTGGTTTTCCCCTAAATCACTTCAAGATCTGCCAGAGCTGAGAAGTTATCCAGAGGGCTACCTCTTTGTCGCATGAAAATATAATTAATAGTAGGTAAAGCTTGACAGCTGTATATGGTGAGGAACAATAGTGCACCCGGACGTGTGATAGTGATGCGCAAGAGAGATAAGCAGAAGGCACAGGCTGAGTCAGTGAGTTCTTCACTAAGAAAACCACACACACAGCTCTTCTTGTTTTCTCTGGCGACAATATTACTCTTTTGCACACACTGTGTCACTCACAAATAGTAGGGTAAAGAAGTAAAGTTAGATTGAGGATTTGGTAGTCTGAACTGAACGAACAATCCTATCGAGGTTAACTCAATTTATTGCAATTTAGAAATGTAAATAAATCAATAAAGATTTTACAGCAAGAAATAATAAAGATTATCAAACTCACAACAATTTGATGATTTTTTAAAGAAGAAAAAAAATTATTACACAAATAGTGAAAACAAGGATTATGAATGAATTGTGTTAGTAAAGTTCTCGGCAGGCCTGATAGGCTTTTGCTGGAAAATATGTGAAATACTGTTTGTGTGTAAATGAATGTTCGTTCCTTTGTTCCTTTGGTGTGAATGTTGGAAACAACTTTTATCCTGGTATTCTCGTGGAAAAAATATCACGTAATCCAATACTTTGAAATTAACTTCAGTGTTAGAATAAGGTATCCACAAAGGGCACAGAATCTGAACACGATTTTATAAATCCAAGATTGGTGTAACGTATCCACAGTTGATGAGATATCCAAAGAACCGAATTTGCTTCCAAAGGGGGGATAGAGTGTTAAAATAGGTGGAGTATGATATGGGTGATGGTTGTTAAGGGTAATGTCTGGTGTTGAGAATCTTTGAAATAATTGCAGTAATTGAAGTAATTGAAATAATTGAAGTAATTGAAGTAAATGAAGGGAATTATTGTGACTGGTGGACGAGGACTATATGGCCACTGGCCAAAGGTAACCTCATTTCAGCAATACGAGATAAGACTTGCACTGCATAAATCTGTTAGACAAAACAAAAATTCATGTGTAACTAACTACTCTTCTGCTGCAACATGCAGATTACAACAGAAACAATTTAAGCAGTGTACAGCGTCGGCATGTTGATATCCATGCATGCGTCTCGTTCCTAAAATAGGTCAGTCCATTCTTACACATTCCTGTCTGCTGTGAATGAATTAGCTGGCCAGTCCAGGTACATACACAATAACAAGATTGTTGCTTCCTCCCCTGTCAGACAAAGTTACATGAGGGTCCGCTAGAGAATCCTCCTGTGCTTTCCACCGTTCATTCCTTCCAGCATTTATAATAATATGCTCATACATTAATGTTACAAACATTGAAAAGTAAAATGATCATTGAAATTAGGAATGATACAAACATTGTAACATAACATCGCTTTAAAATACAAGCAGTGAAAATAAATGAATTTTCGTAAGCATTTATGATACATACATGGTTACCCATTTATATAATACATTTAGACTCTCACCATGATGAGCTAATTCTCTATATACTGGAAAAGCAAATACATACCCGCACCGGAATTTATAGTCTGTAAGTTAAACTAGAGGGCACTTTGTTTGTTTAACTCAAGTCTCCCTATGCACAGTTTTACTTTACAAGACTAAGAAGTGCGTCTTTCTCTTTCAGTATGCTTATCACCAAGTGAAGTCTAAAACTAGTTTCTTAAAAAAAGAAAGAATTATTTTCGATTTACCCGCTACATTTTTAAAGTTCCCACGATATCCAAAAGTATCGCCCCAAATTAGTTTGCATATTGAATGTCACGATTGTACGTGCTGTGGTTCCGAGCTCAAAGTATTAACAATGAGGAAGAAGACAGGCCATTAATATCTAGGTCTGGAAAATCCTAACAAAGATGGACTCTGGTTGACCAAACCTTCACCTGAGTTAAGGTGGGAAAGGCAAATGCGGATGGACAGAAAATAAAGCAATATACAGGAAGGACAGAACATTTTAAATAAGCAAATATCTTCACTCTGCGACACTCTTACTTCTAATAGTAATCAGCCTCAACCCAATCAGATAACTGAAGAGAAGTCATAACTAAACGCCACTGTGAGCGCTTGTTTGCTGGAATATCAAAGTTCAGCCGCAGAGTCGAAGTACCACTGTTCTGAGGGTTCAAACTGGTAGTGAGAAGCGTGACACAATTTGTCCTTGGAAACTGTGCACTGTCAACAGTGGACCAAAACTATCTGTACATTGATTTATTTTATAAATGCAGTTACTAAATCTTATTCACCAATTCTGTTCTCTAGTTCTGGGAATTACATCTATTTTTTCTATCCATTACGCCACAAATAGTTATTTTCAAACTTCCATCTCGCTACAATAACTTACCCCTATACATTGGGTGAATACTACCTCCAGTTCACCTATTTTATTCTCCAATTATGGGAACTAATTTTCTGTCCAACCTCCATCCCGCCACAGCTAGTTATTATCTAACTTCCATCTTGCCACACATTCCCTCCACCAAAAAACGGCTGAGAACCAATAAAATACACAATATGTTACCGGTGTAAGTGTTTCTGCTAATTCGTGCTGAAATTGTTTACTTTATTTATTTATTTTTTTTTGATTTGTTTTTGTTTTTTTTTTGTTTTTTTTTCCGTTTCCTTTCGTAATTTGTTTTCCCCGCTACGACTACTGCAGTGGCCCTCATGAAGAAAGTCTGTCGTAAAAAAGAAACGAATGTATTTTCACAATGGCGGTTGCTGTATACGATAAGGTTGCCATTCTCACACTCCTTACGAATTAACAACTACGATGAAAAGAAATGATCTTGACAACTCAATTTTGTAGAAGTTGACTAACAGTGTTCATTCAGTCATTACATTTTAGCTTCTGTCTGTCTGTCTGTACATCTGTCTATTTATCTATCTATCACCTACAAAGAAGATAATCACCCCAAATATTCCCACTTAACGGGGCCATTTTCCCCCCGAATAAAAAACAATCGTTGCCCTGGAGACAATAACAAACTTTTAAAGGACTATAGTTCATCATCCAGGCAATGACCTGTACTCTAACAGAACAATGTCTTCTTTCTCGTCTCTTGTTCAATGACATCAGAGTCCGGAATTAGCATCTCTCATTTCTTGTTAAACAAACATAAACTTGTCCATTGTTCTTGGTCATGTGTATATTACCTTGTACTCCGTGTGGTGCATTGGACTTCTACAAATTCGTATATCTTTATGCATGGTGCCATGAATTCAAGCTCTTCTTTTTGTTTTTTTAATCATTTTCCAATATTCTTTCCTGCGAGGTTTGCTTTTTTTTTTTGTCTCTTTCTGTTTCTCTTGCCTTGAGGACTCCAGTGCAATGATTGACTTGTAAAACTTATCACCAGCTTTCCTCAGTGTGTGTCATAATCAGTGCCAATATCTTTTTCTCACCTGCTAAATTGAGTCTGGTTTGTTCCATCAGGTCCACATTAGTGATCTTTTCATGACATTTCACTTTTTATTCTACTGAAGCACTGTTGCGAGTGTGTTGGTTTTAGAAATATTTGTCGAGTTTGACAATTTGAGTGAAATCGAAAATGTGAGTGAACTGTCAGAATTATAGAGAAAACAGATAATGTGTGAAAATAGGGTGAATCAATGACAACCTAGAAGAAGTTCAATTAAAGCAATCTCTCTTTCCAAGCCCACAACTCACTTATAAAGTCTTAAGAAACACCCGCTCTCTCTTCTTTCTCACAGACAGATAGGGAAATAGTAAGAGCTTAAACGTGTATGGACCAAGCGGCTCATAACTAGACTGCTTGCGTCAGGGTCAGCGAACCAGAGCTGACCAAGACCCTACTCCACCTCCAAGTGGTGGTCCTGGAAACAGGCTGCATCACTGCAGAGTGAGTAGGGATCGAAGAGGGAAGACTAACCCGGTCCCAAAAAATGTCATGATGAAGTCGGATGTGTCGGCCGAAAGGCGCAAATATCGCAGCTTTGCTGTAAACGGACAAAACGCACTCAACGTCCTTTTCAAGACGAACGAAGAAGACATAATATTACCTCCCGCTAACCACCGTCAGAAAACAGCGGCTGTCAAGGGCCGCTACAAAGGTATGAACGAGCGCGGGTTTCTCTCCACTGAATGGAGAAGTACAGAGTTACCCAGCTATCAAAGGGCAGCAACGCCTGTAGCGTGAGGTTTTTATTGGCTCTAAAATCAGTATAGTACTGACAATTACAGAAATAGAATTTCTGCAGAATATGGTAAAGTCCCAGTGTTTGAGAGAACTACTGGTATCACAAATTAGTTACGGGTGTGAATGATCTGATCTCGAAAAATTAGTAGAGAGGAGACAGTCATAAATTGCCACCCCCGCTATGTAACTAACTGTGATATTAAAAAACAAAGAAACAGATTTTACTTAAAACAATTATAAAAAAATTGACAAGTCGTTCAAATACAATTTCCTTATTATTTATTTAGTATATACACTATCTACTCTTGTGCTGAAGGATGGATGTTGGAAGATGGAATGTAATGGATTTGTAAGTTTACAAATGATTTACAATTATATATACCGTATATATATATATATATATATATATATATATATATATATATATATATATATATATATATATATATATATATATATATATATATTGATAAATCTAGATTTTCATACTGGGCATTACTGATAAGTGTAAATTAATATCAGTGGGTAATTGAAGAATCTGTCTGATATAGATATATGTATGTATACGCCCACACAGCGCTACATTATATAAATATTGGTTGCTGCTGTCACTATGCCTTGACTATTCAAAGTGGGTGTGTATTGGTGCATTCTTTCGTCACAGCACAGTAACACACATAGAAGCCATGTAGCGTAGAACGACTGGTGATGGTTAATGAACAGTTTTATTAACGCTACACACACAGTCACGATGACACAGACGAAAATTACGCATACAGTACAAAGCATAGGTAAGTCAAATCGTAAGCTCAAAACACCCCACAGAGCTCCATTATAAATCGTGGTGCACTTCTCATCGAACATGCACAATAGCAAAATCCCTCAAAGACTGCCTTCACCGCAGTTATAAATATGGCCTCATCACTTATAGCATAATGGTGCACTTCTCATTGAAGATGACCATTACGATTTTCCTCAAAGGACTACGTCCTCCCTTCTCCACCAAGGCTGCTCCCCGGCAGTTGAATAATCATCGTCAGCTATATACTCTTAAGGCCTAATCATAAATAGTGGTGCACTTCTCATCGAACATGCACAATAGCAAAAACCCTCAAAGACTGCCTTCACCGCAGTTATAAATATGGCCTTATAAAGTCGATAAGTCTCCGACTCTTAAATGTCTTCTTCATAGAGCTCAATTACAGAATAATAGTGCATTCCTCATCGAACGTGCACAATAGGTAAATCCCTCAAGGACTGCCTTCATAATAGCATCCTAATAGCTCCATAAACATCTTACTGCAGTTAATTCAAATGCGGCCTGTACGAAATCCTGGCCTTCAAAACAATGTCCTTCAAATCTCGGACTCTTTATAGCACTTTTGGTGCTTTTCTCATAGAACGTGCACCAACGTCTATCTTCACATAAAGCTGCTCCACGGCAGTATAATCATCATCAGCGCTATCTCTTAGAGCTCACAATAAATAGTGGTGCACTTCTCATAGAACGTGCACAGTGCAAACTCTCATAAGCTGCATCCACTGCAGTCATAAATATCAAAGTACATACCTTCAAAATAACCTAACACATGGAAGAATACATATGCAGGAAGAATATTCAGCTACAGGCCTGTGCAAAAGTCTCCACCGAGACACACATTGAAAAAACACTATACCATTTTCACCGAACACTGGTCGGGAACACACACTTGGAAAAACACCAGGGTTGACTTCACTCTGTCAAACCCAGAACCCCACTGCAAGTGGTCACAAAAAACTCCCGCCTAATCAGTCACGGGACTTCGCAGTTCACCACCGCTCAGTCCCTTCCACGGACTAGCCGTGCGAACTATTTACAGTTCTAACAATACAGACCAGCGCTCATGACGCTATCTGTACACTATAACCTCTATCAATATTTGTTAACCCAATTCATCGTTAATCAAGTATACAAGCGATGTAACCCTTAGTTTACTGTGACCAACCCATATACAAAGTATCACCTCCCTTTTTAACCTTAACATATATATATATATATATATATATATATATATATATATATATATATATATATATATATATATATATATATATATATATATATATATATATAACAAGTTTTCCAATTATAGGAACAAAAATTATATCAGCTGTGCTGTTACTCAATTATAGTAAATGTATCAGCTGTGCTGTTAATTACGTATATATATATATATATATATATATATATATATATATATATATATATATATATATATATATATATATATATATATATATATATATAAAGTTTGTCAGCTATGATCTTATTATTGTCTCTTGCTACGCTAAATCCCTTTCTCTTCATAGACAGTTGTTAATAGCTCACAATTGCCGACGGAAATGGTACTACTGTGTACTCATCTCTCAAAAATTATGTCCTTCTTAGTTTCTTGCACACAACACCTGCTGAGGATCGTTCCTTTAGCCCACCCAAGACTGAGGGAGCCTAAGGATGTAGCTCTGGTACAATCACTGTGCTCCTGAGGAGTTCCAGGCAGCTGGATTGACTGGACATACCTCAGGTTGGATGACACGAATAAAACCTGTAACAAGTAAAAATAGGGGCTAATTTCTGTCCTCAAGCCCACCTATTTCTATTGTGTATGAGATGAGCGTGTCTCAGGTGTCTGCATGTAGGATGAATGACAACATGGCTCAGTATGAGTTAGCAATAGCGAGACAAGACAGGTGTCTACTCGCAAAACATTCTTTCGGATAAATTAATACATGGATACATCCAATAATATAAATTCAATACATGAATACATCCAATAATATAAATTCAGTACATGAATACATCCAATAATGTAAATTGAAAACATGAATACATCCAATAATCTGTACACATAGATGTGATACAACCGTTTCCTTCCCCCTATAATATACCAGGCCCTCTCTGACAAGTGCTATACTGGCTAGTAACATATATCCTAACAATATTGTTGTGTTCTGATGATAGGAGTTATATGAGACGGGGACTGTTTGGTTATATATATCAGGTTGGAGTTATATGAGACAATAGATTGGAGTTATAGGAGACAATAGATTGGAGTTATATGAGTCCTAACAAGGACTGTTTTGGTTATATTTCAGTTGGCTTTATATGAGACAATAGACTGGTGTTATATGAGACAATAGATTGGAGTTAGATGAGTCCTAACAAGGACTGTTTTGGTTATATTCCAGTTGGATTTCGTCGTCATCAATCATATCAGGAAATACAATCATTATACCTAATTCCCCAAGATACAATCAGTACCTGATACATTCATAGTGAAACAATTTATATTAAATATATACCGGTATAGGTAGTATAAATGACACACAACAAATACAAACATTATATATCTGCTGAACGCCTATTTTCCTACAAGTTTATAGTAAATATATTTACCCTCTAAGATTTAAACAGGCCAGGTTTTGACTCGACTAGTGAAGCAGTCTGCGCGATCAGTGCAGTAGAGCAATAAATCAGTCTTGACAGCTCCTCTTCTCCAGTCGGTCGTCTAGCTGGCTTCGTGTTGGTGTGTGTGTGTGTGAGTTTGAATAAACTGCGCCAGTATATACGAGTTTTTCTGCTTAAGGAATGCTGTTGATTGGTTCTCGGCGTGGCAAGCTGATTGGCTATATGCGGTTCCGTACAATCCGCCGTCCAATCCGTGACCTAGGCCGGCTCCCGTAAAACAGTGCTTATGCGTAATTTTATTCTGTTTTCCGCCATATTGGGAGACAAGATGGCCGCGACCGAGATCCGAAAAACAGGGCTTAAGTTTTTTCTTGGCGTATACTTCGTGTAATTTATTCTGGCTCAGAGGCTGGTGAACGTTGCTCGTTGATTGGCTGAGGGATATTTGTATCTCGACATAGTGATTTAACTAAGAAGTGGGTTTACACACACGTTTTACGACAACGCCCCTCAACTACAAAACCTTAGTAAGACAGCGGCGCACGTCTATCAAAATCTATTACTCGCCCGTGGTCAAAGCAGGTTACGAGCGCAGAATATCGGCGTATTACCAACAGGTGCACAGGTGCGTCTATATAATATTACCACAAGCTGCCGCATCGCTGGGCCACTAAGGACCGCACGATGCATTTATAATGAGGACCAGCAGCGAAATAAAAATCAGACAAGCCTCGGGGTGGGGTCTGAGCGGGGGAATAATAAGGCTACTGCATCAATATAAGATTGTAAAGAAACGAAAGTACATATAACCGGCAAGAAAACAGACAAATTAGAAGAGTAAGAAAAATGTGACGCATTTGAAAAATCAAATTATCAGTCGTTTCGTCACAAGCACCAATCATTGAAAGTTTGTATTTCTTGGTTGTTGTTCTTTTGTTAGATAGACAGACAGACAGATAGACATACAGACAGACAGACAGACAGACAGACAGACAGACATATAGATTGATAGACAGACAGATAGACATATAGACAGACAAATAGATAGATGGACAAAACGATAGAAAGACAGACAGACCGATCGACGGATCGATCGACAGACACACATACACAAAGACAGACAGACAGACACACAGACATACACACAGACAGACATTCAGACAAACACACACAGACACACAGACAGGCATACAGACATACAGACAGACATACAGACACACACATACAGACGGACATTCAGGACTGACACACACACAGACAGACATTCAGACAGACAGATACACACAAAGAAAGACCAATGTTCCCACTTCTCTCCTGTCTCTATCGCAGCAGGAAAAAAACCCAGTAATCTAAATAGTTTGGCTCAAGAAAACGAGAACTGAGATGCACTTTTGTAAAAGATAGAACTGGCACAACATCCATCGTCTAAACTTAGACCCAAAGTATAAATGTCATCGATACTCTACTCTTGACCGGATCCGAAAACTACGGCCTGCTTGCTATAGGATCATCAAGTCACCTCTTCTTGTATACATCAGCTCTCGGGCTTTGCTCAACAGAGCTTCATTTTGTGACAGCCACCTCCTGGGACACAGACGTCTGACTACCCTCGGGTCTTCATTAGAACTGTTGCCAGAAAAAAGAATACTTACAGCCATCCAACCTTGTTAACGACGTCCAATTTTGTCAAGATCGCCCCCAAGCACAAGAATATATAATAACAAGCTCAGACATGGCACACGATTACAGATTTCATATTCCCGGGAAAAAGTTAGGAAGAGCGATAATTACGTAATTTTCGTATTTTTTGTTGTTTCCGATTGTGATGCTACACGATGTAGCGCAATACGCAATTTGTATTCATGTGGCAAACCTTGAGAGATTAAAAGAGTCCATAGACAAGCAACTGAGAGATGAACAAGCAGGTTTTCGACAAAATAGATCCTGTACAGACCAGATAGCCACATTGAGAATAATAGTTGAACAACGTCTGGAATGGAATTCACCGCTATACATCGGATTCGTGGGCTATGAAAAGGCATTTGACAGTGTAGACATAGAATCGCTTTGGAAATTGATGATGCATTATGGAGTTCCCATGAAGATCATTAACTTAATACTTGTAAAGAAGACCTATGAAGACATGACATGCAGAGTTCTTCATGAAGGACAACTTACAGAACCGTTTAGGATTAGAACGGGAGTGAGACAGTGATGCCTCTTGTCTCCATTTCTTTTCTTACTAGCAATAGGATTGGGTCATGAAAACTTCGAAATCACACAACAGAAATGGAATCCAGTGGAATCTGACTAAATGTCGCATAGAGATTATGATCAATAAATTTTCTATATTCTTTCTTTCTTTTTCTACCCGTGTCCTCTACTTTATTATCGCTGTTTATCCTTTTCCTGTATTTTTCTCATTCGTTCGTTTGCGAGAAATATTTTCTTTCCCATTCTCACTTTACCGTATTTCTTTCTCATACTGATACGCATTCTATTACGTAGATGACAGGCTCTGGAGGTTATTGCGTTGTAGACGTAACACTGTGAATATTCATCTATCTCAGACATAGGGCCGACATAACGTCTGCATTTTCACCTGTCACAACGTAGTTTCATCGGCTGAGTGCTCAGGTGAGGTGTGAAACCCGACATCTGCACGGAGCAGAATGAGACATTTGTCTGGTAGTTTCCTCTGTCACGGCACTCTCAGACAGTTTCGTAGCGTGAGGTGTCTAAGACGCGTTTAGCATGCTATGTCGAGCGCCTAAGGTACGTAGGAGGCTATTGCGTGGTTTTGGAAATAGCGCACATCTTTGTCCGTTTCATAAATATAACTAGAGTTGGAAACCTGACTTCACGCACGCAGTAACTTCGCAGTTAGACTAGAACAACCTACGTTCGAGCCCTAAGAATCTCTGTTATAGAAGCAATTAGTTGGTCGAATCGAATGTTCGATTTCTAAGTATCTCTGTTGATGATAGAGGGCATTAGTTGGTCGAAGTGGTTTTAGTTCTTAGTAGTTCTGTGTTGAGGTAAATATATTATATCTAGTATTTTGTGAAGTGTTTAAAGTGTTTAATCGCTTATTTCACTAGTTAGATTTTTGTGCAGAGTGCTAATTTATAAGTCTGTTATATTCTCTAGCTGACGTGTTTCAGTGGAAAACAGAATAAATTATAATTTCTAGCTTAAAACCAGGTAGCTAGAAGGAATTAAATTTAACTGCTAAATAATCAGACGATAATATTTTTTAAAAACTAACTTATAACTGCATTGCTACATCTTGAGTATTGACGGGATACATATGTATTCCTAATTCATTATGATTGATTTTATGAATATAACATATTTCACGGGAAGTTTTAAATGATAAGTCAAGCTGTACGCTTGCAGTTAAAATGTAAGTTATAACTAGTACATAGTATTATAATTATTTTATATGTGTTTTTTCCTCTATTTAGTGAAGAAAACTGGGATTAACCCAAACTTTGCCAGCGTTAAGTACTGATGAGTAATATCTGTGAAGAACTAAAAAACATTCTTCTTAAAAGACTTGGTGTCAAATCTTTACAAGACCTTTAATAGTGAAATGACATAACGGGCCTGTTGCGCCAGATTTTATTCTTCCTGAGAAAACTTAAGTACAGTTCAACCCTTGTGGCAAGTCAACTATTACTAACAGTAACGTTCCGCAAATTATATAAACTTGTGGGGTGACCAAGAATTTTACCTTTTGATCGAAGTTACAAACTTGACATTGTTCCTAAGTAGTGGAAACCTCGTGATTCTGATCCTGTGAGCCCGCTTGAAAACAAATTCTTACCTGAACTGATAAAGTGACACTAACTTAAAATCTGAACAAATTATCGCCTGAAGAGGACGCTCCCGGACCAAATTGGATGAAACCAAGAGCTGCAGAGCTGGGTATCCTCTTCATCAAACGATAAAACAGATTGCGTCATAACGTGCGCCAGACGGCGAACAGCAGTACGATTGTAGGTAAGGTTGTGTGAGACAGGGCCCTGATGAATGAACCGAGAGAAAGCAGGAACGAGTGACTTTTTTTTTATGGTATACCAACTTTCACCCACTTTGTAATTTCTTTATGCAAGTTTTTTGGTCGCAACAAGATACTTTTCCTTAGGATAGACTATTTTAATATCTAAGTCTGTTCATACTTTAAAAGGGGAAAATCATTAGATTACCGCTAATGTATCAGTGACTTTTTGGGCTATCACTTTTCTCCTAACAGGACTGTGGGCTAAACATCGAGGGATAGGATCATACTGTGGGTCTATCACTCTTGTAGCATCTTTCTTTACTTTATGACTAGTTGTATATGCTTTGATGTAATTTTTATGTGTTGTGATGAAATTTTAGATGATAATTAAAATTTCTCTTGAACTTAATCAGCGCGTTGGTCAGCTCGTTCCAAAATTATCTGTATAATCATTGTTATAGTTTTCCCTCACGTATGTACGTCTAACTGTCGTCTTGTATGTGCGTGCACGTGAGTGGATAGAAATATATATGTAATATATATGTGTTTAGACTGTCTGACTCCTCTAAATCTGTCGTAGAAGATAGGTGAAAGAGAGAAGATTTCTCGATTTCAGAGACAGCCTCTATCACAGTCTACCATCTCACTCGTGGAAATCTATTTCTATTACTATCTCTCACTGTGACTATCACTTATTCTAATCTATTCAGAAGGGACCAACCCAAGTCTTAATAATAATAATAATAAATTCTTTAAGCGCCAAACACGGCGCATAAGGCAGAAACCAGTGCTCTCCAGGTTGTTCGTTGTGACGCCACTCCTCTTAGCTCTTGCACATTATTTAGGCCCAACGTTCTTCCTTCTCTTATTATTGTTCTTCTGAGTGTTTCTTTTGGTCTTCCTTTTTTCCGCTTACCCTCAGGAACCCAAGTGAGCGCCTGTAGTGGTATTCTGTTGTTTTGCATTCGTAGGACATGACCGATATATGACCATCGTCTTTTCCTTATATAGTCGGAGACATATTTCTGCCTAGAGTCTTCTCTTATTTGTCGATTAGTCTTGAATTCTTTCCAACTGATGTTCATGAGTTTTCTAAGACATTTGTTCTCGAATGTATTCAGCTTGTTCTCCAATGATTTTGTTATTTCCAAGTCTTACTACTCCTATAAAAAATCAACGACACTAAACAGCTTGATGATCTGGATTTCGCAGATGACTTGCCTCTTCTGTCCCATAACCATAATCAGATGCAAGAGAAAATGAAAATTCTCGATGAGAGGTCACAACAAGTGGGCCTGAAAATACACAGGGAAAAGACAAAGATTATGAGAATAAATGCAAGAAATGATAACAAGGTTAAACTTGAAGAAACACCGCTAAAAGATGTAGAATCGTACACATATCTTGGCAGCAGTATACACAAAGTTGGAGGGACAGACGGTGATATCAAAATAAGAATACAAAAAGCAAGAGGAGCTTTCATTGCATTGGGAAACATATGGAGAACAAGAGAAGTGAAGTCCAACACAAAAAAAAGAATCTTCAACTCAAATGTCAAGTCAGTCCTATTGTATGGCTCTGAGACATGGAGAACAACAAAAACAACAACCAAAAAGCTACAGACTTTTATAAACGGGTGCTTGCGTAGAATAGAAGGACTGAAATGGTATGACAAAGTCACAAATGTGGAATTGATGACAAAAACCAGACAAGTGCCAGTGGAACAAGAGTTGAGAAGAAGACGCTGGCGATGGATAAGACACACATTGAGGAAACCTGTTGATAGCATTACAAGGCAGTCCTTGTTCTGGAATACACAGGGAAAGAGAGGCAGAGGTAGACCAAAAAACACATGGAGAAGAGAACTGGAAACAGAGGTGAAAATGATGAGGAAAACATGGAAAGAACTTGAGCGGATGGCACAGGACAGGAAGACTTGGCATGTGTTTGTTGAAGGCCTATGCTCCTTATGGAGCTAAAGGGTATTGATTGATTGATTGGCAAGTGCAGTACATTGATATGGCTAAGGTCATGAAATGTGCATCCGCATTGCTTTCGGCTATATCCTAGTTCTGTTGCCAGATCGTTTGCTGTGGAATGTTTCAGATTGTTGCCAATTAGGCTGCATTCTGCCAAAGAGTCCGTACCATTCTATCTCTCTCACTCTCTTTCTCTCTTTCTCTCTCTCTCTCTCTCTCTCTCTCTCTCTCTCTCTCTCTCTGAATGTGTAGCATAATCATGACTGTTTCCACCAACTTCATAATCTCCTCACTTCTCCTACTATCTCTGAAGCCGACATTTGCAGCGTTCTCAGATATCGTATTCCTCTTGTTGAAATCAAGCACAAAAGAGGAAAAGATAGCGACCATATTTGCGATTGCTAGAGAAGAATGCGTGTAGACTGATCGCATCTGGTTTTGTGTTGTCGGAGACGTAAGAATGCGTGTAGACTGATCACATCTGGTTTTATGTTGTCGGAGACGTAAGAATGCGTGTAGACCGATCACATCTGGTTTTATGTTGTCGGAGACGTATAGGTGCCACAGAAATAAAGCCAGCTTGTGCACTACTCCACTAATCTGTTGGTAGCTACCGCTTTTGAGCATCAGAGCGGTTACAGTGCTTGCCCCTTGTAACAGAGTTACTAGGTTCAGGATCCTAAATCTGGCACAGTTACGCTCCAGTCTACCTTAATGTAAATGAATACCTGACTTTGCTCTTAAGTTAGGAAAGGCAACGGCAGCAAGAAAGGGAACTGGTAAATCCGCCTCATACAAAGCTGGACCTTGTATAGTGAACTCTCTAACACTGACACTCCGTAAAGCAGTATCTGCTATAAGACCACCTTTATCTTTTAGCTACTTACTTACTTAGTCGTTCCCCTTCTACCGTGAGGTGTAGAGGTCTTTATCTTTTAGCTCTGATTTTAATATTTTTCTTCATTTCTGTTTGATCAATGTAAATTTGATCACACACGCCAGAGGTCAGCCAAGAAACACAAATCGAGAAGAGAGCTGGAGGCAGAAGTGCACATTACGAGGAAGACACGGAGAAAACATGAGCTGATGGCGCGTGACAGGAGGACTTGAGCTGATGGCGCGTGACAGGAGGACCTGGTATGTGTTTGTTGAAAGCTTAATCTCCTTGGGAAGTTAAAGTGTTATGGTGATGAATGTAAATAAACAGCCATCTATTGCAGTCATATTTTGATCACAGCAGCTGAGCAAAAAATATTTTAAAGCACTCATCAGTGCTATTCACAAATATAAATAATAATAATCCCCCTCCTTTTGATGCAACTCCGTTGCACTATAGTGAATTTTAACATCTACATATATAATTCAATAAAATCAAACTGAGAATCATCAATTGTTATATATATTCATGTAGCGACACAAACAGACAACTCTGGAAATTTCCCTTTAAGTAGTAATATTAAGGATTATCATATATATATATATATATATATATATGTAGTGGTATTGATGGTATTGTATGATGTTGATATTACTAAATGTAACTGTATGAGGCCAGCTGTGAAGGCTCCTGAGATAAAATGTAGTTGAGAATTGTCAGAAGGCCTTTCTTGCTACCACTACGACCTCACACTTAATTTTTTTTAATGAATGTGGCTACGTAAAGTGTCTAGGGTTATGATATGTAGTGTGGTGTAATAGGTTATAGATATACCCACAGATATTTAACAAGACTAATAATATTAATAAATGTTAAAATACACTGAACTAACTCACGTGTGTAAAATTTTTGATAAAATTATATTACATTTATTTTGTTCTGGATCAATTTTTTAGGTTGACCAGAACTTAAAAGGATTTAGAGATTATGAAAGAAATGCATGGAATATTATATCATAAATGCAATAGTGTACATATATATGTACTATACTAGTAGTTTTATTAAAATGTTCTAGTAGTCATCTACTTGGGAGGATAGTTAATGTTTGTGCTGTTGGGGTGGCCTCATCACACCTGTCTATATTGACTACACAGTGTCCAGAAAATGGTGGGAATTTTTATGAGGGTATTAGTAACTAAACGGGGTTGGTGAATGTCCAGCAGACCAGAGGCTCACTCATCTTTTAGTTGTAGCTCTGGTGCTGAAATCTGGTGGTCCCACCTCTCCGTGCTGGCGGGCAATAATGGTGGTCTCTGTCACAAGTACTGCACAGATACACTCGAGTAAAGTCACCAACTGAATAGACACTGCTTGGTTGACAACAGAAACTCGCAGCTCTGCAATCAAAGTATGGGCCATGTGTCAAAATCTATTCTCTACCCACGTCTGGACACAACACTGACACAACAACCACATCATACAGACAGGTCAGATCTCTCTGACCAAACAGCACATTTACCATGGTGGTTTTACATCAGATAGATCCTCCCAGACTATAGATTCTGAAAAATATTTATTAGTTTTCTGCCCTAAAAGAGGATAGGTAATATGTTTCATTATTCTCAACACTTGATCTGTCTTGCATAATCCTTGCTGGAGTTTATGTACATTGTTGGTCCCTAGACCCTGACTAGGGCGGGGGGTCTAGAGCAAATCCCTACTTGTTTGTAAGGCTAGATTTCGATATGGCAGTATCAAATCACTCAAACATGAAACAATATTCAAAATATATAAGGAAATAATTTCAATCTTACCAGATTATGAATAAATAACACAGAATTGCTAGCAAAACTCAGCTGAGCTGCTGGCTATAGTATGGCGTCCCTAAATTTATTACACTTTCTTTCATATGGAAATCACCACACTTTAAAATCTGTGTCTATCACTGAACAACTATTGAAGAATGGCCCCACTTTCGCGTCTGAGCGCTAATGATATGATTGTCTGTGGCCAATCACTGCCTAGGTTTATTTTAAATTCAAATTTCCTACCATAAAGTCATTTCAGTCATGCTTCAGTCAAGTATGGATGGTTATCTGTTAGTCTGTCCGTCTCTACTTGTGTTTCTACAAAATGTACTTGATTTTTGAACCAACCTTTCTCTCCCCTCCAAAATTTTGTCGTTAAAAGTTATTTTTAGACACAGCCACCACAAATATCCCTTCTCTTCCATACTACGTAGATTTGAACACCTGCGTCTCGAGGTCGTGTTTTTTTGTGCAATTAGCGACACTTTTAGATTCAATACAGTCTGTCGATGATGTGAACAACACTGTCTTTTGTCATTATCTTCAATATTATCTATCCGTCTGTAAAATTAAGAACATATTAGTTCACTGCTCAGAATAGGCCATCCGGCCAGCTAATTTTTATATTCCTAACATTAATATTAAGAAAAAAGTACTTTTTAATTTTTGTAATATTCCTAACATCTGCGTTTAGCCGCTGAATTCAAATCAAGGGCTTGGTATCGCGCAAAAGCGTCCAATAAATGACTGTGGCGTAACATATCTATGGTCCCTTCTGTCGAGTTGCTTACTTTTTATGTCAACTTGGGAAACGTGACTTTTCTCCGTTTCCCCCCCAATTGCGTCTCCTTAGCCTTTCTAGTCTCACGCAATCTTTCCAGTCATATTTTTTCCTTTTTGATCCGCCGTTCCCCTCCTGTCTAGCAAGTCAATTATTATGGAGGATGATGACCCGCGGTCTAGGCGATCATGTACTATTCGCAGCCTACGCATTATGTTTTTATCCTTAAATGTTATCCTTGGAGGATTTTACCGTTGTATCTCTGTCAATTTCACTACACATCTCCCCACTTGAAAACATGCCTATGGCAAGTTCCAAAACCAGCGATACACATAGGTAAAATTACTCCTCACGTCTGCCACTACTCTAATTTTGATCACAGGGGTGCCGACTGAGGAAATCTGCACCGACATTCAATTTGCCTGGGATATATTGGATACTAAACTGATAAGGTTGAAGCAACAAAGACCACCTCAGCAATCTTGCGTTTTCATGCTTAGCCTGAGACAAGAACACGAGAGGCTGATGGTCCGTCTCCACCACAAAAGTCCTACCATACAGATAGATTTGAAACTTCTTTATTGCCCAGATTAATGCTAAACATTCTTTTTCGCTTGTGGAGTATCCTTGTTCCGCCTTATTCAATTTGCGGCTTGCATAAGCGACTGGTTTCAGTTCCCCATCAGGTGAAGATGATCTTTGCAACAAAGCCCCTCCTAGTCCTACATTACTTGCATCGGTTCTTAAGACAAAGTCCTGTGTCAAATCAGGCAGTTTGAGAATAGGCTTGCTAGTGAGTTTTTCCTTTAACTCTTGGAACGCTAGTTCACATTGTGCAGTCCAAATAATTTTATCTGGAAGTCCCTTGCGAGTCAGATCAGTCAGAGGAGCACAAATAGCGTTAAAATTTTTGATGTATTTCTGATAAAATCCGCATAACGACACGAATGATCGCACGTCCTTTTTTGTTTGCGGCCTAGGTGCTCTCTGCAGTTTTTCCAAGTTCTTAGGATCAGGGGTCATATTACCCTGATATACAGTGTGTCCCAAGAATTCCAACTCTTTGCATCCAATACAACATTTTGTTGGCCTAGCAGTTAAGTTCGCCTCCCGAAGTCTATCAAACAACATCTCCAGAGCTTCAATGTGTTCTTCAAATGTCTCTGTGGCGACGAGAATATCATCCATGAAATTCGTGATACATGGGTTATTCAGGGGATCCAACAATTTTCGCATCATCCTTGAAAACACACTCGGAGCATTTTTCAGTCCGAATGGTAGCATATTGAATTCATAATGTCCATCCGAAGTGCTAAAAGCCAAATAAGGTCTCACTTCAGGCTTCACTGGGATCTGGTAATAGCCTTTACTAAGATCCACCTTTGAAAAGTATTTTGCCTTGTTCAGTCTGGCAAATAACTGTTTTGTGTCTGGTAATGGATCCACTTGTCCTTCTGTGACAGCATTCAGTTTCCTGTAATCTATGCACAGTCTGTGTTCCCCAGACGGTTTTCTCAACAAAACGACACTAGAACTAAAAGATGATTCACTGTGCGAAATAATCCCCTCCTTCAACAAATACTCTATTTCTTCCTTCAATGCCTTCTCCTTCGCGAACGGAATAGAATAGGCTCTCATACAGATTGGGTTTGAGTCTACCAGTTTCATGTCATACTGTAGCAAATTTGTATGGCCTGGTTTATCTGTTAATACATCTGTATGTTCCTCCAGAACTTGTTGAACTCTCTCCCTCTGGTTTTTAGTCAGGTGCTTACTGACTTTTACCTGTGCTGCTGTTTCACAAGGATGTAATGGGTATTCATGTGAGGTGAGTGGTTCTTTTTGCATCTGGGTTGCAATAGCCAAGGTCAATAAGGGGGTGCTTTCCTGGAGTGGTCTGTCCAGATACTTCTTTAACAGGTTTACATGATAAACTTTTTCCTTCCCCTTTTTGTCAATTTTATAGTTTGTTCTAGACACCTTCTCTAGAACCGTATATGGACCTTGCCAACCAATTTGTAATTTATTCTGGCTTCCGGGTAGTAGAAGCAGCACCTTCTCTCCGACTGCCAGTTCCCTGTCCTTTGCCTTCCTATTAAAATATGCTGCATGTTTCTTCCTGGCTTGCTTCAAATTATCATTTGCCAGTTTCCATCCAGCTTTCAAACGAGTGGTCAGTTCGTTCACATATTGATACGATGAGGTAACAGTCTCTTCCGCCTTCTCATCTGTCCAGGTCCTTAATAGAGCTTCTAATGGACCTTTTATTGGCCTCCCAAATAGCAGAGTTGCGGGAGCCATCCCGGTTGAACTATGTGGTACCTCCCGGTACGCAAACAATGCGGCGGGCAGGAATTGATCCCACAGATCCGGTTTTTCGTGTGCCAGCTTTCTCAGGATAGAAATGAGAGTCCCGTTGAACCTCTCTACCTGGCCGTTCCCTTGTGGATGGTACGGACTACAATGAAAGTGCCTGGCTTGAAATAGCTTAAAAACTTCTTCCGTTAGTTTCCCCTTGAACTGAGAACCATTATCCGTCAAGATTTGATGCGGGAATCCTAATCGGGTAAATATTGTAAGTAGTGCCTCTGCTACATGTTTTGAATCAATTGATGGCAGGGCTACCGCCTCTCCCCACATAGAACAAGTGTCCACCAGAGTAAGGATGTAACTGTTCCTCCTCTTGGTCCGAGTGAGAGGTCCTACAATATCCACTGCAACCCTCTCAAAAGGTGTTCCCACTATGGGCATTTCCCCTAGAGTTGCAGGAGCAGTCCAGTGCTTTGGAGCTACCCTTTGACATTCTGGGCAGGATTTGACATATCTTTTTATATCCTCCGTTATCCCTGGCCAGAAGTAATGACAAGCTATACGCTGTCCTGTGGCGCTGATCCCCATGTGACCACTGAAGGGAATCGCATGCCCGAGTTCCATCACTTTATCTCTATATGAAGTGGGAAGAACCAGCTGGTTGTGACCATTTGTTCCAGTTCCGGCCTTCCTGTATAAGAGTTTGTTCTTCATGAAATATTCCCCCTTGCTCGGAGGTGTGTGGCATTTGGGCAATTTTTTAAAACAGGGCTTGAGTGTCCTATCCTCAGCCTGCGCCTTCCTCATCTCCTCTGGATGAGCATTTATAGGTTCACCTTCTTCCTCCTTCTTCTGTGACCTGGTCTGCACTGTCGCCATGATCACAGGTTTCTCGGGATTCCCCAAGAAGACGTATCTACACCCCAATATCAGAGGGTAGATTGGTTCATCTATCACTGCTGCTCTGATTTCTCCTTCCACATAGCGAGTTTTCACCGTTATCCTTGCGATGGGAAGTGTCATGAGTGGTATGTCCTTAGTCGCCCCTTGTATTTCCACTGTTTCTGTGGTATACTGACTTGGGTCCACTAGGCTAGACTTCACAACTGAATCATAATCCAAACCTGTATCATAAAGGCACCTTATGGTGACCCCATTACAAATAACATCCTCACAAACTGGGGGGTGATAAGGTTCCTGTTGTCCCTTAGGATTAACCTTTAATCTTTGCGTCCCCGACTTCATTGCAGCAATGTTTGAAGGTTTCCTTCTACAAAATTCGGTGTTATGGTTATCCTTCTTGCACCATTTACACCATCTTTTTCCTTGGTTCAACGGTTTTCTTTCATTGAACTTTTGGTCATTGAACTGTGAGTTTCTGTCGCGATAGTCATTTCTTGGCCGCTCAAAGTTTGTCCTACCTTTATTTCCCTGCTCTCTATTATCAAATTTATTAAATTGCTGTGGAGCTTTAAAATTGTCTATGTGCTTCTTTTTAGCACCACTTACCTCTGCCTGAGCTGCCTGATACCTCTCAGCAACATTTAAAATTTCCCCCAACTTCTCTGCACCTTGTTCCATGAGAAATTTTCTCATGTCTGGAGCCATGGACTCTCTCAATTGCTCAATCATGATCATTTCTTTAAGATCTTGGGTCTTCCCCAGAGCCGTCCATTTCTCCAAATAGGTTTCTAGTCTAGCAGAGAATTGGTGGTATGTCTCCCCAGACAACAGTTTGGCATTTCTAAATTTCTTACGATAAAATTCACCATTCTTCTCGTACCTTAATAACAAAGCCTGCTTTAACATGTCATAATTGTCTTGGTCTTCCCTGTTCATTTTGGCAAATACTTCATAAGAAGTACCTCTCAATCCCTGTGATAGCTTTAAGCTCCACCTCTCTCTCTCTAACCCATATGTAGTAGCTAATAACTCAAAACGTCCTAGGTACCCCTCTATGTCATCGTCTTTTTCAACAAAATGGTCTAAATGAAACCCCATAGCTGAGTTTGAGGCTCCCAGACTGGGCGTAGCATCTGAGGCAAAAGGGCTGGCACCATTTTCAGGAGCCTGGCCTTGTAATTCCAGCTCCCTTAGTCGTAATTCGTGCTCCCTCTGCAACCTTCTATCTTCTGCCTCCCTTTCGGCCTTTTTATCTTCTGCCTCCCTTTCGGCCTTTTTATCTTCTGCCTCCCTTTGCTGTCGTTTTTCTTCTGCCTCAATCTGCAGCCTCTTAGTCTCAGCCTCTAACTTCTTCTCTTCAACCAACCTGTCAGACTCCAATTTTCTTTCAGCCTCTTTTTCTAATCTCCTTTCTTCCCGTTCAATATATTTATCACATTCAGCCGTTACGTATTGAATTAAAATTTGACCATCCATTCCCATCTCCTTCGCGGTGAGCACAGCAGCTGATCTAAATTTTGCCAGCTCCGCCATACTTTTTAGACAATATAATAATATACAAGCTAAATCTCTAACCAGTAAATACACTAAGTACTTCTTATGACTATAGTCTAACTAATTCTAACTAACCAGTTAACTAATTAATTATTACTGGCTGTGAAGATTCACCAACTTTTATCTGCAGGGACACTTTTAATTTTAAAGGGAATTTTACAATTTATTTCCCTACTTTTATTTCTCCCACCAGGAGATCCTAATATTACTGTTGGGCTAATTATCCCTGGACAAGACCCCAATATATGTAGTGGTGTTGATGGTATTGTATGATGGTGATATTACTAAATGTAATTGTATGAGGCCAGCTGTGAAGGCTCCTGAGATAAAATGTAGTTGAGAATTGTCAGAAGGCCTTTCTTGCTACCACTACGACCTCACACTTAATTTTTTTTAATGAATGTGGCTACGTAAAGTGTCTAGGGTTATGATATGTAGTGTGGTGTAATAGGTTATAGATATACCCACAGATATTTAACAAGACTAATAATATTAATAAATGTTAAAATACACTGAACTAACTCACGTGTGTAAAATTTTTGATAAAATTATATTACATTTATTTTGTTCTGGATCAATTTTTTAGGTTGACCAGAACTTAAAAGGATTTAGAGATTATGAAAGAAATGCATGGAATATTATATCATAAATGCAATAGTGTACATATATATGTACTATACTAGTTAGTTTTATTAAAATGTTCTAGTAGTCATCTACTTGGGAGGATAGTTAATGTTTGTGCTGTTGGGGTGGACTCATCACACCTGTCTATATTGACTACACAGTGTCCAGAAAATGGTGGGAATTTTTATGGGGGTATTAGTAACTAAACGGCGTTGGTGAATGTCCAGCAGACCAGAGGCTCACTCATCTTGTAGTTGTAGCTCTGGTGCTGAAATCTGGTGGTCCCACCTCTCCGTGCTGGCGGGCAATAATGGTGGTCTCTGTCACAAGTACTGCACAGATACACTCGAGTAAAGTCACCAACTGAATAGACACTGCTTTGTTGACAACAGAAACTCACAGCTCTGCAATCAAAGTATGGGCCATGTGTCAAAATCTATTCTCTACCCACGTCTGGACACAACACTGACACAACAACCACATCATACAGACAGGTCAGATCTCTCTGACCAAACAGCACATTTACCATGGTGGTTTTACATCAGATAGATCCTCCCAGACTATAGATTCTGAAAAATATTTATTAGTTTTCTGCCCTAAAAGAGGATAGGTAATATGTTTCATTATTCTCAACACTTGATCTGTCTTGCATAATCCTTGCTGGAGTTTATGTACATTGTTGGTCCCTAGACCCTGACTAGGGCGGGGGGTCTAGAGCAAATCCCTACTTGTTTGTAAGGCTAGATTTCGATATGGCAGTATCAAATCACTCGAACATTAAACAATATACAAAATATACAAAGAAATAATTTCAATCTTACCAGATTATGAATAAATAACACAGAATTGCTAGCAAAACTCAGCTGAGCTGCTGGCTATAGTATGGCGTCCCTAAATTTATTTCACTTTCTTTCATATGGAAATCACCACACTTTAAAATCTGTGTCTATCACTGAACAACTATTGAAGAATGGCCCCACTTTCGCGTCTGAGCGCTAATGATATGATTGTCTGTGGCCAATCACTGCCTAGGTTTATTTTAAATTCAAATTTCCTACCATAAAGTCATTTCAGTCATGCTTCAGTCAAGTATGGATGGTTATCTGTTAGTCTGTCCGTCTCTACTTGTGTTTCTACAAAATGTACTTGATTTTTGAACCAACCTTTCTCTCCCCTCCAAAATTTTGTCGTTAAAAGTTATTTTTAGACACAGCCACCACAAATATCCCTTCTCTTCCATACTAAGTAGATTTGAACACCTGCGTCTCGAGGTCGTGTTTTTTTGTGCAATTAGCGACACTTTTAGATTCAATACAGTCTGTCGATGATGTGAACAACACTGTCTTTTGTCATTATCTTCAATATTATCTATCCGTCTGTAAAATTAAGAACATATTAGTTCACTGCTCAGAATAGGCCATCCGGCCAGCTAATTTTTATATTCCTAACATTAATATTAAGAAAAAAGTACTTTTTAATTTTTGTAATATTCCTAACATCTGCGTTTAGCCGCTGAATTCAAATCAAGGGCTTGGTATCGCGCAAAAGCGTCCAATAAATGACTGTGGCGTAACATATCTATGGTCCCTTCTGTCGAGTTGCTTACTTTTTATGTCAACTTGGGAAACGTGACTTTTCTCCGTTTCCCCCCCCCCCCCCAATTGCGTCTCCTTAGCCTTTCTAGTCTCACGCAATCTTTCCAGTCATATTTTTCCTTTTTGATCCTCCGTTCCCCTCCTGTCTAGCAAGTCAATTTTTATGGAGGATGATGACCCGCGGTCTAGGCGATCATGTACTATTCGCAGCCTACGCATTATGTTTTTATCCTTAAATGTTATCTTTGGAGATATTTTACCGTTGTATCTCTGTCAATTTCACTACAATATATATATATATATATATATATATATATATATATATATATATATATATATATATATATATATATATATATATATATATATATATATATATATATATATATATATATATATATATATAGGATTCACAAACCGGTAATAACCTAATTATTCGAGGATAAAAAAATCAGCCAATCAGAAGTGTGAGAGAAAAACCAATCAAACGCAGAAGAGCGAAAGTGAGAAATTCATGGGAACGGAAAAAAGTAGATTCAACTCAAGACAGATTAAAGCGAGGGAGATCCAATAAAACAAATATCAATCAAATTCATACGGACTGGGAAACTGTGTATTAGCCCGCTCAGATTCAATTCTGCACTCTCAAAATTTCACATCAAGATCTCAAGGTTGAGAAGATGATCAGCGGACGGACCCACGCTTGAAGAAGCCACATAGCCACAGCCCATGGCTGAGAAAAAGCCAAACAGACCTGCTTTGTAAGCAGATTTGCATACGTGACAAGCTTAGATCCGTAATTATGTGTCTGAATTGTTTGTTAAGCTTCCATTAATCGTTTGGGTGCAAAGAATTTTGGTGTCTTGTAAAAAGATGTATTATTTAAAATTAATATTATGAGTGACGAAACAGCTAGAGAAGACAGGATGGTCATCAGCAGCTCTAAAACAAAAACCATGGTGTTATTACGAGAGGAAAGAAGACATCAGATTAAAGTGGGAGAACAGGTCCTGGAGCAGGTCAACCACTTTAAATACCTCGGATCTGTTATAGACCGGAAGGGAAGCATCAAAGAAGAGTTGGCTACCCGAAGAGCAGCAGCTGGGCGACTTTTTCAGGCTCGAGGATTCTTCAGCAAAAGAGAAGTTGGCAAGAAGATGGCTGTATACTGCTCCATCTATGTCCCAGTCTTGACGTATGGATGCGAGTCATGGGCAATGACTACAACCCACAAAAGCCAGATCCAAACCTCAGAAATGAGGTAGCCTAGGAAGGTGATTGAAGAAACAAGAAGAGATAAGGTTCGCAACCAGACGATACGCCAAGGCCTAAAAACCCAACCCTTGCAGACCCAAGTAGAATAGTCCCAACTAAGATGGTTGGGCCATGTCTGCAGAATGGGAGAAGATCGGCTACCACGACAAGCATGGGAAACTAAGAGCCAGGGATCCAGACCTCCAGGACGACCCAGAGTCCGCTGAGAGGACAACATTAGACAATCTGTGAAGGACCGAGGACTAGAATGGAACCAGCCCAGGAGGAAGACAGCCAATATGATAGTCTGGCGCTCTCTCTTCCAAACCTCTACACCACACGGTAGAAGGGGAACGACTAAGTAAGTAAGTGTTATGAGTGACTTTGATTTACTTGCTGGTATCTGAACCTTGGTACTATCAACACTATGCTGACAACTGAAGTTGGTCTCCAGCTGAACATAACCAGAAACAATCCTGAACAGCATGACGCAGCTAGAGACCTTTTCAACATTATGCTCAATAATAGCGAAAGAGCTTACAATCCTTTTCAGGGCTTATCTTTTAAATGCCAGGTGCCAAAGAGTTCTTCTTCTTCGTCTTCCTTTTCTCTTCTTCTTCTCCTCCACCTCCTCATCCTTCTTCTTCTTCTTCTTCTTCTTCTTCTTCTACTGCTTCTTCTCTTTCCTCGTGTCTTTCATTCAATGCAAATTTAAATTATTTTCATTGATGTAGCACTTTACAGGGAAACTACTTTGGCATAACTTAGGACCAAAGAGTATTAATCAAGACAGAATTCATGAAAATTTTATAAGGATGTCCATAGACTTTCGATGTATTAATTGATTGCATGACATACTTCTTTGATTGACATGACAAAGGTCAGATGGTCTATGTTGTCTAAATGAGGATTCTGATCAATAGTGGCCCGTCATTATCGGAGGATCGTCTTAGTTGTAGACAACAGACACGTCTGCTGCATGTTTTCAGGTTTCTAACCGTGAGAGAGAAAGAGAGAGAGAGAGAGAGATAGAGAGAGAGAGAGAGAGAGAGAGAGATAGAGAGAGAGAGTCGCAACAACGCTTCTGTAAGAAGCATAACAGACTGTAGTGTGTGCGTAAAGGACCATCATGTCACAGATTACCTCCCCTGCTTTGCAGTAGTGGTCCAACAGTGGCCAAAACTCAAGAGTATCTAAAGTGGGTCGTCAAAAGCGTCTACCTTTGCACAAGATTACTCTTGGCAGAGATGTAGATAGAAGGGTAATGGCGCTTCTATATCAAGGAAGTGGTCCAACAGTGGCCAAAACTCAAGAGTATCTAAAGTGGGTCGTCAAAGGTGTCTACCTTTGCACAAGATTACTCTTGGCAGAGATGTAGATAGAAGGGTAATGACGCTTCTATATCAAGGTAGTATATACAAGATAATTAATACGTCAAGGACAATGCTGCATAGGGCCGAGCAATTGTTTATTTCTATCTGTCCGTCGCCTTTTTTGAAGAATTAAGCAATGGATTTAGCCCATTTAAGCCCCCAGCTGGTGCAAATCCAGCGAAATACCCTTTTCCAAGAAGTAGCTCTATAGATGTGAATATACGTCTAGATGTCTCTCTCTCTCTCTCCCTCTCTCTCTCTCTCTCCATATATATATATATATATATATATATATATATATATATATATATATATATATTGTTGAGTAGCATTAATGTGTGTAGTGTATAAATATTCTGTGGATGAAGTCACATTTGCTACACAACGTTGAGGGTGTTGTAATTCATCTGCTTCCCAAAGGTACTATGATACTGGCCTTTGCAGAGTAGTGTGCCACCCTCAGACACCAGGGATGATGAGGCGTAGTAACATGATGTCTGTAGTCTGGTTTAAGTGTGATGTAAGGATACAGATGTGTATTCAAACAGTGAGCATTACAAACAAGGCAATCCACACAATTACGTCACGTTAACTCACGATGTGAAAAGTCAATAAAGCTTTAAACCGCAGTGATGGTTTTTTTGGCAATATATATTGTACGCCACAATGACAAGATGCATGGACATCGTTATGCAGAAAAACATCACAGGTCATTGTATCATCGAAGTAGTCGATTCAACAGGCACAGCAAACAGCATAATAATAATGTACATCGTATGCCTTTTAGGATATCGTAAACCGCTGTACATGTAGTCAGGTAGTAAACTTCCCCTTTCCATAAGAGCTAGTAGATATCAACTAGGAGATTAAATCTGGTCTCCTATTTTTGACCTCAACAAGACAGGCATGTCTTTCGAGCGTCACATTATTGTCCTCTATGTTCCTCAAACAGCAAAGGTATCAAACCTAGATCCATCAATAAAGTTCAGGAAGCAAATAGTCCGTAGGACAGGCATCAATCGAAGCGTGACAATAGAAGTGGATCGTGAGCTGAGCAAACTAGTCATATCATAGACTTTATAATAAGGCAGGCTAAGCAAAAGTCAACATCACAAGATGGCGATAAAGTTACTCAGCAAAAAAGGATTCAGTTACCTGTTCATCAGGAATTAAATCACATAATCACATATGCCTCCAGGCATTTGAAATAACATAGAGATATATCATCTCAACAAAGGAACAACCATGACGAGGACTCCTTCCTGAATAAACTAAGCGAAGACTAGCACAGCGCTACGTCTCGCCTTACCAGCATTTTAGCTCCGACTGTCCTGGGCGGAAATCATTGAAACCATCCCACAAACCGAGACATGCGCAGAACAAACGAATCGAATACAACTCAGCTAAACTTACGAAACGAAGAATGTTCTACGATGTTCGACTAAAGACCTTTACCTTAAAAGGAAATGAATCTTGAAACATTGCGATTGCCAACTGTTTTCTAAGAACTGACGACCCGAGCGCTCCATATATGGACGTGACTCAAAATCGTTCACACAACTATCGGCAACCATGCTATCAGACTATTGTCACACGATTAGACAACTAGTAGAAATAAGAAGTGACTACAATTCCATGAGTTACTTCCCATGCATTAAAAAATGAATAAGTTAGAATAAGTTGCGACAAGTTTTTAGCGCAACATTACCGCCACCTCCCGATAAAAAAAAATGTGCAACATTTTTTTTTTTTTTTAAATATCCAAGAGTAAAACCAAAAGCGGTTTAACAACGCACGAATTATGCGGGGATAACTAATTGCACTGCCTAATATGAGGCTAAATTGACACATAAAGTGTCTGGTGAGAATATTTCTCAACAGATAAAAAATCTGATTCAAAAATATATCGGGGAGGTGCCACCAACACACACTACGCTTGCATGAAAATACAATATAAATATGCAAGTTTATATCATTATAATCAAATAGCAGTGTCATACTCTAATACCGCTTAGAATGGATGTACACATCTGATATTGAATGTTAAATATTACATTATCTAAATGTTTAATATTACCATTACATAATGAAATTAAACATAAATGACGATCCAGGACACATCTCCTGTCGTTCCAAGGAAAGTGTACAATGTGGAACTCTCCATGTTTGACAACAGAAAGGTAGCTTCTCTGATCAACAATAACATGCTGAGAAAAAACAACCAATATAATTCTATTTAATAGCCATTAAGTTTCATACTATACAATACATTATTATTAACAATTGTGGCCGAGTGAACTTTCGGCCCTTATATTAACTACTCAGTCTTCTTCTTATATTAAAGATGGGAACAGAAGAAGATGATAACAAAGCACAATAGTATGTGTTCACGAAAGTGAGGACAGATGTGCTAATGTATTGTAGTAATATAGGTGTGTTATGGCTCTGTCGTATATCTAGAAATAGGACAGAAGTATTAGTTGGAATCATGTGGGCATCTAGACAGAATGTCAGCCATCACATTATCCGACCCACGGATAGCTCGTACCGTGAAGTGAAAAGGTTGAAGAGCAATAGCATATCGAGTGGATCTCGAACTCTTCAAGTTCTTAGTCTGAATAGCTGTAAGAGCTTTCTGATCAGTTTCTAGAATGAAATGTGCGCCCAGGAGGAATCTTTGTAGTTTGAGAATAGACCAAACCATAGCTAACAATTCACGGTCTAAAACCGAGTAGTTCCTCTCTGCCGCATTTAGTTTTCTAGAAATGTACATGACAGGATGCAGAGTTTCAGCATATTCCTGCATAAGTGCTGCTCCGATCCCAGTGGATGAAGCATCACTTCGAAGAACAAAAGTTCTATCAAGAGTAGGTAATCTTAGGATGGGAGGAGAAGAAAATATACTTTTAATCTGGTCTAAGGAAGATTGACATTCCTGAGACCAACGAATCAGATTAGGCGACCCTTTCTTCAACAACGTTGACAGAGGTGCCATTATCGAAGATAGATTCGGAATAAATCTCCCATAGAATTGAATTAACCCCAAGAGACTCCGGACTTGTTTCTTCGTCTTAGGTACAGAGATGTTCAATATTTTTGAAGTATTGTGGTCTTCTGTCTTCAAGAGACCATGACCAACACGATGACCCAAGAAAGAAATTTCACCAAAACCAATATAAGCTTTAGAAGGTTTTGCTGTCAGATTATACTCACGTAGAGTAGACAGTAGGTCATATAAACCCAGATAGTGATCTTCCCAAGAATCACTGAAGAGACAGATATCATCTAAGTATGCGATGACATCTGAACGATGAGAAAGAATTCGACGCATCATGCGAACGAAAGTAGCAGGGGCGTTCATAAGACCAAAGGGCATTACATTCCATTGAAATAAACCCCTAGGTGTAGAGAAAGCAGTCAGATTTTTGGCATGATCTGCTAAAGGCACTTGCCAATAACCTTTTGACAAGTCAAGTTTAGTGAAGAATCTAGAATTAGAAAGTCTAATAAGTAGATCTTCTAGTAAAGGCATAGGTTCAGCATCGAACTTTGTGACTTGATTTAATTTGCGATAATCAACGCAAATTCGTATGTTCTTATCTTTCTTCCGAACAATAACCATGGAAGAAGAATATGGAGAAGTCGATGGTTCAATTATATTTAATTGAATCATTTCATCCAATTCCTTTTCCACTTGCGACTGAAAGTGTATAGGAATAGGATACGGCCTAACCCTAATAGGATTATTGTCGGTAAAAATTATGTCATGTTCTATGACCTGCGTGTGACCAGGGATGTCGGTTAGAACATCCTTAAATGTCTGTAACATCGACGAGACTTGACGATGTTCATCAACAGAAAGATTAGGAGAAATGGAGACATCTTTCCAAGATTCCATAGAATGTAGTGGAACCACTGGAAGAGGGAGATTAACATCCGAAAAAATAGATTCCTCATCCTGTATGACAGACAGGGATGAGTAATGACCATGAGGTACAGAAGAATCGTCCGTTGCCTGGAAAATAGGCAGCAAATAGTCTGGACGCTCATGAAATTCCGTCAGCATGTTGATATGGAAAGTCTTATGCTTTCCATCTATATCGACCACATAGTCAACATCGGAAATTCGTGAGACTATTGCATATGGACCTTTCCATGCAATCAGAAGTCTATTTTCCCTACTGGGGAGTAGGACGAATGCTTTGTCACCTGGACAAAGTTGTCGTAGACATCTGTTCTTGTTAGCAAACTGCCTTGCTTTTTCTTTAGCAATTTCTGACGAAGCAGTCGCTAGTTTGCATGCCTCAATGATCTTTTGCCTAAGAGCAATGACATACTCATATGAAGATTGAGTGTCATCACTAATATCATCGGCAGTGATGAGATCGTGTAATAAAGACATAGGGCCGCGCGGACGCGCGCCGAAGACAAGTTCAAAGGGAGAAAATCCTGTGTGCTCGTTTGGGACCTCTCTATAGGCGAAGAGAGCCGCGGGTAAAACCATGTCCCAATCTTGAGGATGATCTTCAGTTATCTTACCAAGTAAAGTCTTTTAGCGTTCTATTCAGACCCATTAGACATAGGATGATAGATGCTACTGAGAGATCTTTTAATGTGTAAGGTAGACATTACTTGAGACATAGTATCAGATATGAGTTGAGTGCCATGGTCTGACAGTATTTCTCTGGGGAACCCCAAGCGAGAAAATATCAGCCAAAGAGCATCTGCGATATCTGTAGTAGATATGCTCTTTAGAGGGATAGCCTCTGGCCAACGTGTGCACATATCGACACATGTAAGGATAAACTGATGTCCTCTGGCCGACTTTATCTTAAAAGGGCCAATAATATCTATGGCCATTTTCTGAAATGGCCGAATAGGGATGTCAGCAGCCTGGATAGGCGCAGCATGTCGTGGTCCTCTAGATTTGACCTCCTGACATACCTGACATGATCGGCAGTATATACGAATGTCCTTGTTAACAAAGGGCCAAAAGAAAGCCGCAAGGACTCTCGACTTTGTACGGGAAAATCCCATGTGTCCAGCACATTGCGAGTCATGAGCATGTTGCAATATTTGCACTCTCATACTCTTGGGAACAAGAATTTGCGAATGTGCTGACGTAGCCGAGTCTTGTACCATACGTACAAGTACGCCGTTTTTCATTTCTATCCAAGATTTTCTTTGTGTATCCTTATTTGGATCACCTTTCTTCGCAAGAATGAAGAATTTCTTTAGCGTAGGATCTTCTTCTTGTAATTTTATGAACGAGTCACGAGAAATAACCAAGGTACTATCTTGGCTATGAACTTCATTATCATTATTCAACGAAGTTTGCGGTGTTTGTAGAGCTTGTGCTCTTGTAACCACTGCATTGGTAGCTTGCATATTATCATCTTCCCAAGCAGCAATCTGCTGTGGGGTACATTCCCTAACTCCGTGGATACGACCAATAATAAGGTCCGCAATTGGATTAGGTAAGAGACAGGCATGCACATCTCCTGTAAAGAAAGGAGTGGCAATGTGGATTACAGCAGTAGGATATTTCTCTAGAGTGCCGCCAAATGTGACACATTTGATAACCCTTCCTGTCGCACAGGATGGATCTACAAGCGATTGTCTAACACCAATAGTGGTGCATCCGGAATCGAAAAGTAGTGAGACCGGAGTATTATTAACAAGACCCTTATGTAGGATTAGAGAACCTCTCCCGTCATGTGCAACCGAAGCAGGAAGAGCGGGGAGAGGGTGACCACAACTCAAAGTCGATATTGTAGTTGGTTCGAACAAAGTACTGCATTGGGGGCACTTGTTTGCTCTCCCAAAGTCAAAAGAAGAACAAGTGACAGCGTCAGAGTTTTTATTATCAGAAACCTGATTACAGGCTCCCTGAGATTCTTGTTGAACCGAGTTAGCCTGCTGATATCTCTTTTTTTTGTATTGAGATCTACCGCGACTACTATTACCTCTGAAGTTATCACTGTTGTTATTGTCTCTGTAGTTATTATTGTCTCTATTATAACTGTTATCATGTTTCGAACTACAGTTTCCATGATTATTATCATGTCCACATTGATGTGAACATCTATTTGTTTGGTTTTGAGGTTTACGCGAGGAAAAGCCTCTGTTACCATATCCTCTTCTGAAATGCCTAAAATTATTAGGTTGGAAGTAACGAGGACTGTCAGCTCGTCTCCAATTCTTCGAAGAAGAATCACCCTGAAATTGATTTCCATAATTTTGACCGTAACTACGGTTACTTTTCCTATCAAAATTTTGTTGGAATCTATTACTAGAGTTTTGACCATAAGGTGCTGCCGAAGCAACTGGCAGACCTTCTTTTACTTTAGAGTTACCAATGGTTACGTGAGGATGCGCAGTTATATACTGGCTACAGAAATCTTCCATTTCTTTTATTGTTTTAGGTTTACGTTCATGAAGGAAAGCAAGGAAAGACTCATTAACAGAAGACATGACTTTGTCTCTAAGTATTAAGTCCATAAGTCCTTCATAAGTTTTTTCTGTCTTAGACAGCTCCACCCAACGTAAAAAAGTAAGACGTATCTTTGAAATGAATTCAGAGAATTGCACACCAGTTTCTGGCAACATATTTTTAAATTGAAGACGATAGCCGTCTTCGTCAAGTTGGTATTTCTTTAACAACATAGCCCTGACAACATCATAGTTGTTCTTGTCAGGCTCATCTACCATGCTTAACATATTCATAGCATCACCTCTAAGTATTTTGGACAAATGATAAACCTGCAATGATTTATCTATGTTATGTACTTTACATGAAGTTTCAAATCTGTCCAGATAGAATGTTATATCGTCGATGGAAGCATTGAATGGTGGTAGATTAAGCTTGAAAGTGCTTGCATTAGTCTTATCTGAGACCTTATTTGCATCATTAGCATTACCCATGTTCATCACCTTTAATTTCTCAACTTCCAAAGCTAAGAGTTTTTCTTCATGCTCCATTTTTGCTTTTCTCTCATCAGACTCTCTTTGTAACTTCCTTTCTTCAGCTTCAGCTTGTTTTTCTAATCTTTTATTTTCAGCCTCTATTTCAAGTTTTTTAATTTCAGCCTCTTTTTCAAGTCTTTTATTTTCAGCTTCTTTTTCAAGTCTTTTATTTTCAGCCTCAGCTTGTTTTTCTAGTCTTTTATTTTCCACCTGCATCTGCAGTTTCTTTTGTTCAGCTTCCATTGCTTTATCATATTGAGCAGTTGCAAATTCTTCTAACTTATCACCAGTCTTCCCAAGCAATTTACCCTGCTCAATAAAGTGCTCAAATGTAGACATGATGAGTAATAATATGAGTCCACAACCTGAAATAATTAATTATCTTATTTCAAATTTAATTATAACAAGTCTTAAATGAAGCACTTGTTTACTCACAACACTATATTATTATCCCAATCTCTGTGGGAAACAAGTCTTATATCAAAGAACTTGTGTATAGACCTTTTTGAAATATCATCAATCAACTCTTGATCATAGGTGCACTTCCCATTCAATAGTGCACAATAATATTCATCATTTACTAATCATCAGTGTAGTAGTAATGCATAAGCACAACCCACTATTAAATGTGAATTAACTACTATAAGTGTAACCAATGACTATGTAAACACAATCACAATGTAAACAATAACAATGTAAACATTACACTGTAAACAATACAATGTAAACAATACAATGTAAACAATAACAAAGATTTAGCAACAATACGAAAACATTCGTAGAAATCAACAAAAAATAAAGCGAAAATTAAAGAAATATCACAAAAAATGTGATGATATCTACGAGAAGATAACACAAATACAAGACACCACAGTGTATAAACAAAAATGGTATATGAAACTAAACTATAGAAAAGAGTAGACTAGCAAATACAAACAAATCAAAACAGAACTAAAGAATGCAGAAAAATAACGAAAACAATACTAACACATGTCATCACAACTAACAAAAAATAGCAACAGAAGTCGCTTTGCAAATTCCAGTATTGGAAATTGCACACCCTACAGAAAACGCTCACAATAGACGACCTCTATGACGTGGTATGATCTAAGGGAGACACCGCCCAACCGAAAACCCGCATACACATAAACATATAAATATACAAATAACATATAAACATATAACATGTAAACAAAAGAATGAGATGAAACACAGAAGACTCAGTAGAAGTATAAGGGCACAGTTCACAAACAAACAGGCCACTTAACTTATGGGTATCCAAACGTCAGCTACAGCAGAAAAAACAGATGACAATCAGCGTCCTATGGAATGAAGATCCAACGATGATGGTACATCTGGACTGCTCCAACTGCCATGACGATGGTACTTGAGCTTCTAGACAGTACAGACAGTGTACAGGTAGTGTAAATAACGGCACTTGACCTTATTCAACCGTAAATTGCTTGAAATCGGTACTTGGCCTTCTTGAGAAAACAACTTGTATCAACCGGCACTTGACCTTCACAAACGACAGCAACTTGACACCTTGACAGCAGCGACTTGCTTCACTTGAGTTAACCAGCAACAGTCTATGATATCCGGCAATATATAACAACGCCGGGTACTGTCAAATTTCTTGCCTCTGGCAAAAAGTTACAATTTCGACCTTTTCGGGGCAACGCCGAGTACTTTCATAATTCTGTATGTAGATATAGAATGCCTTGAAAAATCGCTGTATGTTGATTTCTTGAACGATGCAGTTTGTTGAATTCTTGTTGAATGAAGTGGGTAAGGGACCCCGAGTATGCTGGTACCAGACCAAACCAGCTTATGGCCACCAAATGTTGAGTAGCATTAATGTGTGTAGTGTATAAATGTTCTGTGGATGAAGTCACATTTGCTACACAACGTTGAGGGTGTTGTAATTCATCTGCTTCCCAAAGGTACTATGATACTGGCCTTTGCAGAGTAGTGTGCCACCCTCAGACACCAGGGATGATGAGGCGTAGTAACATGGTGTCTGTAGTCTGGTTTAAGTGTGATGTAAGGATACAGATGTGTATTCAAACAGTGAGCATTACAAACAAGGCAATCCACACAATGACGTCACGTTAACTCACGATGTGAAAAGTCAATAAAGCTTTAAACAGCAGTGATGGTTTTTTTGGCAATATATATTGTACGCCACAATGACAAGATGCATGGACATCGTTATGCAGAAAAACATCACAGGTATAGTACAACAGTCATTGTATCATCGAAGTAGTCGATTCAACAGGCACAGCAAACAGCATAATAATAATGTACATCGTATGCCTTTTAGGATATCGTAAACCGCTGTACATGTAGTCAGGTAGTAAACTTCCCCTTTCCATAAGAGCTAGTAGAAATCAACTAGGAGATTAAATCTGGTCTCCTATTTTTGACCTCAACAAGACAGGCATGTCTTTCGAGCGTCACATTATTGTCCTCTATGTTCCTCAAACAGCAAAGGTATCAAACCTAGATCCATCAATAAAGTTCAGGAAGCAAATAGTCCGTAGGACAGGCATCAATCGAAGCGTGACAATAGAAGTGGATCGTGAGCTGAGCAAACTAGTCATATCATAGACTTTATAATAAGGCAGGCTAAGCAAAAGTCAACATCACAAGATGGCGATAAAGTTACTCAGCAAAAAAGGATTCAGTTACCTGTTCATCAGGAATTAAATCACATAATCACATATGCCTCCAGGCATTTGAAATAACATAGAGGTATATCATCTCAACAAAGGAACAACCATGATGAGGACTCCTTCCTGAATAAACTAAGCGAAGACTAGCACAGCGCTACGTCTCGCCTTACCAGCATTTTAGCTCCGACTGTCCTGGGCGGAAATCATTGAAACCATCCCACAAACCGAGACATGCGCAGAACAAACGAATCGAATACAACTCAGCTAAACTTACGAAACGAAGAATGTTCTACGATGTTCGACTAAAGACCTTTACCTTAAAAGGAAATGAATCTTGAAACATTGCGATTGCCAACTGTTTTCTAAGAACTGACGACCTGAGCGCTCCATATATGGACGTGACTCAAAATCGTTCACACAACTATCGGCAACCATACTATCAGACTATTGTCACACGATTAGACAACTAGTAGAAATAAGAAGTGACTACAATTCCATGAGTTACTTCCCATGCATTAAAAAATGAATAAGTTAGAATAAGTTGCGACAAGTTTTTAGCGCAACATTTATATATATATATTAATGTCTTGCTCATACGTGTGACAAAATGGGTTATAATTGTGGGCACTGGGGTGGAGCTAACACCAACCCCTAAATTCTTTTATTATTTTGGACCGCCCATTTCAGTTCTTTTCGATCTTCTATAATGGTAAAGTGGGTTAACGGGCCTGTCACTTTAAATCGGACAGGTTCACACCCCTCGTTCTTTAATGTGACAGGAGAAATTACTGACTCGCCCAAGACGCTCTGTTGCTGTAGGTGGCATATTTCTTAGAGCTCTTTTGACACGAATCGGACGCCCGGCATCCGGTTTCTGAGATTGAGTGGAAAAGGTTCCCCGGTCTTTGACAGCAGGGAAACTAGTCGTGGGGCTCTGTAACTGTTGCAATTTATTATGCGGCAACCCGTGCGAAAGAGTGACTTGGCGACTCGTCCGAGACAAATGCGTTGCAGAGTGGCGGTCAAAATTACTTCCCTGTGTTTTTGATGCCGGGGAAATTCTGGGACTCTCTTAACGTAAGAGCGGTCACCCTGTTACGCAAATTCTCCTTTTAGCGCGTCGCCAGGGAAATTCCCTGCTTAGTATTACGTTTGTTTTTCTGCGTTTTTCACCTGTGTCCTAGTTGCACTATATATTGGGTTCTCTTCTAACACTAAATGCTTACTTACTTAGTCGATCCCCTTCTACCGGGAGGTGTAAAGGCTTGGAAGAGAGAGCGCCAGACTATCCTATTGGCTGTCTTCCTCCTGGCCTGGTTCCATTCTAGTCCTCGGTCCTTCAAAGATTGTCTGATGTTGTTCTCCCAGCGGACTCTGGGTCGTCCGGGGGATTGGGTGGGGGGGGGGGGGTCTAGATCCCTGGCTCTTTGCTTCCCGTGCTTGTCGTGGTAGCCGATCTTCTCCCATTCTGGAGACATGGCCAAACCATCTTAATTGAGACTGTTCTACTTATGTTTGCAGTGGGTGGGATTTTAGGCCTTGAGGTATCGTCTGGTTGCGGACAATGTCTCTTCTTGTTACTTCAACCACCTTCTTCAGATACCTCAATACTGAGGTTCGGATTCCGCTTTTGTGGGTTGTCGTCAATGCTTCAGTCCTAAAATTCATGTATTGAGCGATAGAGACTTCTGTGCAGTTTGCCAACTAAATTAAAGTGGGATATTCTTCACAAATCTCGGTAAGATCCTTAAGTAACTAGGTAGTTTTTATCAGTAAAATTCATAACGATTATGTGTGAAGTATCATCAGGTCGACAGAGCTTCATTTCTTATATTTTATTACGGATTTACTCACAGTAACGGAAATGACGTCATGCCGGGAAAGAACGGTAGCAGACGCAAATTTGAGCTGAAGTGGGGGTTTTATCGTCTGCAAATGAGAGATGCCAATTGTGTTTTAATGTGAGAGGTTGCATGTGTGTTTGCTGCTGCTGTCTACTGTATTTTACCTGAATTTTATCATCACTAGGGCACCAATATACTCTGTTGAAGTGCTTCTAGTTTCTTTGAATGTCATGAAATAATTTTCATTATTGTGTCGAATGTATCAAATATATTAAACTGTTGAGAAAGAAAGAACATCGTTTCCATAGCGGAACGGACTGCCTTACGACATTAAAATATTATTACTTCCTTTGCCATTGGGCGTGAACATATTATTATATTTATGGAGCTATGTAACTGTACATGAATAAAGTGTATCGTGTGAACGTTGAAGAGGAGTTTTGCTTACATTAAAATTCAAGTTGATACGTGTCTGTCGACATACCCCTATGTGTGTATTTGGCCACGGACATTGTTCCGATTAATATATATCACTACAACTGATGGTAATGTTAGTAATTAGTACATTAGTAATGTTATAATTTTACTTAGAATTTTTACATAGTCAGAATACGTTTTGTATGGTGGGTTCTAGCAATTTTTAAAGTTCGACGATTTCCCAACACACACCAGGTGCTATAGTAGTTTAGGGAAATTGCGTTATGCCACATTCGGTTTTTTTCTATGCCAAATAGTTGTGTATCTTAAAAAATGATACACGGAAGCTCCGCTAGAAAACCTCCTTATTCATAAAGTGCGCATATATCTAACTCATGTCACTAAAAAAATAATTTTTAACAAGGAGTGTGAACACACAAGCAACTGCCTTTTTTTGCCTCCGTGGCGGATTGTTGTAAATATTCACTACATGTAACTTTGATTAAGTTGATTTCTTGGTCGCACTATGGATATTTACATGTAACTTTGATTTATTTGATTACTTCTTAGCACTATGGATATTTTTAATTTATTTGAGGTTTACAAAGCGTAGACTTTTCTTGTTGTCATTTGGAGTGCATGTAATTATCAAGCGTGTCGCAGCAAGTGCGTTAAACTTAGACTGGCTTGCGATTTTGTTTAGATGGACTGGCTGATACCGTGTAGGTCAGGTCAGCACCAGGTAAACGAAGCAGGAATGTTTACCTACCAAACCAGCCCCGCTCGCCGTGGATAACCTGTGTACACATAGTTGCGAGTTTAGCAGTACGCCCGCCCGACACTTACAGCTCCCGCGTCAGTTGATCGGTCAGTAAGAGGGGAGGGGAGAGAAAGATGAAATGCGGGACCAGGTCAGCACTGGCTAGCAGTTAAAAAGGGGGGGGGGAACTGGTTGTAAATAGTGAATCTGTACTTGTTTATGTAATTGCTTTGTTATTAATGTTGTTTGATTTGATGTCGGCTCGTTGATCAGAGATTCTTGAATATGGTTTCATTTCAGCAAACACAGATAAACTCCAAGCCATCGGCCAGTAATTGCCTTCCTGGTAAGGCCGGATAGAGCAGCAACCCCTTTACAGTGGGGCGTTCACACCCACCACAGTCGTTCGTTTTATCAGCCTCTTACTACATATTCAATCAGGGATTCCCCTTGCTGAGAATATTTGTTAACGCCACCTCGCCAAGTAAGCGGAGCTCTCATGCTCCATTTGTGTCTACGGCATACATCGCCCGTACAATCACACGTCTTTACACGAGTGGGGGCCTTCGACGTTAGTGGTGTGATTACTGCCAACGTATAATTTCCTATTGAGTGCATTTATCGCCACCCCATTTATATCCTGGATCTACAGCCCATTTGTACAGTTTGAAGACTTACCATTGATTTTGGAAATTCTTCCAGCGGTGAATTTACCTGGTGGTCGTTTGTTTTTGGGGATTGTCAGCATCCAAGTGCTAGGAAAGGGGGAATCATCTTGCTGTCTGCTATTAGCCTTCAAGCTGTACTCCAAACGGAGTATTAACGTAGGTGTGCCGAAGGAGTGTTGGGAGAGTGCACTCAGAAAAGTGTTTGAGAGGAGAAGAGATTGTAGTGACTGTGGGGCAGGGTCATTAAGTGGAAATTTAAAAGCTGTGTTGCTAACAAGAAGAAGTCAGCGGGGGTATTTGTGTGTGTATTGACTCTTATTATTTGAGGGTTCCCTGCTGAAGGATTATCATAAAAATCTCCCCAACAACAGCTGGAGTATAATTCTGGGTGGATTATCATCATTAGTATTATGTTCACTAGTATTGTGGTCACTTTCTGCTTTGAGTTTTTGTGAAACGCAATTATTATGATTTGATGGTTTGTGATTCTGATACTTTCTTGTTTTGCCATAGTTTTTTGGTTAATAAAGTAGATCTATACGTGGATCACCAACGGGCTGATCACCCGTTTGCCAGTCACTTCGATTACGGAAACAACAGCAAATGGATTGATTTGCCGTTGCTCTAAAGACGCCTATAGGCGTGATGGGAAACAATGGCAAAGAAAACCTATCTGCTGTTGCCCTAAGACGCCACTAGGCGTAATGGCCACTGACTGCTTTGACGGTCGGTGGCTAAGGACGGAAGAAGAAGAAGAAGAATGCGTGGATCAGACTAGCTTTCAATATGTACTTGTACTCTGCTATCTGTACTCGTACTGTTTGTTTGTGGAGGCATTAATGTTTACTTAATCTTACTCCAAGTAAGAGAGAGAGGCAGAGTGACAGTAGTTGTGTAACAAAGTCATTGGTAGGAGGGAGAGTCAGTATCTGTTCTTTGCTCCTGATAACTATAAGTCACTCTATCCACACTCAACGCCATAACTCATCTATCTTCTCAGTCTTCACTCAGAATTTTGTCGTGTCTCAGACGTCAATCAGACTTTTGTCTTGTTTCAGGGAGGCTCCTACAATCCCCTCGTGGCAATACGTATGCTTTGCACACTTATAATAACTTAATCAACTATGATTGTTATGTTTTAAAATATTATGTAACAAATTTAATAATCAATTAGTTTTAACAAGTTAAAATAAATAGAATAATGGTGAAATGTAGATGAAAAATCAAACTTTGTCTTCACGGAGACTTAGGTGAGGATTTAAATTTACAATTAAACTTAAATGTTCATGTCCGTTTGCTGGTGCCTTTTACAAACACTTGGCTGGTATGAGTTAGTTCTGCAGCCTCGGTTTCGACAATTCTTTTGTGATGAGGACATTTCACAGTCTGGTAGCTTCGTTCCTCAAACGGTCTGATAGCTTAGTACCACGATATTTTAGACAAAATAAAAACAAATTCCTCTGATAAGTACCATTGTGGGCTGCAAATTACAGGCGCATTGTCTCGCTGTCCACCCACCAAAGTTATTCTCTCGGAATAAATATTCTTGAGTATACACAGCGTAACTCAGGGAAGATTACTAAAAATCATCCATATTCTTCTGGCTATTAAACTGGGAAAATATGTGCTTGGACAGCGCGAACAATGATTTGCCTGAATTAAAATTAGCAAGGTATATATATCTCACAAAATGATTTTATACACCTTAAGCACACGTGATGTAATCGTTTCTCATCACTGCTCCAGTTGGAGTCTGGGATCACCTCTGCTGTCGGTTTTCTGTACGACAAGCAAGAAACAATCACGAGCGCTTGCTGTAATGGTTTATGAATATACTATTTTCATATGTTGTGCATGCCAGCCTCATATATAACCACTTAGCAAGAAAAACATGTCAAATTCACATTTGTAAAATAAATGTTTACACATACCCCAACGTAAATTTGGGAACACAATCTCCTCGCACAGTTTAGAATGAACACAACACTTTATTAGATGCTTCTTCTTCTTCTTCTTCCTCGTTCGCCCTGAAAAGGACGGTGGTTGCGTTGTGTCTGTTTACGCCTCAGCTGTGATATCTGCACCTTTCGGTCGACACATCCGACTTCAGCACGGCATTTTTTAGGGACCGGGTTTGCCTTCCCATTGCGATCCGCACTCGCTCAGCCAGACTGCACTGCTGCAGACTGTTTCCAGGACCACCACGTGGAGGTGGAGTGCGGTCTTGACCAGCTCTGGTTCCTTGGTCCTGATGCAAGCAGTACAGCTATGGGTCGCTGACTGCATTCACTATTGCTGCATCTTGGGGTCCCTATTAGATGCTTCGAATCACTTGGTCTGGAAATATTATTTATTCCGCTTATGACGGGTGTTCGACGAATCACATGGTCTGGGAAATGTTAGTAATCCTCTTATGACGGGTGTTCTGCGAATCACTTGGTCTGGAAATATTATAATTCCTCTTATGACTTGTGAATCTGATTCCTTAGGTATCCAGACTTTGTATTTAAAATGCGGGTTTACTTGTTTTGTTTCAAAGTTGCCCAAATACTTTTGTCCGGATCCTTTAAATTTCCAGTCTTTGTATTTAAATATGCGGGTTTACTTGTAAGTTTCAAGTTGCAAAAATACTTCCGATCTGTCACTTATAATATAGGAATTCTTAGTACAATCCTTCTCTTTCTGGCTTCTTGTAGTTGCTAATTAGACATTGCGATTCAGTCTGATTTATGACTCCGTTTTCGCTATATTATATTTCCCTTCCTCTGTTCAAATCCCAGATTGTGCTTCCGATGAATTTCCAATGAAATCCATTGTTTATCCCGTCTCTCAAATCACCACTATCGAAAGCTCTGGACTCTATGGGTAAGGGTGTTTAATTTAATTCTCCCCCGCGTGTTTTAAAATATTACATTTTAAAATTCCATCGCGTGACCTCTTTCAATATGTCGTAATACTTCCGACAACAAACAAATCTCTGAACTTATTTGGTGTCCAGATGCTACCTTCCAATATTGCCTCCCCCAGATAGATTATCGGCAATATTGATAGCGAGAGGGCTCAAATGAAACGATTATCTAATTATCACCGATGTTTTCGTCCGTCCCTTAGGCTGCTTCCTTAGATAGCGATCTGGCTTTCTGTGCATGTTCGTGCGATACCACGTTGCACAAACAACTGACGTCTCTTTCAAGGGTGACCAGACTGACTTACGTGATAATCGTATTACCGCTGACCTGGTAAAATTAACCTGATAATACTATGTTCACTTAGTGAAACGTAAACAGTCTGGAAGCGGTCACCGCAAGAATAATAAAGATGCATATAATATGCCAAATAATAGGACGGTTAGTGAGAAAAATGAAGAAATGACGTGATACTGCCGGAGTGGATGAGAATTATAAAAAGTGCACCACTGATTAAGTCAAACACCGCTCCATCGCCTGGAAGTAACATTGTGTCTATCTGTCCAAGTGAATTAAGTATCTTGGAAAGTCTACACATGATCAAAGACAGAAGTGTCTACAGCGACAGAAAGTGAAGGGGTTAAATACACACTCATTAAAGAAGCAAAATCCAGAAGTCACCAAATGGCCGATATGATGAACAAGACCATAACTAATTATTAAAATTACAGTTGGTGATTTTTTGGGGTAAATAATCTGCAATCGTTGGGCCTAAATAATGTGCAAGAGCTAAGAGGAGTGGCGTCACAACGAACAACCTGGAGAGCACTGGTTTCTGCCTTATGCGCCGTGTTTGGTGCTTAAAGAATTTATTATTATTATTAATCTGCAATATTTACTAAATTTCAATGTTAATTATTAAAGTGTACTGATACATGTTTTATAAATTGCAGTTGATTGATTTATTTAAAATTCCAGTTGCAGTTCTAATTTTTTGTTCGTGTGTGGAATTCAAAATTATTTAATATTTTAAATCGGTGGGGGTAATAAACAAGCTGCATTTCACACCAACTATTAATAGAGATACCACTGGAGCATTGGACAGGTCTAGCGAGAAGGTGACTTACTTCACAACTCTCTTCTACAGCAACAATCTTGAACTATCCAGTTAACTACCGTACTTGTCATGTGTCATCTTGTCACATAACGGTTTGTGCATGTATTTTGTCCTCTCTCACACCTTCAGCCCCTCCAGCAATATCATCTCTTGTTTCTTCATTTACTCTTATTATTTTGATTATTTGGCATATTTTACGCCCTACATTCTTTCTGCGTCCACTCTCAGACTGTTTACGTTACGCCACGTGATAATACCACGTTTATTGAACCGGTCAGCGAGCAATATTCTTATCATGAAAAGCCGGCTCGCCCCGTTTTGATACAGACTGCAAACGTGAAGAGAGATAGCGACTTTGACGTAACTCATTTCCGGGGCCAGCGACAATCAGGCAAATAACACCTGGGTTGCGGTGTGTATGTCTGAGGAAACCATATTGTTTGTCTGAGGGGCCGGCAAACTTTTTGTTTGACTGTCTGGAGAACGCACGATCACAGACGATAATGAGATAATCGTTTCACGGGACCATCCCGGTGACAAGATTGTCCCAGATTATCTGTCTGGCGAGTCAATATTTGAAGGTAGCATCTGGACATGAAATAGGTTCCCAGATTTGTTGTGAGTTGGCCGAAATCTTACCGCATGATTTGAAAGAGGTTACACGTTAGAATATTAAATGTAATATTTTAAACACGCGGGGGAGATTATGAATTTAAACACCCCTACCCACATAGTGCAAAAGAGTTTACGATTTGATTGAAGTCAGAGCTGGAATAAACATTGAATTACATTGGAAATTTCGGCGCAAGTATCATCTGTGTTTTGAACTGAGAATGAGAGATATAATCTAGCGACATCAGAGACACAGAACACAGCCAGCTTCGCAACTTCAAACGAGCAACTCCTAAAAGCCAGAGCAAGAAGGATCGGACCTAAAATTCCATATATATATATAAGTGACAGATCGAGTATTTGGGCAACTCTGAAAACTTAAGAGTAAACCCGCATGTTGAAATAAAAAAGGATCCCGTTACACGCCAATTGAGGCATATTGGGAATATTGTGTTAGGCCCATATTTTCTTCACCATCGGCACACTAGGGGGGGGGGGGACGTGGTCAACATCACGCCGGCCGCCTTAACCTTCCTAGAGTTGCTCTGGTACCCAGTTGGGGCTGGGTAGACCCAGGAGCCGTTTGCAGCCTAAAAAAATCCCACCTCATGTGGGAATCGAACCATAGACCACTGAGCTAGGAAGCCAGTGCACTAACCACTGTGCTACCGCGGCTCCAAATGTTGAAATACAAACTCTGAAAACTTAAGGGACCAGGACTTTAAATATTAGGACTGGATATCTAAGGAATTGGATCACTCGTCGCAGATTCACCCGTCATAAAAGGGATTCAAAATTTCCAGACCAAGTGATTCGACAGCATATAACCTAAATTGCTCGTGTCCATTCTAAACTGTGCGAGGAGATTGTGTATAACCCAAATAGGGTAAGTGTAAAATTTATATTACAAATGTGAATTTGACATGTTTTTCTTGCTAAGTGGTTTTATATGAGGATGGCAACCTCAACATACGAAAATATTATATTCATTAACCAATACAGCAAGCGCTGGTGATTTGTTCTGGCTAGTCGTGCGGAAAACCGACGGCAGAGGTGACCCCAGACTCCGAATAGAGCAGTGATGACTGATGATTATATCACATGTGCCTAAAGTGTATAATATTTTGTGAGATATACGCACTTTGTTAATTGTAACTCAGGCAACTCATTATTCGCACTGTCCAAGCACATATTTTCCCATTTTAATACCCAGAAGAATATTGGTGATTTTTAATCATCTTCCATGAGCTTCACTGTGCACTCGGGAATTTAATTCTTCTGAGAAATTAACATTGGTGGGTGGACAGCGAGAATGCGAATGTTAATTGGCAGCCCACAAATGTACTTAGCAGAGGCATTTATTTTTCTAGTTTGTCTAAAAAAGTTCGTGGAACAAAGCTAGTTGTGAGTGAAAAGCAGGGAATCCACACCAACCGCCTAAATTGGGCAAGTTGTGTAGAAAAGAGCACTCACCACCGATGAGCTGACGAAAAAGACGGCTGTAGGACTCCCATATATCAGTTACGCGCTTATAAAAAGGCACTAGCAACCGGACATAATTTTCTGAACTATATCCTCACCCTAAATCTTCGTGAAGAGAAAATTCCGCAGCATTTAATTTATTTTAAACTGTTCATACTAATTGATTACTAAATTTGTTACCTGTTGTTTTAATACTAAACAATAGTTGTTTATTCAGTTAGTACATGTATGAAAGCAAACGTGTGAGCCAGAATAGTTTCTATATATATATATATATATATATATATATATATATATATATGTATATTTATATATATATATATATATATATATATATATATATATATATATATATATATATATATATATATATATATATCTTCTTCTTCTTTGATCCTTAGCCGCCGACCGTCAAAGCAGTCAGTGGCCATTACGCCTGGTGGGGGTCTAGTAGAGCAACATCAAATTGATTCCACTTTGCTCGGTCGGCGGCCATCCTTCGTACAGTGCCCCAACTCTGGTTCATTCTTTGCATCTCAGCCTCCACAGTCCTCCGCCAAGTTGTTTTTGGTCGGCCTTTCTTTCGTTTTCCTTCAGGGGTCCATAGCATAGCTCTTCTTGTGATGGCATCGGGGTCTCTTCTGAGGACATGGCTAACCCAGCTCCAGCGTCTGCCAGCTATGATGGTGTGCATGTCCTCTTGCTTGCTCCGAGTAAGCAGATCTTGAGTGGTGATGGTATTCGGCCAAAAGATTCGGAGAATTTTTCTTAGGCTTGTTGTTTGAAAAGAGGACAATTTCGACATTTCCTTCTCTGTAACTCTCCAGCTCTCCGCGCCATAGAGAAGCACAGAAAGCACACAGCTCTGATATAATCCTAATTTTGTGCTTGTGTTATAATGAGAGGACTTCCGGATGTAGTTTAGACTAAAAAAGGCTGTTCTTGCTTTGTTCATTCTGTTGTTCACGTCTTTGCTTGCTCCGCCGTCTGGTGTTACTATGCATCCTATATATGTGAAAGCATATGTCTGTTCCAGTTGCTGATTCCTTACTGATATGGGCTCAGAGTTGCTCACATTGAGCGTCATGACCTCTGTCTTCTTTAGGTTGATGTTCAAACCCAACTGCTGGCTATACTTATTAAGTCTATCCGTTTTTTCCTGGATGTGTTGATGTGAATGTGCTAGCAGTAAATGTCATCTGCATATTCCAGATGTTCCAATGTAGAAAATGTAGTCCATCTTATCCCTCTTGGATTGCCCTCTGTCGTCTGGCGCATCACCCACTCTATGACTGTTAAAAATAGAGTGGTTGATAAGGGGCATCCCTGTCGTACTCTTGTCTTCACTTCAAAGGTTAGGTGGCTCTGCCCAATGCTACATGTAAAGTTGGCATAAAGGCTTTTTATAATTGACACTATGCAGCTTGGAATTCCATTATATATATATATATGTATATATATATATATATATATATATATATATATATATATATTATATATAAACATATATTTCCTCTAAACAAAGCTATGCCATTATAAGAGGCAATTCGCTGAATTAACTCTGCTGGGGGGCTTGAACGGGCTAAAACTATTGCTTAAATCCTTCACAAAAGGCGACGGACAGATATAAGTTAACAAATGTTCAGCGCTAAGCAGCATTGTTCTTGGTCTCTGAAATATCTTGAGAGAGCCCCTAGGGACAGAAGCGTCTTTACCCTTCTACCTGCAACTCTGCCAAGAGTAATCTTGTGCGAAGGTAGACACCTTTGACGACCCCATTTAGGATACTCTTGAGTTTTGGCCGTTGTTGGACCACTACTGCAAAGCAGGGGAGGCAATCCGTGACACATCTTTATCACTAGTTCATAGTTCTCTACTCCACTTCTGGGAACTTATTTGTTTCTATCTAACTTCACTGTTGTATGCCGTTTACACTTAGACAGTGGACACGCAATTGAAAGAAAGAAATGAGGAAATTGAAATGTGGGTATATAGAAGAATTATTCACGTCTCGTGGAAAGAGAAGAAAACAAATAAAGAGGTCCTACAAAAGGTAGAAATGAAAAGACAATTCATGAAGAAGATCAGAATTAGACAGCTAAAATATACTGTTCCAAAAAAGAAACGCATAGCTACTGAAGGCACACACATAGCCATAATTTTGACATTCAATAACCTTTTTAATTTAATGAGTTAATTGTTCAAATACCTTAGGGTTCAACCAATCAATTGACAGTTGTTTTGCATCTGGGTCACGAGAGTTTTTTGGCGTACGGGCTTTCCCGTTAGTATGGTGTGTGGCCTCCTCTTGCATCGATCAGCGACTGGCATCTCCTGGGCATGGATGCAATCAGACGTCTGATGTGGACCTGTGGGATGGCTGCCCACTCTTCCTGGAGTGCCTGGAACCGATCACGACGATTGGCTGGAGCAACGTCTCGGCAACAAACACGTCTATGCAGCTCATCCCACAGGTGCTCAATCGGACTCATGTCTGGAGACAGGGATGGCCAGGGCAGGGTTGGAATGTTGTTGGCAGTCAGGAACTGCGTGGTCAACCGTGCACAATGGGGTCTGGCGTTGTCCTGTTGAAACACAGACCTTTGGGCAGCCAAAAGTGGAAGGACATGGGGTCGAAGAATTTCATTGAAATTCAAGCCTCCTTCAATGTGCACCAATTGACTCTTTCCGTTGTAACTGATCATTCCCCACACCATTGCACCTCCACCACCGTGCGGCGGAGCTTCATCAACGCAATTTTGGGCAAAACGTTCATTTCGCCTACGGTAGACCCTACTCCGTCTATCATGACGCTGCAACAAAAAGAAAGATTCGTCACGAAACCAGACACGTCTCCATTGATTGTCAGCTGCCCAGGGACGATGCTGGTTGGCCCAAAGAAGTCGATTTTGGCGATGGCGGCGCGTAAGGACAGGTCCTCGGTGAGGTCGTTGTGCCCAAAGTTCAGCGTCATGCAGTCTATTCCGGACAGTTTGATCAGACACATGTGGTCCTGCAGGCAATGACTGGGCAGTTGAGGAAGCTGTTGTAAACATGTCTCTGAGGTGACGAAGCCGAATAAAGCGATCCTCCGCTGCTGTTGTCACTCTGGGTCGTCCACTGCGATGCCGGTCTTCAACTGAGCCAGTGGCTTGGAACCGGTGCCAAAGTCGACTGATGGTACTCTGATGCACGTTTAGATGCCTGGCATCCTGACTTTGACTTTCGCCTGCATGCAGTCGGCCAATTGCAATGTTCCTTAAATTTATCGATAGAGACGCCATAAATGTCTGCTTGAAAATGAACTGAATTTTTTGTGTGTAGCGTTATCCTTTTATAGGGTTTCAGTTGCGTAGTCAGTGAATAGTGTTCACCCAAATTTTGTTGCTTTCATGTGCGCGCAACATGAGCTGTGGTCAAAAATTGCGTCATAAACACTATTGACCACTGCGTTGTAACGATTACAAAAACGAACGCAATTCAGGTCACATGTGCATTTGACACTGTAAAGAGCATTTGAGGCTGGTTTTTATATACCCTAGCACCAAATTTTACTTACAAACTCATAAAAACGAGCCCTCAGATAGCTATGCGTTTCTTTTTTTTAACAGTATAGTTTGGCCATGTAAAAAGTCCTTAACGCCTTACTGAAGACCATAATAGAAGGCAGAGTTGAAGGAAAACATGCAAGAGGAAGACAGTGCTATAAGTGGAAAGATAACATCAAGACATGGACGGGAAAGAGTCTATCATAGTGCACCATCAAGACAACAGGTAGAAAACGTTGGAGATCTATTGGAGCCAAACTTCGATGTGGAGATGGCACCCGATGATGATGAATCTTGCCCTTTCTAAATTTCAAGGCGTAATGTAGTATCTAGCGAAATCGGAAGAAGTAAAAATAATTTGTGGAACGAACAGGATGAAAATAATCGTAATTGAATGCCGCAATAGCACCCGTTATCTATCGATCTCCCCAAGGAAATTTAATACAATTTTAAAGATTTTTTTCCCCAAAACAATTCATGTGTAAAGCGTACATTTTCAGAAGGTTCATTTTGACGCTAACATTGATAATCCCTGTAAAACAGGAAAAACAAGACAGGACCGTATCTATTTTCAATCAATCTTATCGTGAAGACAAAAAAATTACTGCTTTCGCTACTGCCTCAAGTTGGTCAAGCGGATAAAACTAGGAGTTAAGTTGGAATGTCCTACCAAGGCTGAGTCGGTTTAAATCCTAGCGCAGGCGAAAAATCAAAGAGGCGGGCTCTTGGGCGTGTAATGGAGACTCTTTGAGCAGTGTTTCATATATATATATATATATATATATATATATATATATATATATATATATATATATATATAATATATATATATATATATATATATATATATAAATATATATATATATATATATATATATATATATATATATATATATATATATATATATATATATATAATATATATATATATATATATATATATATATATATATATATATATAAATATATATATATATATATATATATATATATATATATATATATATATATATATATATATATATATATATATATATATATATATATAACTATATATATATATATATATATATATAAATATATATATATATATATATATATATATATATATATATATATATATATATATATATATATATATATATATATATATATATATATATATATATATATATATATATATATATATTATATATATATATATATATATATATATATATATATATATATATATATATATATATATATATATATATATATATATATATATATATATATATATATATATATATATATATATATATATATATATATATATATATATATATATATATATATATATATATATATATATATATATATATATATATATATATATATATATATATATATATATATATATATATATATATATATATATATATATATATATATATATATAATATATATATATATATATATATATATATATATATATATATATATATATATATATATAATATATATATATATATAATATTATTATATATATATATATATATATATATATATATATATATATATATATATATATATATATATATTATATATATATATATATATATATATATATATATATATATATATATATATATATATATATATATATATATATATATATATATATATATACCTGTGGCCCACGGAGTCCATGAATGGATTCTAGGGAATTTGTGTACATAACTTAAAAACTAATGAGTTTTTTTTCACCAAACTTTTTACTCAGAAAATTATCACAGAATTTTAAATTGAAAGAAATATATTATTTTAATAAAATTATAAAAAAAAGATTTCAGAACGACTATAAGTTAGCTTAACGATTTTTCTTTGTAATAAAAGTATTATTTATTGCGAACACAGCTTTTAATTAATCGCATATGTACATTGATTTCGTAAGAAGGAGTCTGTAACCTTCACCGGAAAATCATAGGGGTTGCATGTCGCAAGAAAGTTTAAGAACCCCTGCGTTAGCGATTTAAGTAAAAGACAGAGTCAAAACACTTGTTTGACGGGGAGATTACTTTGACCAGCGGTGGCCAAACTACGGCCCGCGGGCCAGATCCGGCCCGCCAACCAGTTTTGACCGGCCCGCCAACCTGTTTTGGCCGGCCTCTTATTTTTAATAGAAGTTACACTCTTCACAATGAAATAACACACAAATGTATGTTTGAAATAAATAATTACATGTCATATTACAAATTACAAAACAAATTAAAACAACAGATTCATTTTTTTAAAAAGTAATTTCAGTTCGAAGACTGGTATATATTTCTTGGCAGATGTGCAGTACAGTAGTTTGCCGTTGCTTTCTGTACGTGGTTCATTATATATGTAAAACTAAATCTCAGAACGTTATTTTTTAAGGATTTTATAGGTCTGGCCCTCGGGTGTTACCCTTTACCATAATCTTGCTCTCGGCCAACCTTAGCTTGGCCACCACTGACTTTGACGATTCGATGGCCTCCCATTGTAACGCTTTGTATAGAGTTACTTTTCACAATAAGAATAAAACAGGAAAGACAAGAAGCATTTTGACCATTATTCTCCAATGCGTCTTTAAGTTAGTTTCACCGTGTGTTACCGCAACACGAAAGGGAAATAAAGAATAGTAACACTGTAACCTACTAGGCATCTCATTAAATGCAACTAAGGAGGGTTGGGCATGGGGCTGGTTACCAAATCCTGTAAAACATTTACCACAAAAACTTCAACAAACACTATGGATAAGCTAAATACAGAATATAAGCCAATTCTGCCATCTAAGGTAGAAGAAGGTTCTCTGGAAAGGAGGCTATCGAAGCAACAAAGATAAAAACCAAAAAGGAACCTGGATTACCGACTAACCGTTTTTCTTCTAGGATTGACTCCTGGAATGTTCGTACTCTAAACGAACAAGGGACAACTGCACAGGTGGCAGCAGACATTGTATCCTGGGTCTCTGCGAGAACAGGTAATCCCCAGGGAAAGAGGGGCAATGGTAGCCCAAAAAACACATGGAAAAGAGAACTGGAGGCAGAAGTTAAAGTGGTCAGGAAGACATGGAAAGAACTTGAGCTGATGGCACGTGACGGAAGGACTTGGCATGTGTTTGGTGAAAGCCTATGTTCCTTGGGAGCTTAAGGATATTGAATGATTGAACTAGCGTGTCGTGATGAGCAACTAATGTCAAGGTGTTTGTATGATTTTGGCAACTTTATCTTTTCGAGCTCAATCCTGCCGAGGCCGCCATTGTCACAACACAAGTGATACTATCACAACACAAGTGATACTTTCACAACACAAGTGATACTTTCATTCATTCATTACCCTCCACTCCCAAAGGAGCATAGGCCTTCAACAAACACATGCCAAGTCCTTCTGTCACGTGCCATCATCTCAAGTTCTTTCCACGTTCTCCTCATCATTTTTACCTCTGTTTCCAGCTCCCTTCTCCGTGTGCTTCTTGGTCTACCTCTGCCTCTCTTGCCCTGGGGATTCCAGAACAAGGACTGCCTTGTAATGTTATCAACAGGTTTCGTCAGTGTCTGGACACTGTTGTCGATGTTCTCATAACCCAGTCTATTGCTAGTAAGAAACGAAATGGAGACAAGAGCACACAACAGAAATGGAATCCAGTGGACTCTGACTAAGCAGTTGGATGATCTGGATTTTGCCGATGACTTGGCTCTTCTGTCCCATAACCGTAATCAGATGCAGGACAAATTGAAAACACTCGATGAGAGGTCACAGCTATTGGGTCTGAAAATACACAGGGAAAAGACAAAAATAATGAGAATAAATGCAGGTAATGATAATAGGATTGAACTTGAAGAAGCACCAATACAAGATGTAGAATCGTACAGATATCTTGGCAGCAATATAGACAAAGCTGGAGGGACAGACAGTGATATCAAAATATGAATACAAATAGCAAGAGGAGCTTTCATTGCATTGGGAAATATATGGAGATCAAAAGAAATCGGATCCAACATGAAAATAAGAATCTTCAACTCAAATGTGAAGTCAGTCCTATTGTATGGCTCTGAGACATGAAGAACAATAAAGACAACAACCAAAAAGCTACAGACTTTCATAAATGGGTGCTTGCGTAGAATAGAGGGATTAAAATGGTATGATAAGGTTACCAACGTGGAACTGATGACAAGAACTAGACAAGTGCCAGTGGAACAAGAGATGAGAAGACGACGATGGCGATGGATAGGACATACGCTGAGGAAACCTGTTGATAGCATTACAAGGCAGTCCTTGTTCTGGAACCCCCAGGGCAAGAGAGGCAGAGGTAGACCAAGAAGCACATGGAGAAGAGAGCTGGAAACAGAGGTGAAAATGATGAGGAGAACGTGGAAAGAACTTGAGATGATGGCACGTGACAGGAGGAGTTGGCATGTGTTTGTTGAAGGCCTATGCTCCTTTGGGTGTGGAAGGGTATGAATGAATGAAATTATAGATTTATTACACAAGCCTACTCTAAGTGACAAAATTTTTAAAAATTAGATTTTGCCTCGTTTTTGCGAGGCGTGCATCCTTCAGCCTGGACACATGGTCTGTCGGTTATATCAGGGCGCAAGTCCAAACATAAGAGACCTTGTGGTTTGCATAAAAAAGTGTATTCAGAGATAAATTGAAAAAGAAATTTCCAATTTATGCCATAGTCGGCAAGATTTACAGTAGAAGCAGAATGTCTTATGTCCAGAGGTGGCACACTTGTGGCAGTAGCAAATAAAGTTGCTGGTGATTAAAAAAATAAGAGAAAACAAAAACACACACACACAAACCCACACATAAAAACATGAACGCCACAATAATGCACTTGTGTCTGAAAGTTCGCAATCAAAACTGAAATTATTTTCTAAAGAAACAAGCACGGAACAAAAAAAAAAAAAAATAACTGATGCAGAAGGCCCTTTTGATTTTCATAATGTGAAACATCATAATAATTTGAAATCATGGGACTGTACTTTAAAAGTTTTCCATCATTCAGAAAGTGCCAACAAATTTGTATGCGCCAGAACCAGAACAACCGCTAGTGTTATTTATGTGGCAATGTTGCTGTGTGTATTTAAAACGTAAAGTAATCATGCGTTTTTAAAGACGATTTTTATCATTTATCAATAGACACAAAAGCATGGTGATTTGATGACATGGTTGTTTGATGTGTAATAATTAAGCTTCACTGTCATTTATTATTTAAAATAAGTATGTCCTACTATTTGTCCTGCTTTTTAATCATAGTGTCCTCCCTTGTCCTCTTTTCCATGACAAAAAAGTGTACATTGTCCTCCTTTTTGCATTGAACGATGTGGTCACCCTATGCCAGGGGTTCCCAACCTATTCTATGCCCCGCACCCCTAGGAAATGTTTGATTAATGTTCGCACCCCCCTACAAAAGTAATATCACGTTGATGCTTAGTTGGTTAAGGCGTGAGACTCTTGACCTTAGGCTTCTTTGTCGCACCCCCTGAAATGCCATGTCGCACCCCCTGAAATGCCATGTCGCACCCCCTGAAATGCCATGTCGCACCACCTGGGGGTGCGGGCACCCCAGGTATGGAACCCCTGCCCTATGCTATTCATCTAGCCAACCGTCCTGTCTAACCGTTCTACACCAACTGCTCCTATGACCGCTAAGTGTACATTTACCAAGATTGGTCTGCCATCTGACCTAAGCCCAATCACTTATCTCGTTCTATCCTTAATAATCTATTTTGTATTGAGCCCTGGCGAGCTCACGGCGACAATCACGACAATCTGTTTATCACCTAACCTTACAACCTGTTCCACTTACTTAAGGCTTTTGCGAACGTTCTTTCCCTTAAACGGCATTCCCTACTACAAAGGAACTAATGAAGATATGGAAAGACTTAGGATGAATGGCACAGGACGTACAGACTTGGAAGGAATCTATTTATGACCAATGCTCCACTGGCGCTGAAACGGAATCAATCAATGAACGAATGAAGCTTGGAATGAGCTCTCTAACTAGATGGGAATATGATGGTACTAATATGTCTAACAGATGAAAGCCTGTAGCATTTGTTGATCATATTTCCAGACGTGTACTTTCTAAGAATGCCTAAGGCACTTTTGATTACTTCCATCTTTTCGATGATGGTATTGATCAATTACCGCCTCCCAACAAAAAAACCAAAAAAAAAGTTAAGATGCTGAGATCTGTACGTTAAGGCAAATTGAAAGTTGACTAAGTATGTTCTATCTTCTTAACAGATGTCTGAGACCTGAAGGGCTAAAATGTACGGCTTAGTTCCTTCTATCACGACTGCTTTAAGGATTTTCTCCTTTTTCTTGCTTAGTTTTGTTCTTTCTTTCTTTATGACTTATTTGAATGAGTTCTTCCATGCTCGTATCGACAGCAGTTGTCGATATGACTCACGTCTCTAACTTCAGTTTTTCACTTTATAAAGCTACACGTTGTAGTCAGCAGATCGGTCAGATTCACTCAGTCATACAAATTAGTCGTACCTTCCATTTTTTTTTTTTCTTAACAAGCGGCACTTGCGCTTTCAGCCCTTCGGCCCAATGACATGTCATTGCGAGGCTGGGGAACCTGTGGACTTTCCTTCCAACCCGGTCAGGAGCTTCGCTCCTTCCCATCCACAGAGGGTTTATCTCAGGAGCCGTTCAGTTTATTCAGTCACAATCCCGGTCGGTGGTACTTATTCAAATGGCCACGCCCGGGCTTGAACCTTGAACACCTGATCATCAGCGCAATGTGGTAACCATTACACCAGCGCGGCTCCCATATTCATTCGACTGTTTCAAAGTTTATTCAGTTAGTCGTTAGGTGATTCAAACAATCTTTCTACAGTCTTTCTTATAGTCAATCATTAGGTCATTTATGCAGTCAACTGCAGAATCAATAGTTCATCAATAAAGAAAATAGGTAATTGAAAGGCATTAGAAAGAAAGAAAGAATGAAAGAAAGAAAAAAAAGTAAGAAAGAATAAAAAAGAAAGAAAGAAACATGAAAGAAAGCAAAATAATAAAAAAAATAGAAAGAAAGAAAGAATGAATGAAGGAAAGAAAACAAAATAATATAAAAATATAAAGAAAAAAAAAGAAAGAATAAAAAAAGAAAGAAATAAAAAACAAACAAGAAAAAAGAAAAAAAAAGAAAGACAGAAAAGAGAGAAATAAAAAAAATAAAGAAGGGAAACAGGTAAATGATAGAAACAGGTCACTCTTGCAGCGAGGCGGTGATGTAGTTAATGCGGACCTGGGTCGAACCCCCTAATGCCTACTACTTATTTTGTAGTTTAGTTTCCTAATTCCTTCTTGTTTGTTTGTTTCTTTTTTTTTCCTTGTGAATACCTACCATTTACCCCCTCCCATCCTTTTTGAGTTTAATCAGTTGTGCAATCCGTAATATAATTCGTCACATAATAAACGTTACAGCCGTTCCTGCAATCATTCATATAATACACTTACCTGACATACTTTAAAAATTTATATAAAATCATCCACAAAGGTTTTAGTGAAAATAAACATACACAAATGTGGGCAAATGAATGTACTTTCCAGTGCAATATGTATCTAAAATTTGATATTTTCAATGAAATTCTTCATTTTTGGGGGTTAATCATCATCATCATCAGTTGCCATCTCCACAACGAAGGTTGGCTGTAATGGATCTCCAACGTCTTCTGTCTCCTGTCTTGGTGGTGCACTCTGATAGACTCTTTCCTATCCATCTCTGTTGTTGTTGTTGTTTTGATGCGTTGATGGGTGGAGAGCGGGCTCTTATCATCTGTCCATTCTTGCCTCTTCTCATTCCATCTTGGTCTACCCTGTTCAACCTGAAAGTTGGTTATAATTGGGGTATTTAGTGTCATTTTATTTTTTAGTTTTGTATTCAATTTAAATATCTATTGTCTTTTACGGTTGCTGATTTTTATTTATATTAGTATTTGTCCATTTTATTTTCTCTTTTGTGTTGTTTATAGATAACTATTGTCCTTTACACTTGGTTTTAATTTGTATTGGCATTTGTTCTTTTTGAGTTGTTGCCCTATTTTTTTCTATACCTCGTTGTCTTTCCTTGTCCTATGAGTAGTTAGTTTTTTGTTAATGCTTTGTTAGTTCTTGCTGTTTAATTTTTATTTAGTTTGATGTTTTTCCTGAAGTACTAACCTTATATGTTTTCCTTTGTTTTATGTATATATCTTTTAACAGTGGATCAGGTAGTGGTCTATGTCATTCTCTTCCTGGCATTCTTGGCAGTGTGGTTCTTCTATCATAAAGTATGCTGCACCGAGACGGAGACGCCACAGTTTTTTGTTCGAAGGTATCTTTAATTCTTCTCTGACCTGGCACGTCCTCGTTGGTTCATTCAGCAGTTTGAACGCGTGTCTGCCTTTTCTACTTTCCTTCCATGTTGTCTTCCATTCTTCTTTTATAGTTTCCTTCACTTGGCTCTTGATCTCCGACCTTCCAAGTCCTGCTTTTATATTGTTTTTACTTGTTCTTCCATTCTTGGCGGTCTGGTCTGCCAACTCGTTGCAAGCAATACCTATGTGTGCTGGAACCCACACTAGCCTCACACTACATCCTCTGTTCCCTAGTGATGTATTAATTGCTAGAATTTCTTCCTTAATGTCTGGCCGGCTACATTTACCTGGGTGTTCTAGTGCTTGTAGTGATGATAGTGAGTCTGTAAATATCGTAACAGCTTCGGGTGGGTTATCTTCGATTATTTCTAGACTTTTAAGAATTGCTACCATCTCTGCGGTAAAAATCGATGCTCCTTCCGTTACACTGTAGCTCTTTTTTATTCCCCATTGTGGTATTACAACTCCAGCACCTAGTTGCCCACTATCACCCTTGGATTCATCAGTGTAGACGGCCAGACTTTGTTTAGTTAGTTGATCTATGAACCTTCTACTTATCATTTTGGCTTCCTTATCTTCTATGTTTTGTTTGATCTTTTCAGTGGGTGAGTAGTCTATAATTGGTGTTTTTAATTGGTGGTATTTTGCTTCTGTATTTATTACTATTTTCAATTGTGTTTGATAGTTCTTTGAACTGCGTTAGGTCTTCTATAGTTCTCCACCCTGTTGGATATCTATCTTTATTTAAGGGGACGTCCCATACACTTGGTTGGTTTTTGACAAATGCTTTATGCGCTGGGTGGGTCACTTCTTGTGCTACTTTACTCCAATAATTTAATCTTAGTTCTTTCCGTCTTAGACCAAGGGGAGGTATGCCGAGAGCTACTTCTAGGGCTTCTACTGGTGTTGATATAAATGCACCTGTAATGGTTCTCATGGCTGCATTTTGAATCCTGTCCAGTTTTGCTTTGTTAGAAGCTGCAGCTGAGTCATAGACTATGCTGGCATAATCCAGTTTCCCCCTGATGAAGGACTTGTAGAACATAAGCATTATTTTATTGCTGGTCCCCCATCCATTACCTTTTACAATCCTTAGTATATTTAGGGGTCCCCTACAGCTTTCTACCAATTTGTCTATATGTTTATTATAATTTAGTTGTTTATCTAAAGTTATGCCCAGAAATCTTGTTGTTGAGGAGGTACATATTTTTTGTCCCTTAATGATTATATTGATTTTGTTATTTTTTTTAAAATTTCCTTTGCTGAAAATCTGTTTTGCTTACATTACTTTGGAAGCCCCAACTTTTCATCCACTCTGAAACTTTGTCTATTTGATTGATGTTATCTTCCCACTTATAGCTCTATCTTCCCCTTGCACGTTTGCCTTCAACGCTCCCTTCTATTATGGTCTTCTGCAAGGTGTTATTCCTCTTTATGTGGCCAAAGTATTTTAGCTGCCGAACTTTGACCTCCCTCATTAGTTCTCTTTTCATACCTAGATTTTCTAGGACCTCCTTATTTGTTTTCATCTCTTTCCATGAGATACGCCCCATTCTTCTATATATCCACATTTCAAGAGCCTTAATTCTTTCTTCCAAATGCTTATTCATCGTCCATGTTTCTGCACCATACAGAAATGCAGAATATATATAACACTTTATGATTCTCAGTTTTAATTTGTGAGATAATTGTTTGGATGTCAGTATATGTTTCATGTTGTTGAATGTAGCTTTGGCCATTCCTATTCTCTTCTTGATTTCTGTTTCACATCTGCCATCTTCTGTTATTATATGACCAAGATATACGTAGCTCTTGACTTGTTCCAGGATTTTCCCATTTACGCTTATCTTTAATGTGGGTTTATCGTCTGTTTTGCTAATTATCATAGATTTTGTTTTCTCAATATTAATGTCGAGTCCATATTCATGACTTATACTGTTCACTTGCTTCATTAGTTCTTGTAACTCCTGTTCGCTTTCAGCTAACAACAAGGTATCATCTGCATATCTAAGGTTGTTTATTGACCTTCCACTGATGTTCAGTCCTGGTATTTCCTGTATCTGTTTGAAAATGTTTTCGGTGTATAAATTAAATAGGCAGGGGGACAGCACACAACCTTGTCTGACACCTCTTTTTATGTCTATGTATGGTGAATAATTCCTTCCTGATCTTACTGTGGCAGTTTGCTCCCAATAAAGGTTACTGAGTATTCTTATATCTTTTCCATCAATACCTATGTCTTTGAGGCATTCAATTATTTTCTCATGATGGACTCTGCCAAAAGCCTTCTTATAGTCAATGAAGCAAATATATATACATTTTTGGACCTCTGTATATTTTTCTGCTAATATTCTTAGGCAAAATATTGCCTCTCTTGTTCCACTGTTCCGTCTAAAACCAAACTGTTCTTCTTGGATTTCGCTGTTCACTTTACTTTTTATTCTTTCCTGTATGATTTTGAGCAGTACCTTAATTGCATGACTCATCAGGCTGATTGTTCTGAAGTCTGAACATTCTGTTGCATTGGGTGTTTTGGGCAATGTTATGAAAACTGATGTAATGTTTGGGGGTTAAACCTCCCCTCAAGTCCCCACCTTTGAAGAAGTCATGGGAAAACATGGGCTAGGAGTAATGAATGAAAATGGAGAACTATTCGCAAACTTCTGTGCTTCAAATCAACTGGCTATAGGAGGAAGCATGTTTCCACATAAGAGAATACACAAGGCAACATGGATATCACCAGACCATAGAACAGAAAATCAGATTGATCATATATGCATAAACAAGAAGTTTAGATCATCATTGCAGGATGTAAAGGTATATAGAGGAGCAGATGTGGCATCAGATCTCCATCTTCTGATAGCCAAAGTAAAAATGAAACTCAAGAGATATGCAACAATGCAAAATTATAGACAACAGTATAATGTAGGACAGCTAAGAAATCAAGAAACAAGAGACAAATTTGCGGTCACAGTATCCAACAAATTCCAAGTGCTCCAACAGCTGGGAGAGGTAGAGAATACAGAAGACTATTGGCAGCAGGTCAAAACTGTATGGAAGGAGACATGTGAAGAAATACTGGGGAAAAGGGAACGACAACAAAAAGCATGGATAACAACAGAAACCATCAATAAGATAAAAGACAGAAAAAACAAGAAAGCAGAGTTAAACACAAGCAAAACCAGAAGTTCCAAAGCCAAGGCTCAAGAAGTGTACACAGAAACAAACAAAGAAGTAAAAAGAAGTATCAAAAGAGACAAGAGGAAGTATATTGAGGAGTTGGCAAGAGAGGCAGAAGATGCTGCAGACAAAGGAAATATGAGAGAACTGTATAGCAGCACAAAGAAGCTAACAGGGAAATACAAGCAAACAAGTTGCCTCATAAAAGACAAGAATGGGAAACTGCTCAGCAATATACAAGAGCAAATGAAGAGGTGGACAGAATATTTTGGGGACCTTCTCAATAGACCAGCTCCACAAAACCCGCCGGACATCCAGCCAGCAGAAGAAGAGCTACAAATTAACGGTGAAAGACCAACGAAGGAAGAAATAAAGAAAGCCATAAAGCTTCTAAGAGATGGAAAAGCGTCTGGACCTGATGGCATTCCAGCAGAGGCCATCAAAGCAGATATCGACACGGCTACAGAGATGTTATATAAATTACTTGGTAAAGTCTGGGAAAAGGAAGAGATACCAGCAGAATGGAAGGAAGGATATCTGGTTAAGTTGCCTAAGAAGGGAAATTTACAAGAGTGCACAAATTATAGAGGAATAATGTTACTATCAGTGCCAGGAAAAAGTATTAAACAGGATTATCCTTGAGAGATTAAAAGAGTCCATAGACAAGAAACTGAGAGATGAACAAGCAGGTTTTCGACAAAACAGATCATGTACAGACCAGATAGCCACTTTGAGAATAATAGTTGAACAAAGTCTGGAATGGAATTCACCACTATACATCGGATTTGTGGACTACGAAAAGGCATTTGACAGTGTAGACAGAGAATCACTTTGGAAATTGTTGAGGCATTGTGGAGTTCCCCTGAAGATCATTAATTTAATAAAGAAAACGTATGAAGACACGACATGCAGAGTTCTTCACGAGGGACAGCTTACAGAACCGTTTGGGATATGAACAGGAGTGCGACAGGGATGCCTCTTGTCTCCATTTCTTTTCTTGCTGGCAATAGATTGGGTTATGAGATCATCGACAACACACACAGAAATGGAATCCAGTGGACTCTGACTAAGCAGTTGGATGATCTGGATTTTACTGATGACTTGGCTCTTCTGTCCCATAGCCGTAATCAGATGCAGGACAAATTGGAAACACTCGATGAGAGGTCACAGCTATTGGGTCTGAAAATACACAGGGAAAAGACAAAAATAATGCGAATAAATGCAGGTAATGATAACAGGGTTGAACTTGAAGAAACACCAATACAAGATGTAGAATCATACACATATCTTGGCAGTAATATAGACAAAGTTGGAGGGACAGACAGCGATATCAAAATAAGAATACAAAAGGCAAGAGGAGCTTTCATTGCATTGGGAAATATATGGAGATCAAGAGAAATAGGATCCAACACGAAAATAAGAATCTTCAACTCAGATGTGAAGTCAGTCCTATTGTATGGCTCAGAGACATGGAGAACAACAAAGACAACAACCAAAAAGCTACAGACTTTCATAAATGGGTGCTTGCGTAGAATAGAGGGATTAAAATGGTATGACAAGGTTACCAACGTGGAACTGATGACAAGAACTAGACAAGTGCCAGTGGAACAAGAAATGAGAAGAAGACGATGGCGATGGATAGGACACACACTGAGGAAACCTGTTGATAGCATTACAAGGCAGTCCTTGTTCTGGAACCCCCAGGGCAAGAGAGGCAGAGGAAGACCAAGAAGTACATGGAGAAGAGAGTTGGAAACAGAGGTGAAAATGATGAGGAAAACATGGAAAGAACTTGAGATGATGGCACGTGACAGGAGGACTTGGCATGTGTTTGTTGAAGGCCTATGCTCCTTTGGGAGTGGAGGGTTATGAATGAATAACCATATATATATATATAATAAACATAATACCATCAACACAATACCCAAGCATGACATAATAGCAGTCATGGGTGATTTTAACGCTAAAGTAGGTGACAACAACGATGGAGTACAAAGATATCTCGGTACTCATGGCATAGGCTGTATGAATCAAAATGGCGAAAGACTTCTAGAACTTTGTGAAATATCAAACCTCGTTGTGGCAGACACCATCTTTCCACATAAGAATATCCACAAGATAACATGGAATTCACCTGATGGCAGAACTAAGAACCAGATAGATCACTTCTGCATAAGCGCTAAATTTCGCTCATCAGTTCAAGACGTCAGAGCATACAGAGGTGCAGAGATCGGAAGCGATCATAACCTCTGCATAGCTAAACTGAGAATTAAACTGAAGAAGTTATACCAACAGAATAAAAATAGAAGAATAGATGTACACAGACTGCAATCAAATGATATAAAGGAGGAATAGAATGTCAAAATGAACAACTATTTCGATGCTTTAATAAAAATTGACAACGATATCACCACCAAGACAATCGATACTAAATGGGAACAACTGAGAACAGCAATGACAGAAGCAGCAGTAGCGACCACCGGACACCTAGTACATAAAAAAAAAAATGGATGAGAGAAGATACTTGGGATAAAATACAAGAAAGGAAAACAGCAAAACTTAAACTACTAGCGGCAAGTACACATAATGCAGTTGAATCTTGCAAACTAACTTATAACTTGTTAAATAAAGAAGTGAAGACAAAAACTCGAAGAGATAAAAGACATTTCATCAATGAACTGGCCGTAGAAGCTGAAAATGCTGCAAGAACTGGTAATAGTAGGTGCCTTTATCAAATTACAAAACAACTATGTCACCAGCCTACTGCTATGGAAACACCTGTTAAAGGTAAATTAGGTAATTCAATACCAACAGAAAAAGAACAAATGAAGAGATGGGCTGAGCACTTCATGGAGGTGCTAAACAGACCACCACCAACAGTAACACCTGATTTTAATAATGAAACACCCACAACCACCTTGCCAATAACTTGCGATGAATTCACGCTGGACGAGATCAAACAAGCCGTTAAAAGATTAAAAAATTTTAAAGCTGCTGGAGTTGACGAAATTTCAGGGGAAATGATTAAAGCAGTTAATGACAACAACCTCTTGAGAATTTTAGATATTATAAATGAAGTATGGAGAGAAGAAGAACCACCACAACAATGGAAAGACAGTATTATTGTAAAGTTACCGAAGAAAGGTGATCTATCAGACTGTAATAACTGGCGTGGTATATCTCTATTATCAGTACCTGGAAAATTATTATGTTGCATGATGTTAGAAAGACTTAACTTGCATGCTGACGAAAAGATCAGAGAAGAACAAGCGGGTTTCAGGCCGAAACGATCATGTATTGATCAAATATTCACACTAAGAACAATTATAGAAGAATCGGTGGAAATGCAATCGCCACTTATTATCACCTTCGTCGATTTTCAAAAAGCCTTTGATAGTCTACACCGCCCATCATTGTGGAAGATACTTACAATCTATGGTTTTCCAACAAAATATGTAAATATAATCAAAGCGCTATATGACAATGCAAGATGTTGTGTTAGAACAAGTAAAGGGAATACAGAATGGTTTACAGTAGAAACAGGGGTGAAACAAGGCTGTATTATGTCACCACTTCTTTTTGGAATAGCTATTGATTGGGTTATGAGAAACCATACCCACAATGAACAATTGGGTATAAAATGGACAAATGGAAAATTCCTGGGGGACCTGGATTTCGCAGATGATGTAGCATTCTTAAGTTCAACACCAAGACAATCCCAAGAAACAATAAATAATTTGTGTCATCTCTCGGTTAAAATAGGTCTCCAAATAAATGCCTCTAAAACTAAAGCTATGAACTTTTCTAACGAGACCTTTGATATCATCTTGAACGGGAAAAAACTACAGAAAGTTGAAAGTTTCAATTATTTAGGCAGTAAAATGACTCAGGATGGTGACACAACAAGAGAAATCCATACTAGAATTGCTTTGGCAGCTAGCGCCTTCAATAGATTATCTAACATTTGGAAATTACGATCATTGAATATACATACCAAGCTTCGTCTGTTTAATTCAAATGTTATCTCAGTGTTAACATACGGCTGTGAGAGTTGGAAAATAACAAAATCATTGGAGAACAAGCTGAATACAGTCGAGAACAAATGTCTTAGAAAACTCATGAACATCAGTTGGAAAGAATTCAAGACTAATCGACAAATAAGAGAAGACTCTAGGCAGAAATATGTCTCCGACTATATAAGGAAAAGACGATGGTCATATATCGGTCATGTCCTACGAATGCAAAACAACAGAATACCACTACAGGCGCTCACTTGGGTTCCTGAGGGTAAGAGGAAAAAAGGAAGACCAAAAGAAACACTCAGAAGAACAATAATAAGAGAAGGAAGAACGTTGGGCCTAAATAATGTGCAAGAGCTAAGAGGAGTGGCGTCACAACGAACAACCTGGAGAGCACTGGTTTCTGCCTTATGCGCCGTGTTTGGTGCTTAAAGAATTTATTATTATTATTATTATTATATATATATATATATATATATATATATATATATATATATATATATATATATATATATATATATATATATATATATATATATATATATATATATATATATATATATATATATATATATATATATATATATATATATATGTGTGTGTTAGAATACTCATTCACAACTTTGCACCTCTGTGACATAATTAATTCAACTACGAATTTGTAGAAAACAACATAGACAAATTTAATGATCAATTACTTTAACCTGCAAATACCAAAATACTAAAGTGCCGATGCTACTGGTTCCGTAGAATCGTCTCTGTTGCGAGGGCACGGTTCTAGATCAGTCAGGAAGTAACCGCTCCTGTTCAAGGCAAGAATCTTCACAATCAGTGGAATGTAAGTTTTAAGTGTCAATTACAAGCTTTGAGCCACAGAATGGTAGTACAGCAAATGATCTCTTCGGATCGTACCACAAATAGTCGGGTCGCCTCGTGCTGGTAGCTCAAACTTTCATTCACTCTTAACCCTACACTCCCAAAGGAGCATATGCCTTCAACAAACAAATTCCAAGTCCTCCTGTCACGTGCCATCATCTCAAGTTCTATCCGCGTTTCCCTCATCATTTTCACCTCTGTTTCCAGCTCTCTTCTCTATGTGCTTCTTGGTCTACCTCTACCTTTCTTGCCCTGGGTGTTCCAGAACAAGGACTACCTTGTGATGTTATCAATAGGTTTCCTCAGCGATGGATAGGACACACACCACAAACTTTTGGAGGGAATAAAATAACAAATTCAGATTCAAAATCCTTGTTCTCCTGACGTTAATCAGGCCCTTTCCCGCTGTCAGGAGCCGCGGTAGCATAGTGGTTAGTGCACTGGCTTCCTTGCTCAGTGGTCTACGGTTCGATCCCTAGATTAAGAGGGATTTTTTTAGGCAGCAAACGGCTACTGGGTCGACTCAGTCCCAATTGGGTACCAGAGCCACTCTAGGAAGGTTAAGGTGGCCGGCATGATGCTGACCACATCACCCTTAGTGTGCCAATGGTCAAGAAAATATGGGCCTAACACCGTATTCCCAATATGCCTCAATGGGCGTGTAATGGGATCCTTTACCTTTCACCTTTTTCCCGCTGTCTGTCAGCCGTTTGTTTTCTCAGATTTTTTATTCTCCCTGACTGTATATTATATCATTTAAGTGATATGATAAAAACTCTCCATTATTTCAGTTAATTTAATGAAAAGATCACTCTCAATAGATCAGCGCTCTAACCACACTGTCAATCGGACGCTGTAGTATTTCCAGTATTATATTTTTAAAAATGACTTTTGTCTTCAATAGTAAGTCCTTGAGGAACTTACACCTTCAACCTTATATCTCCAAGACTTTTGGTCTTGAATAATATGTATTATCTCTGTCCCTGGCTTGAGTTTCCAGGTTCTTGTTCTGAGGTCTTCTTTGTTATTCTACTTGTGTGATGATCCCTAAGAGATATGGAGCCATTGCTGCTGTTAGGGGATGGGAGTGGCGATGTATGGCGTCCGCCTCGAGTTCTAGAGGTACTATGTTCGACACCCAGTTGAGGGAATATAGTTTATGGAAATATATTTTTCAGAACCAGTGGTCCTAATGATGTCATACTCCCCCCTGGTCTCCTGGGTAGTGAGATTGGATGCCTAGCCTTCTCGGATAAGGGGGAAAAAAGGTCCCGTGTGTAAGTTGCACACTTTAAAAATCGATCGGAAGTTGGAAATCGTAAATAGTAGGCCTATCAGGCGCAGCCATGGCAAAATTTAAAAATTAGAAACCTACCCACCACAAAAATATTTATAGAATGCATGATTCCTATATACACACATTCGGATTCTCACCGGTGCTACGAAGTTCGTGTGCTGTGCTGAGATCCTCCTTGTGTGATCTAAGGGAAGAGATCGGAGCACTGATAGAGTAGTCCGTGTGCAATGAAGATGGTCATTAAAATCAAACCAAACCTTCTTATCACTTACTTTTTACACCCGGAAGCGGCAGCCTTTTTTACACGCTTTCATTTAACTTCATTATATGTCACTTTCATGTCATTTTCAAATCTTGCAATTCATTTTTCAATCACTCCAAGATGAGCAATAGCTCTGAAACTTGGCATAGTTGTGTATTCCCGATGATAATACAATAATTAGTCAATTATTTAATAATTTAATATTGTAATTATGTCATTATTTGTAATTAAAGTTTTTCGTAAAGAAATGTAAACAAATGTCACGAAAGGGTAGATGTTATATTAAATTTATGAAATATCCTGGACACAAATTGTATCAGGTGATACCAGGATAGTGCCAGATAAGAGTCTGGTCTTATACGTAATACCCCCTTCTCTAAAAAGAGTAAGGGTGTATAGATATCAAAGGTAGGATCAAGCTGTATAGGTTCCTAGAGAAGATGGTAATATGTTACTCTAAATTCCTACTTGCCCCTCCCCAGATCCTCCTCTGTTAATTTTATTATTATTATTATTAACTCTGCTAAGGGTATTAACTATTCTATTTACCAAAAAGAACTGTAACTTAACTTAAAGAATTAAGTAAGTCTGCTGGTAAATATTTACAATTTATTTTTACAGATTTTCTTTTCTGTTTGAAAAGCTTTCAAGAAAACTCAAAATTCAATTACAAATTTAAATAAATAAACATTTAAAAATTGTTCAAAAAAATATCAAAGTCTCTTAAATTGGTAGAAGGTTCTCGCTTGGATGAACTCACTCTTGTAGAATATCAAGGCTGTATCATTAGAACACTGTTATTTCACTGTCCCCTGATTTTAGGCGATCACTGGCTATAATCATGCCCCAACATGGGTCATCATATTATAATTACTGTCTGCAATCTTGGTGTGACTGGCATTAATACACAATAGCCTTGTTTAGCCACTTATCTTCTAAACTGAAGCCGGAAAGATTAACTGAACTTCCTCCAGGCAGTAGGTACTTGATGACTGGCCCTCTGAACTCAAAAGGCGCTTGCACCAGGAGTCCCTTCAGTAGTGGCTGACTTTTTTATGTGTGGTTGTGTTTACAGGAAATAACCTGAAACATATTGGATTAACCACTATATTCTCTATCACTATCCCTTTATTATAGATGTAGGGGATGTGAGACAGTTTTCAGACAATGTGCAAGCAGACGCACAGGGCACAATAGCAGTAATAACATAATCTATTTCACCGTGAATATATCTTACTCTCATGCCTTAGTTAGAGCCACTTGTCCATGATTCGCCTCCATACAATGATTAGGTCTTGTATAAAATACTAAGCAATAGCTTAAACAATTCAGTAATACAATTCCTTTCATCCTTTCCTTAGTTCCTGGTGTGTGTCCCATTCCATCAAGAAAAAATTCTTTAAATGCTTTTCTAAAACTATAGACACACTTTTGCCACTATTCGCAAATTATTTTAAATTCACAAGCTTGGCTTTTGCCTCCAGAAATTTACACAGTAGTTCAAACACATCTACACACTTTCTAATGCACACTGTACTTAATCAATAGAAATACATATAATTATATATACACACACACACACACACACATATATATATATATATATATATATTCTTTCTTACCCTCAGACACACACAGTCGAGCTGTTAATGGGTTTCTTTTAGTCTGCTCTCAGATACAAAAGGCAAAGGCAATTTGCATTAACACGCTGATGCTCACTGTGTTTTTGAAATTCTTATGGCCTGCTTTTTTATTTAGGGCACGTCCTATACATAGCCCAAGGCCGGACACCAGAGGGAGCTTACTACCCAAAGTGTGTTTTGTGTTCCGAAACTGTATGCAAAATCTGTCTATGTGTACAAATCAGGAAAACTAAGATTTCCTTTATCTACGTTATTCCTGGAGCGATTTTATTCATCTCAGGCTTAAAATATGCTCTAAATTATCCTTTAATTTTCTGACTAAGTGTCTTTTACTTTCCTAAGTCCATTTTATTCTATGCGTAACCTAAACAGCAAAATGTTGGACTAACCTGAGGTCTCGGTGCATTCCACCAGAGATTTCTTCCTTCCTAAACTTCTATTCATGGAAGTCTCTGCACAGACGTGTAGAGCAACACTCCTAATATTGTATTAGTGACCTCTTCCAGGTGGTACTTCTCTCCTAAAGCTGTAGTTAAATGTCCTCTTCCACTTGGTTGCACAGATTTGGACTGGCCATTTTGACGGCCTAATGCTTTAGTAAACAGTGCATAAAGGTACCTTCTGATTGGTCCGTGTATCATGCAGTTCCCACAAAGTATGGCGCGCGGTTTGAGTCAGAGTTACTTAGAATGACATGTTGTGAATCAGACCACTTCACGACAAGAGCCTCCCAATTCAAAAGCGTAAACCCTCTGTTGGAGCTTCCTGTCGGGATTCACAATCAAGGCATTCTCCCAATTTGGGGTTCACTCTTCCTTCCTACTCTCCTGGTTTTCTTCAGGTGGGTGCCTACTCAAGAAATTTGCCCCAACATTCTGAGATCTAGGGATAACCACTGCATGTTGTGTAAATAAACAGCACAGGTGCTGCTGCGTGTTTAATTGCTGATTATCAACTAATATTACCTTTTCACCTCTCTGAGTCTGTCCTAATAACATGTCCAGACACGATAGATGTTCCTCAAAAGTTCTGTTGTTATGAGGATGTCATCTTTAAGGTTGGTGATAGCTGGGTTTTGTAAGGGATCCAGTAATTTCCTCATCATCCTGGCGAAAACACTCGGAGCATTCTTCAACCCAAAAGGCAACATATTGAACTCATATCCCCTCCGAAGTGCTAAAGGCCAGCATCGGTCTGTCAAGTTAATTACAAATTCAAGAGTACGTGGTGTGCTTTATTTTTTTTTATATGCGTAAAACAGGGCAGTACTCAAACAAGTTTCTAGCTAAATCAAGGGAAACAATCTAAATTATAAAATTATGAATCAAGGGAAAATCTAGTTCAATCTCTAGATGGTGTTCAAATTGAAGAAATTGATTGCACCAAATTAACAGGCACAAAGCCATGTAATATTGACGCTCTACAAGAAATGGATCGCCTAAAAAATTTTAGACCAGATTTACAATAAGTAAAAACACTGTTTATGTTTTAGTATGTCATAATTTTTCTAACACAAATAAGAAGAAAATATACAATAAAAAAATTAAAAATTAAACACATGCTTTTAATGCACTAAAAACCGAAAAATAATTTTTCAAAGAGTTTATAGCAATGCAGTCAAAAAATGTAACATCAAATTGACAAAAAAGCGTGGTAAATGAGGAAGATAGTCGACGTATTGATAAACAACGGGCGTTGGAAACGCTTCGGGCCAAACAGGCCATGATGAAAATATTTTTGGAGATGCACTAAATGCAGTGAGAGAGGAGAGACTATGAGCGGAGTCATAGCATATTAGGAGATTGTTTCGCGGCGGTAGCCAAGCATATAGAGATTTGAATCTGAGCATGCCGAGTGATAGGATGCTACAGAGGAGGGAGAGAGGAAATGGAATCTATAGGCAGGATGGCAAAGACAGTTGATAAGCCATGAGAGGTATCAGAAAGAGTTACAGAGAGATGTAACAAGTCATAGAGAAATGGAGGAGATAGGAAATTCGAGGAAGTCGAGAATTTAGAGACCGATGACTTATTAGAGGTTGAAAAGTTATAGTGGAGAGGCGGAAGTTAAGGCAGATAAGAGGGAAGCTATAGAGAAAAATAGAGGAGACGATCAGGTGATATGGTTCCGGAGAGAACACCGATATAAGGGTAGAATAGAGTAGAGTTAATGAGAGATTGTTGATGTTGTTCCAGAGGGAACGCTATTGTGAGGAGAGGCTATAGAGGAAATGAAGAAGTGAGGGAGACCATAGACAAAATGGTGAAGATAATGAGGAAGACAGGAAGTAGGGAAGAACATGATTTGTGGCGGTAGCCTACGCAGACAAAATTAGATCACAATCGTAATACTTAACAGATATTCAATACATACACTAAGAGATGTAGTGTAAATTACGGAGCGAGAACTTATGAATGAGTACTAAATTAAGAGTATTATAACTACGTGTCAGGAGACAACGTAACATATAGAACAGGTAAGTATGAGTACTCTAGAGATCTGTTATAATCCTTAAAAGTTATTACAGAGTACGAATTATAGAAGTGGAGGAGAAACGTTAAGTGAATACAGTCAGTCACAGAGGTGATGATAGAACTTAGATAATTTATAACGCGAGCTGTTGTGAAGACAGAGGAAGTCTGCAGGTTTAAGGGAAGGAAGAGAGGAGTTTGTGAATAGTAGCGAAGACTGTGTATATCCTAGCAACCACAAGGTTGGTCCAATATATTATGACCTTCATGGTGCACTCGTGGAACAGTTGCCGTTAATAAGGTTAGGGAGGAGGATAGCAATGATTGTAAATATTTTGAAGGTTCACCACATTTGTAAGTGATTACGCATTGATGAAAATGAGTCGCATTTATGGTAAATATTTGTCTGTAGTTATGATGAAATGTTTTTGTTACCGCTGCAAGCCAATTCTTAGTTCGTAAAGACACATAGAGAACCAACCAAGTAATTCAAGTGCAAGTGAGTAAAATCGAAGTCGAAAACCTGTAAATTAGTATTGAAGATAGCGTCCTAGCTAACAGAGGACAGAACATCGATTTTAGTAGAGTTCATAGTGATCTGTCAAAGAGTTTAACTGAAGTCCGTCGAGAGTGCACTGGTCGCAAGAAGTAACTAATGAAATTGCTGTTGTCATGTAACATTGAAGAGAATTGTAATCTTTGCCGATCGTATCAGACTGCCACGTGTATCATTTACTGTTGTGATCAGCTCCAGCGACCCAACTAAACGCTCATTCATCATCATCATCAGTTGCCATCTCCACAACGAAGGTTGGCTGTAATGGATCTCCAACGTCTTCTGTCTCTTGTCTTGATGGTGCACTCTGACAGACTCTTTCCTGTCCATCTCTTGATGTTGTCTTCCCACTTATAGCGCTGTCTTCCCCTTGCACGTTTGCCTTCAACTCTCCCTTCTGTTATGGTCTTCTGCAAGGTGTTATGCCTTTTTATGTGGCCAAAGTATTTTAGCTGTCGAACTTTGACCTCCCTCATTAGTTCTCTTTTCATACCTAGATTTTCTAGGACCTGCTTATTTGTTTTCATCTCTTTCCATGAGATACGCCCCATTCTTCTATATATCCACATTTCAAGAGCCTCAATTCTTTCTTCCAAATGCTTATTCATCGTCCATGTTTCTGCACCATACAGAAATGCAGAATATATATAACACTTTATGATTCTCAGTTTTAATTTGTGAGATAACTGTTTGGATGTCAGTATATGTTTCATGTTGTTGAATGTAGCTTTGGCCATTCCTATTCTCTTCTTGATTTCTGTTTCACATCTGCCATCTTCTGTTATTATATGTCCGAGATATACGTAGCTCTTGACTTGTTCCAGGATTTCCCCATTTACGCTTATCTTTAATGTGGGTTTATCGTCTGTTTTGCTAATTATCATAGTTTTTGTTTTCTCAATATTAATGTCGAGTCCATATTCATGACTTATACTGTTCACTTGCTTCACTAGTTCCTGTAACTCCTGTTCGCTTTCAGCTAGCAACACGGTATCATCTGCATATCTAAGGTTGTTTATTGACCTTCCACTGATGTTCAGTCCTGGTATTTCCTGTATCTGTTTGAAAATTTTTTCAGTGTATAAATTAAATAGGCAGGGGGACAGCACACAACCTTGTCTGACACCTCTTTTTATGTCTATGTATGGTGAATAATTCCTTCCAGTTCTTACTGTGGCAGTTTGCTCCCAATAAAGGTTACTGAGTATTCTTATATCTTTTCCATCAATACCTATGTCTTCGAGGCATTCAATTATTTTCTCATTATCGTTGTCTTAAGAACTGAGTCCCGTACCAGTATTTAACAACTTAGTCGTTGATGTCATATTTTATGTAAACCAGAATGTTCGCCTGTCTTGATGGGAAGAGTCAAAATAGTACTACCAACAATTACCAGGATCCTTTGTATAAGAACCTGGTCTTGAGCAAGTACCCCACTAGATCACGTGCTTGCCAATTTTCCCTTCGAATGTATCATCTCGAGCGGTAGCTTGTCTCACGAAGGGACCTACAATATGAAATCTGCATTAAAGATCCTTCTTCTTCCGCGTTCGTCCTGAAAAGGACGTTGGTTGCGTTGTGTCGCCGTCTACACATCTGACTTCCGCACGGCATATTTTGGGACCAGGTTTGCCTTCCCTCTTCGATCCCTACTCTCTCGACTAGACTGCAGTGATGCAGCCTGTTTCCAGGACCACCACTTGGAGGTGGAGTAGGGTCTCGGTCAGCTCTGGTTCGCTGACCCTGACGCAAGCAGTCAAGCTATGAGTCGCTGACTGCATTCATCTCTTTTGCTTCGTCTTCGGTCCCACAACAGATCCAGAGTGTAGCAGTCCCATTCAACAAGTTGCATTTAACATATTATCAGCATCAAGAAATACAGTAAATAACCAGTCGACTGTTACACCTTTCTTTTTCTTGTCGGGCTCTGCCTTCTCGTGGCGAGGCATGCTCATTTTAACCTAGACTTAAGCTAGTTGGTTATATTACAGTACAATTTCCCATTCAAAAATAAATAAACTGTTAGCTGAAGTGTAATGTTGGTAAAAACTAAGGTGTGCCGAAGTGGCTAAGAGGTATGGTGTCCACCTCGAATTCTAGAGGTACCGGGTTCGATTCCTAGTTTAGGGAATATGATTTATGGACATTTCTTTCAGAACCAGTGGTCTTAATGATGTCATACTGCCCCTGGTCTCCTGGGTAGTGAGATCGGATGCCTAGCCTTCTCGGATAAGGACGAAAAAAATAGGAGGCAAAATTTAAATATAAGTGTCGTAAATTTTATTTGAGATAGGTCTTAGAAATAGTGGTCCCGTTAAGTGAAAATGATGCTGAATGCTCTATGATAGAAAGGGGTAAGAAATAGATAGTGGATTCACAAGGTGTTGGAAAGAGTAAGGACAGTCTCTGAAATCGGGTATTGCCTCCGATTTGCCTATCTTACGACAATTTTATTTATAAAGATAGACTCCTAAATCTCTCCTGGCTAAACAATTGTTGCCAGTTTCCAAACACTCATGTACACACAACAATTTGGTGCTACAAACATACATACGTGAATACAAACTACATATAACAGATATGGGGTAATGGGTCGGCCAACACAGTAATATCAGCTTTATGGTGTTTATTATCATTAAACCAAAATCACAACATTCAGCATGGTACAGTCAACAATCATAGTTACAGAAAAATACAAATAACAAGGTTGGGGGGGGGGGGGGGGGTTTTGAGGAGTAGTATCCCAATATGCTCTTCCCGCTTGTATAGGCAAAGAAAACCCAGTCCAAAGACAAGTGGTTATCAGAAAGAGATAATTTAACCCAAAAATAGATTAATCTATTCTGATAGGGGGTTTTACAATAATTGGTATGGGGTGTAGGAATAGAGTCTTAGTATTCTCCAAGTTATCCCTTGACTAAGCAGATTAAGGGAGGGGAAATAAGCAAAGGTAAGCAATCCCGCTTAAAGATAACAATACAAGGAATACAGTATAAGGATATTTACCAAGTAAAGAGAATTATAAGTTTAGCTAATATCTCCATGGGAGCCGCGCTGGTGTAATGGCTTCGGCGTTGTACTGGCGACCAGGTGTTCATGGTTCAAACCCGGGCGTCAGCGTTTGAAGAAATGTTTACGGCCGGAAATTTGACTGAATAGCCTGAACGGCTCCTGTGATAAACCCTCTGTGGATGGGAAGGAGCGAAGCTCCTGACCGGGTTGGAAGGAAAGTCCTCAGGTTCCCCAGCCTCGCAATGACATGTCATTGGGCCGAAGGGCTGAAAGCCCAAGTGCCGCTGGTTACGAAAAAAAAAAAAAAAAAAAAAAAAAAAAAAAAAAAAAAAAAAAAGAAAAAAACAAAAAAAAAAAAAAAAGGTTAAAAAAAAAAAAAAAAAAAAAAAAAAAAAAAAAAAAAAAAAAAAAAGCTAATATCTCTCATTCATTCATGCACGCTAGCGATGGCCATCACACATTTTCTCACACTTACCGCTCGGTGAATCTGGCACTCCATAGAATAACACAAACAGCAATTAAATTACTCAATACACTGTCTGAGTCTTTTCCTTCGTTTTCCAGCCCCAGACTAGCGGGTTTGGCGTTTAGCAAATTTTCCCGTAATCGTTGGAAGGTGAAGCATGTCACGTGACCGATACTTTATTTTACCATTTCGTTCCATATGTTATTAACTTTTTTAATGTTCTGTTTTCCTAGACATTTTGTATTCTTATTTTCTTTCATTTTCACCTTCTCAAACCCCACCCGAGGTGTTTACGTTCTGGCTTTCAGTAGAAATCCCCCACTGGTCAGAAACGGTCAGCGCAGCGGTAATATTACATACACGCACCTGGTTCGTCCAGGGAAATTTCTCTGGTCGCTTTAAAACGTTTGATCACGGGCGGCTGGTTCCTTTTGAGGCTGGGTAACGAGTTTGATCTGTTTCAGGGGGAGATAAAACCCACTGTTACTCCTTTGTGGGTTTTTGCCCCTTAGAACGCATTAGTGACCATAATATTATGTCTATCGGGGGGGGAATCTTCTCGCGGTTGTTGTCTTTGATGCAGTCTCTAGAGAAACTTTTGTCTTACTCTCCGGATTACGTCTTTCGCCGAACATCTGTAGAAATATGCAGGCCAGGTGTCCGGGGGGAGCGTCCTTTGTAATCTATAAGAGTAGACGGGTTTAATAAGCCAACACACTCGTGAAGATATTCCTGGCCCGAGATGGACCATCATGAGATAAGGCAAACTTTAACACAGAACTAAAATGTTAAGGCCTTTCTCTAGTCATTTTTCGGGGTGAGTTGACATATCTTATAATATGATATATTCATGTTACAGAGTTTTATATATATATATATATCTGATAGGAATGTGAGGACTTCTCCCAGTAATTTACTTCAGTGATAGTGTTGTGCCGTATTCAGCCTTAATTAAGTGGTGTTTAATTAAGTTGTTTTTGGTTTATAATGGGTTAAATGATAGACTTACAAAAACAAACACTCACTAGGCGTAGAATAAGTCCACAGATGCTTATCATGGGTTAAGAATAGGCATTAACTGTCATTTCTGTAAGATAACGTCAGAGGTGGATTATTCACTTAAACACTGAATTATAGGAGATAGTCGCTTATTCCTTGTTGATAGATATTTTTAGTGGCTGGGGAGAATCATTTTATGCTTACTTGTGCAGCTAGACTCTAGCCATAACTTTCACAGGAGCAGCCACCAGCCATAGAAAACATTTTACCTTATGACTCAGTCACCACTGTATTATAGCGAGAACATTGCATTTTCTATGTACTCATTTGTGGAATGTTAATTTTTCCCCAAGGGGGACATATGATTTATTTGTGTAATGTCACCTGCTGGAATCTGGTTATGTAAATTCACTTAACGTCGTAAGATGAATAACATAACCATTCAGCTGTATGTTTATTTTGGAGAAGAGGAGTAGATTTTGCTGTCAGAACATGTTACTGACAGGTACATGGATGTACAAACGCTATTAAGCCTATGCAGGCGCTTGCGGAGTATTGATAGTGTGGGAGGAGCGGAGTATAACTATTTTTTATGACATTTAGCGTGATTTTGTTGTTGCTTGAGGTAAAGGGTGTATCTTTTTGGTCTCAGTCAGACGAAGAATGTCACCGTCTCTTCGTTCTAGAGGGATTCTGAGGATATCTAGCCCCACGAGTGTCACAGCCATACCTGAAACAACAACCCTTTGTCAACGCCATTTCCCTCTCACGGGAGTTCAGCTCACGCATTGTGAAATGAGCCAACGCAACAATCTGAAAACGTCTATTGCAGTAGTAGTTCCCTACTCGCCTATTGGATTACCAGTCAGGGCATTGCGGCTTCCAAAATCTCAAAACAGCCCAGCATGTCTATAGCAGAATTCAATTCATCAGTCTCTGCATGCCTAAACGGGGGCACTCAGCCAAGCCACAGTCAACCAGCCAAAACCGGATTTAAAGCCAATTCTAGCGCCGGATAAGCACGCCTTGGGATCAGTTGTCCTCAAGTGACTTCGTCCCATGGCTTATTTCTGGATTAGGTGGAACCTCGCACTTAGGAGCGGCCAGCCAAAGATAGACAGAGTTCCAGCCCAACTCGCGTCAGTAGGGGGGGAGTCACCAACGATAGCGCCTATACAGTGATTTTATTCAGGTTAATTCCATCACCGATGGAGGATACATACGAAAGAACCACTTACTGGAGCTATTTCATTTGGTCCCCAAAAGCGGACAGGCTGTCGCCCAGTTCAGTTATTTGGTCAGCAGGAGATAAACAGCGTCTTCCAGCCCACCTCGCACCAGTAGGGGGAGTCACCAATGATAGTACCAACAAGGACAGTTTTGTAGGCTTAGTCCCTCACGAAGGATCTACATATAAGACACTGTCTGGACTATTTCATCTGGTCCCCGAAAGCGGAAGGACTGACACGCAGTTTATTCATTTTGGTAAACAGGAGGTAAATAGAGTCTTCCAGCCCAACTCGCGCCAGTAGGGGGGAGTCACCAATGATAGCGCCTATACAGTGATTTTATTCAGGTTAATTCCATCACCGATGGATGATATATACGAAAAAACCACTTACTGGAGCTATTCCATTGGTCCCCGAAAGCGGACAGGCTGTCGCTAAGTTCATTCAGTTGGTCAGCAGGAGATAAACAGCGTCCCCCAGCCCACCTCGCTTCAGTAGGGGAGAGTCACCAACGTTTAGTACCAACAAGGACAGTTTTGTAGGCTTAGTCCCTCACGAAGGATCTACATATAAGACACTGTCTGGACTATTTCATCTGGTCCCCGAAAGCGGAAGGACTGACACGCAGTTTATTCATTTTGGTAAACAGGAGGTAAATAGAGTCTTCCAGCCCAACTCGCGCCAGCTAGTAGGGGGGGGGGGGGGGGGGGTAGGGGGGAGTCACCAACGATAGCGCCTATACAGTGATTTTATTCAGGTTAATTCCATCACCGATGGAGGATATATTTACGAAAAAAACCATATACTGGAGCTATTTCATCTGGTCCCCGAAAACGGAAGGACTGCCACTCGATTATTTATCTCTCTGTGTTCTACAGGTTCATGTCGGTGGTCTGTGTGTGTGTGTGTGTGTGTGTGTGTTTGTTGGTGTATTTTGCGTATTTGATGACTATTGATGATTATTGAGATTGCTGATGATTATTTGATGTCATTTATGATGTTATGATCAGATGCATTATTTTCATGCTTGTCTTCATTTAATAAAGTTTACTCATTTATTAACGCGCTGTTCACGACCCTTCCGTCCATATTTACATTTTTAGCTCTTTACTAGAATCTCTATGTATGATAAGAGAAAAAGAGTGAGAGCAGGAGATGCTTAGACAGTATAAGTGTGTTGAGGCTTGGAAAGAGAGATCATTTGAATAAATCTTCTTCCAGGTTGTCTCAAGTCCATCTCCTATTTACACCTTATTTAAAGTGTAATCTATAACTCTGTCAGTCCACTATCCCTTGTCGATTTCACTACTATTGTCCAACTCGACAAAATACTCTACCACTTTAACTCAACCACGACAAAGCATTAGTTTTCCTTTTTGATTATGAACTAAAAGTTTCTATGGGATGGCACTGGCTCAGGTAAAGTTATGAGAAGGTAGTGGTCTCTTGGATTTTCACCGCTGGTGGTGTAACACTTCTATAGCGTGATGACAAGACCGAACAGCAAGGTATGTTTTTTCTCTTCTGGGGTTTTAATCCAGTGAAAAGTACGTGACTGTCAGTGTATATAAATGATATACTCTTTTCACACAGCAGAACAGTAAAATTTAAATATATCGCTCTGGCAATTGTTCTTTTCCAGTTAATCTTTACAGACTATATTGATTTAGTGTTTAAATGTTCTTGGGTGGCTTTATCTCATGTAACTTTAGAGAGCGAGACCGCACCGGGTTGCCACAATATTATATTTAAATGTTCAAAAATTCTGGATGTTGAAGAACCGAGTCTGGAGGACTCTATAATTTTGCTGGGACGCAAAGGTGTAAGATCATTCGTTGCACAGAATGAATTCACTCCAATATAGCCAAAAAATTCAGAGGAAATCAAGCAGGATTCTACTATAAGCTAATGCTTCTTTAAATCTCTGGCAAACGAATGATAAACTGCATTCTTCGGTGGTCTAAATATGTATTAAATGAAATGAGAGGTAATATCTAGATGTTAAGTTTAACGCCTTTTTTTAAATTGGGGAACTGTCTGATTCCAGCGCCTAATAGACAGCTGGCGTAATATTTCAAATGGCAAAAAAATGGACTTTGAAACAAGTCTGACGTTTAATGTTAGCATCACAAAACCCCATCCAGCACATATTAAGAAATATTTTGAAAGAAGCGGCTGAATCCCTTTCCCTTCATCCCCATCAAAGTGAGCTACTGCTTCTATACAAATTTGAGTGTAAGTTGTCGATATAGTTGCTCTTTTGCTTAAATAACTTTCATAGAATGAAGATACTACAGGAGAGTTAGCAGCTTAAGAACATCTCATTTCATTACATTTCAACTTTCCTTGGAGCAAATTATCATCATTACCCTCTCCTTTTTTTTGCTCCTAATGAAACATGGAGCCCTCACAGTAAATATTTATAACACATAAGGAAGGGAAGCTGATGACCTGTCATCGAAACATCATTTTTTGTGATGCGTAGATGGCAGGGAGGATAGTGGGATTCGCTTGCATAGCTAGGCAGGGTTTTCGCACGGAAGGTCCAGGGTTCAAATCCTGGGTAAGCCACTCATGTCTGTTGTTTTTCTGTTGTCTAGTGTTCTACTTCTTTATTTCCTACGAGTGCCTGATAACATACCTTTATGTTTGCCTCACAGTAAATGTTCCGTTTATTAAGGAAGCTACTCCAAAGCGCAAACACTTGAGCGGACGTTTTTGTGGCAATACGATGAAGTAGCTATCTTCAATTACAACCATAAATCAGTCGCCCTTTACGACATGCGTGAGTAATCAGTAGGCCTATTCTTTATTTGTCCCCTCAGAGACCCCCAGCAACTATACGGGGGTCCGTGGGGTATCTTCTTCTTCTTCTTTGATCCTTAGCCGCCGACCGTCAAAGCAGTCAGTGGCCATCACGCCTAGTGGCGTCTTGTAGGGCAACAACAAATTGATTCCACTTTGCTCGGTCGGTGGCCATCCTTCGTACAGTGCCCCAACTCTGGTTCATTCTTTGCATCTCAGCCTCCAGTCCTCCGCCAGGTTGTTTTTGGTCGGCCTCTCTTTCGTTTTCCTTCAGGGGTCCAAAGCATAGCTGTTCTTGTGATTGCATCGGGGTCTCTTCTGAGGACATGACCAACCCAGCTCCAGCGTCTGCCAGCTATGATGGTGTGCATGTCCTCTTGCTTGCTACGAGTAAGCAGATCTTGGTTAGTGATGGTATTTGGCCAAAAGATTCGGTAAATTTTTCTTAGGCATGTTGTGTGAAAAGAGGACAATTTCGACATTTCCTTCTCTGTAACTCTCCAGCATTCCGCACCATAGAGAAGCACAGAAAGCACACAGCTCTGATATAATCTTAATTTTGTGCTTGTACTGTATTGGGAGGACTTCCAGATGTTGTTTAGGCTAAAGAAGGCTGTTCTTGCCTTATTTATTCTGACATTGATGTCTCTGCCTGCCCCGCCGTCTGGTGTTACTATGCTTCCTAGGTATGTGAAGGTATCTGTCTGTACCAATTGCTGATTCCTTACTGATATGGGCTCAGGGTTGCTCACATTGAGCGTCATGACCTCAGACTTCTTTAAATTGATATTCAAGCCCACCTGCTGGCTAAACTTATTAAGTCTATCCGTTTTTTCCTGGATGCGTTGGTGTGAATGTGCTAGTAGTGCAATGTCATCTGCATATTCCGTGGGGTATAGACATTAAAAATAAAAATGTTAAACTTTCCGGTGCTGTTCTATTCCTACAAGGTATTTCCATGTCATCTTCATCCCCTTCATGTTTCTTATTCCCTTCTCCAAGTGTTGTTTGGCCTCCCCTATTTCTTTTAACTTGGGAATTCCATTACAAGATCTCCCTCGTAATGTTATCAACAGATGTTGTTAGTACGCTGCAAAAAAAAAAAAATTGGTTTGGAGTCAGTTCTAGAATTAAACGATATACTTCAAAATAGATGAATCATCAAAGCTAAAATTGCTGGAATTTGGCATCAAACGTAAAGACTAGCTGGGATGGGTGCATGAGAGGATGCATCTGTCGTGTATACAACCAACGGGCATCAGGAACAATTAGCATTCATACACTTCGATATTTTCTGTGGGAGACTAAGCCTGTGGGTTTACCTGGAGTGCAATGACGTCGATTCTGATGACAGTAATATCTTATTTGTAAACATTGCCGAGAGAGTGGTCGGATATTTTCATTCCATATTTGGAAGACATAACCTTTGTATTAAAGTACAGAAATTTCCTAGTGGAAATATTGTGAATTACCCTATTCTAAATACGTTTGAAATTATTGGCCGGCACTCGAGATGTAAACATAACTACATTTCTGATTGGGGCCTAATCTAATGGTAAGCAACACGTGCCAGGAACGAGAGGGGCAATATAACCTGACACTTTGGTGGGTTGAAAGCACTGTGAAAATTCACTCGCGCCAAGAAGACAACTAGACCTTGCTAGAGTTAAGAATAGCAGCAGATTTCATTTATCGGACCGGACTTTGTTTGACCATCTTGAGGAATTATCTCCCAGGAAAACTCCACCATTATTAGAAAGGAAAACCGGAATCTGAGGAATCTGAAACACGGAGTCAAAGTAGGAACTCATTGCTCAAGTAACAACACCCCAGACCAAGTGTAAGAGGCCTCTATAGATGCCTTTATTTCTCTGAGCCAGCAGTCTGTGAGCCTAAAGATTTTGCATTCTAAATTTTTGCATTATTAACATGTGAACTAATATGTATATAGTGACATGTGAACATTAATAAGTGAAAATTGCTAGTGGATGTCCAAGTCATTTGAGGCTGGAAACCTCAGCAAATAGAATTATGGTTTCATGAACCACCACTGCCATGGCTAGTGACTGCTTTATTGCGAGTTTCTTATAAAGAACCAAAAGCAGAGGTAGTTCCAAGTTCCATAGGGAGCAGGAAGGGAATGATGAAAGAAATAATGTACTTACTTGTTATATTATTAACCTCTTCAACCAGTGTAAATGTACAACATATTCACTCTAAATGTAATGAAAGTTTCAACCTTGTCAACCAGAGTAAATGTAAAACATTCAAACTATATTGTTAACATTTTCAACTAAAGTTAAATATAAAACAGTTCATTTTAAACGTAGAGATAGTTTTTCGCACACTGGGATTAAGATTAACTCTCAGAGAGGGTAAAAGTTTTGAGATAGATGGGATGGTGGAATGAAAAGAGAGGGGCACATAAGTATGTGTCGGGAAACTCAATACTCAGAGGGTATTTGTCTTTTGCCATGCTAGTTGGAGGTACCAGTTGAGGGTACTATTTGTGAAACAAGTGAGGGTATAAGCGGCCTGAAGTCGAAGCTATACACCATCATCAGACGGGTCTTAGAGACGCGGGACCAGCTTTGCAGTTACTCCCTGATTCTATATTCGAACGTGCTGCAACTCTTACATCTTTACCAGGGACGCGTGTGATCCAGTCGTCTATCTGCAAAGTCACAAACATCAGCGGGAGCAGAAGCAACTATTGGCAACTAAGTAAAATTTAAAAGCTGCCAAGTGAACTGTCCAGTTTCGAAAACCATAACATCACACTGTGATGAATACTTTTTTTCTAAACAATTATTCATTTTTATAACTGTTAAGACATAATTTACTTACTTACTTATTTAGTCGTTCATCTTCTGCCGTGAGGTGTAGATGTTTGTAAGAGAGAGCGCTCTACTATTCTATCGGCTGTCTTCCTCCTGGCTTGGTTCCATTCTAGTCCTCGGTCCTTCAAAGATTGTCTAATGTTGTCCTCCCAGCGGACTTTGGGTCGTCCTGGAGGTCTGGATCCCTGGCTCTTAGTTTCCCATGCTTGCCATGGTAGCCGATCTTCTCCCATTCTGCAGACATGGCCAAACCATCTTAGTTGGGACTGTTCTACGTGGGTCTGCAGAGGTTGGGTTTTTAGGCCTTGACGTATCGTCTGGTTGCGGACCTTATCTCTTCTTGTTACTTCAACCACCTTCCTCTGATACCTCATTTCTGAGGTTTGGATCTAGCTTTTGTGGGTTGGAGTCATTGCCCATGACTCGCATCCATACGTCAAGACTGGGACATAGGTGTATCAATATACAGCCATCTTTGTCTTCTTACCAACTTCTCTTTTGATGAGGAAGTTAAGACATAATTTATAATTAAATTTGTTACTTGCATAAAGACAAATCTAAAGTTGATTTAATCATTTTGAATGTATTACAACCGTATGTCTCAGGCCATTTCTCAAATACACTCAAACAGAGCTGTACAATAATAATAAGAGGAAATTCGCTGAATTAACTCACCTTGGGACTTGTACGAGCTAACGAATTATAAGATTACATAATCCTTCACAAACGTTGACGGCAGATACTAGAGTTACGTGCTCAGCCAATGCAGCATTGTTCTCGCTTTTTGAATATCTTGTGAATACTCCATTGAAGTAGACGCAACATTATCCTTCTATCTACAGCTCTGCCAAGAGTAATCTTATGCAAACGTAGACACCTTTGACAACCCACATTAGTTACTCTTGAGTTTTGGCCACTGTTGGACCACTACTGCAGAGCTAAGGAGAGGCAACCCGTAACAAATATGAAAAGATGGTAAATATGACAAGATGACAAATATGACAAGATCGCCAATGTGACAAGGTGACCACTATGACAAGGTCGCTAATATGACAAGATGGCCAATATGAAAAGATGATCAATAAGACAAGATGACCAATATGACAAGATCGTCAATATGACAAGGTCACCAATATGACAAGATTACCAATATGACAAGATTACCAATATGACAAGATTACCAATATGACAAGGTCACCAATATGACAAGGTCACCAATATGACAAGATCACCAATATGACAAGATGACCAATATGACAAGTTCACCAATATGACAAGATTACCAATATGACAAGGCTACCAATATGACTAGATCACCAAAATGACAAGATCACCAATATGATAATATGACCAATACGACAAGGTTACCAATATGACAAGATCACCAATATGACAAGATCACCAAAATGACACGATCACCAAAATGACAAGATGACCAATATGACAAGATTACCAAATGACAAGATCACCAATGTGATAATATGACCAATATCACAAGATTACCAATATAATAAGGTCACCAATAAGACAAGATTACCAATATAACAAGGTCACTAATATGGCAAGATCACCAATATGATAAAATCACCAATATGACATGATCACCAATATGACAAGATTACCAATATGACATGATCACCAATAGGACAAGGTCACCAAAATGATAATATTACCAATATGACAAGATTACCAATATGACAATGTCATCAATATGATATTATGACCAATATGACAAGATTACCAACATGAAAAGATCACCAATAATAATAATCATATGACCAAAATGACAAGATTACCAATATGACAAGATGACCAATATGACAAAATAACCAATATGACAAGATGACCAATATGGTAATATGACCGATATGACAAGATTACCAATATGACAAGATCACCAATATGACAAGATCACCAATTTGACAAGATGACCAATATGACAAGATCACTTAGGTGAAAATAATGGAAATATCAAGACAAATACCACTGACAACAAGGTGACGACAAGAAAGTGGATATGAAACAAATTAAACAAACCAACCAATAGTTCTCCAATGCAGTCCTTTGTTTAGCCCACAAGGTATAAGAAATAGAGGACAATCAAAACGTATACGGTGAAGTGAACTAGAGGCAGACTTGAGAAGAATTTCAACGGTACAAAAGAGGTGGGCTGGGGATGAACAAACTGGACTCCTATGTTTGACGGGAAGCTAAATGTTAATGATAGAATTAACTCTTTTTCCTCAAAATGTAGTACTCAGGACCATTTCTTTGATCTCCCACATCGTACCTGTTCATTCACAGCAAAGGAATAACGGTATAGAAACCTCCTCGTGTAAAGTTTATTGCTACGAAAATCACCATTGCGAAAGTACATTAGTGCTCTGCGACAGACTTCCCGTTTGAAGGCTACTGAAGTAGTCGTAGCAGGAGAAAAATAACGAAGGAAAACGAAAAAAGCAAAACAAATATTAACAAACAAATAAGGTAACCAGGCATGAAAAATGTCAGCACGATTTAGCAGAATCATCAACATCGGTAACCGGTTGTGTATTCCAATAGTTCTCAACCCTTTTATGGTGGAGGGCAGGTTGGCCCAGTTATTAGGTACCCTCCAAGATTATCGTAGATGTAGAACGCTATGAAAAGGCTATTTAATCTATATGTATATACGAAAAAGTCACCCGCTAAATATGGCGGAAAATAATTATAATTATTTTGCGCACTTTCTGCTGATTGGCCATAATGACGGCATTGAATCCTTCTGTGGTTATTTCATTCCTTTCCATTTTGCTTCAGAAACAGTGGCACGAAAGTATTGAAGCCTTATCTATGATGAGCAATGTAGCTTAACTGGATCTCTCCTTTCCTTCTCTAATATATATATATATATATATATATATATATATATATATATATATATATATATATATATATATATATATATATATATATATATATATATATATATATATATATATATATATATATATATATATATATATATATATATATATATATATATATATATATATATTAGAGACACGTGTACATACTAACCGAACTTCATAATATAAATGGCAGAAAATTCCAGAACTGTTTTCACCGAAAAGACAGGATTTTTTCTGAAAAGAAGTGTGATTATTATTACTATATTTAGGTTGTTCCTTGTTCTCTTAACCTTCTTATTATGAGTGTCGGAGTAGCTAAGAAACACGGCGTCCGCCTCGAGTTCTAGAGGTACCGGGTTCGATTCCCAGTTGAGGAAATATAATTTATAGAAATACTTTTCAGAACTTGTGGTCCTAATAATGTCATACTCCCCCCTGGTCTCCTGGGTAGTGAGATCGGATGCCTAGCATTCTCGGATAAGGGCAAAAAAGTAGGATGTCCCGTGTGCAAGTTGAGCACGTTAAAAATTCCACAGCGGTTGGAGATCGTAAAGAATAGGCCTATCCGGCCGCTGCTCTGGACACATTTAAAAACTAGAAACCTACCCACCACAAAAATTTTGTAGAATCTATGATTCCTATTTACACACATTGGGATTCTCGCCGGTGCTACGGAGTTCGTACACTGTGCTTAGATCCTTCTTGTGTGATCTAAGGGACGAGATCGGAGCACTGATGGAGTAGTCCGTGTGCAGTGAAGATACTCCTTAAAACCAAACCAAACCTTCTTATCACTTACTTTTTACACCCGGAAGCAGCAGCCTGTTTATGTATTTATGGCGCGCTCTCTGATCGACGGACACGTCCAGGTCTTTGTAAATTTTACTAGTAAAACCCATAGCTCATATATTCTCTCATAATTCCTACTTAGATGTCGCTTGTTTTGCATTTCCCGACGAAGGCCTTGTAGCTGCAACAGTGGCTATTCACTCCCCCTAACGAACAGTTTCTTATTTTGTAGGTTCTTTACATGCTTTAATATATACGTAAAATGATATTTGTCTATTTATTTCGTGTAAACAGACATACTTTCGTTTATTGTATCAATTTTTTTTTTCTGGCATGTTTTTTTTTGTAAGGACATCATGGGGTGCAAGGATCGTTAAGATGCTGTAAAGGGGTACGAGCTCTTGAAAAGCTTGAGAATCCCTGTGTTTAACGCTAGAGAAAACAGGGCCATATTTTCAGTACCCACTGTTAAGAGGCGAAAACCCGAAAGCTTAAGACAATAAACAACCGTAGAATCTATTCATATCCAGGGAAAATACATGATGTTTTGTGTCCTATTTCTGTGAACCATTTAATGAAATATGAGATGACGTGTTCTGAAGACTTCATTTCGTTTATCTGTATTATTTTAACTTGTTCTTTGAAAGATTCCCATGACGTTATTCTTCCTTCAAAACAAAAGCGTGATAGAAAACATATTTTACTAATGTGCATGATGACAGAGAGTGATATGCCATTGGTTAAATAAACTTCATTAACACAGAGAAAATCTCATTAAGAAAACGTGAAAAATAAATCAATGTAAACGAAGATAACTTGCAGTTCTAGAGAAAGGAAAATTGTCGTCATCAGGTCATTGAATAATTATTTGATCAATACTTCCGGTAAAGGAAAAAACAAGGCCAGTAAGCCAGATAGATAGATAGATAGATAGATAGATAGATAGATAGATAGATAGATAGATAGATAGATAGATAGATAGATAGATAGATAGATAGATAGATAGATAGATAGATAGATAGATAGATAGATAGATAGATAGATAGATAGATAGATAGATAGATAGAACTTTATTTTAGACAGAGAGATAAGATAGATAGATAAGATAGATAAAATAAATAAGATAGATACATAAGATAAATAGATAAGATAGATATAATAAATAAGATAGATACATAAGACAGATGGACAAGATAGATAGATAAGATAGACGGATAAATAGCACGACATGAATTGAAAGCATGAGATATTAGACGGAATGAACATTTAAAAAAACAGCTATCGACCAGTTCAGTAAATATATAACTTGTGGTCATCTGCGAGAGGTGGAAAAGGGGGAAAAGGGGGGGGGGGGGAGGGGGGAGGGACAACGAGAGGTAACCAGACAGAAGATTATGACTGACAACAAAATGATGCGGTTCAATACTGTTTTGAAAACTACTTAGACACAACCCTGGGCTTACTTTGTGATCATTATTTTGTACAGATACACTGGATAAGGACACGTGACATGATCAGAGAAAACATCTAGTATAGACAGCATTATAGATTACGCTGAAAACCCCGAGAAAACATCATTAGAAGTATACTACATACTACATACATTGTATGCTATTCGGAGCAGGGCCAGGTTGAACTGGACGCGCCTCGCTGATGCGTGATGCCATATGATGATGGATGGTATCCGCATGTCTGGTTTTGTGTAGTGTGCAGATGTGTTCAGTCAAAACAATGTTCATACAAAAATAACAGGGCAATCCACATAGGACGTCAGTAAACTCACGACGTATAAAGTCAATGATTCTTGAAACAGCCGTTGACGTTTTTCTTCATTATTTATTGTGGACGCCACAGTGACAAAATGGTTACGCGAATATGTAGACACATCAAACAGTCATTATCACAGCAACATTCAATACAGCAATAGACGGTAGACAGCATTACAATGATGAGTCAGATGCATGTTATATTTCATAGTGCTGTAAATGTAGTCAGGTCACGCCTCCCGGCATGTGCAAATACACTAGAGGTATTATCCCGAATAAACGAAATATCCATAAGAGGACTACACATCCCTGACAGAACAAAAAAAAGCGGAGATCCCCTCTTCAACGAGGCATCTCTTTCGCCATTCCAAATCGCTCACTCCACTAGTGGTGGGCGGAAACCGATCGACCAAGAAGCAAGACAAGTCATGCGCAGTCCAGCGCAAAATGACCACAGCTCAAACTTAACTGCATTCGATACCAACGCGAGAAGACAAATGCTTACCGAGAAAAGTGACTATAAATTTCAAGCAGTTGTTGCCCTTGCGTTATAAAATAGATATTGAAATAAAACGATGTTGCGAGAATTTATCACGCAACATATCACCACCTCCTCCCGATAAAAAAAAAAAAAATGTGGAACATATTTTTTTTTTTTTCAATATCAAAGAGCATGCGATAAGCGGCTCAAAACGCACGAATTATGCGCTGATAATTAACTAAATTGCCAAACAATAGGCTAATTATAGAGTGTCTGGTGAGGATATACCTCAACAGAAAAATAAATATGTCTCAAAAAATATTCACATCGGGGAGGTGTCACCAACACACATCACGTTAGCATGTAAACACAATATACGTATGCAAGTTACTATAATCATCATTAAACAGCATACTCTAATATTGTCTTTAAAAATGGATGTACAAATCTGATAGGAAAATTTAAATAGTACATTCTTTGACATGTAATGACATAAGTACATAGTAAAGTTAAACTACATGACGATCCAGGACATATGCTCTGGTATTCCGAGGGTAAGTACACAATCTAGAACTCGTCATGCTTGATACTAGTAAGGTAAGTCCTCAGCTCAACAATGACATTCTGAGAAAGTACAAGCAATATAATGCTAATTAATAACTAATATGCTTCATAAGGTACAATACATTATTAATAATTGTGGCTGTTTAGTAAACTAACGGCCCTTATATTAACTACTCAGTCCTCCTCTATCATCTTAAAAAACGAACAGAAGAAGATGACAACAAAGCACGATAGTGTGTACATATAAAGTAAGTACAGATGTGCTAATCTATTGTAGAAATATAGGTGTGTTATGACTCTGTAATATATGGAAATATAGGACAGAAGTATTAGTTGGAGTCATGTGGGCATCTAGACAAAATGTCAGCCATCACATTATCCGCACCACGGATAGCTCGTACCGTGAAGTGAAAAGGTTGAAGAGCTATAGCATATCGAGTGGATCTCGAACTCTTCAAATTCTTAGTCTGAATAGCTGTAAGAGCTTTCTGATCAGTCTCTAGAATGAAATGTGCGCCCAGGAGGAATCTTTGTAGTTTTAGAATTGACCAAACCATCGCTAACAACTCACGGTCTAAAACCGAGTAGTTCCTCTCTGCCGCATTTAGTTTTCTAGAAATGTACATAACAGGATGCAGAGTATTTGCATATTCTTGCATCAGTGCTGCTCCAATCCCAGTGGATGAAGCATCACTCCGAAGAACAAAAGTCCTATCAAGAGTAGGTAATCTTAAGATGGGAGGAGAAGAAAATATATTCTTGATTTGGTCTAGTGAAGATTGGCATTCTTCAGACCAACGGACCAGATTAGGCGAACCTTTCTTCAACAATGTTGATAGAGGTGCCATGATCGAAGATAAATTTGGAATAAATCTCCCATAAAATTGAATTAAACCTAAGAGACTCCTAACTTGTTTCTTCGTTTTAGGAACAGAGATGTTCAGTATTTTGGAAGNATTGTGGTCTTCTGTCTTCAAGAGAGACCATGACCAACACGATGACCCAGGAAAGAGATTTCACCAAAACCAACAAAAAGCTTTAGAAGGTTTTGCTGTCAAATTATTCTCACGTAGAGTGGACAGTAAGTCATATAACCCTAAATAGTGATCTTCCCAGGTATCACTGATGAGACAGATGTCATCTAAGTATGCGATGACATCCGAACGATGTGTGACAGAATTCGACGCATCATGCGAACGAAAGTGGCAGGGGCGTTCATGAGACCAAAAGGCATAACATTCCATTGAAATAGACCCCTAGGTGTAGAAAAAGCAGTAAGAGGTTTGGCATGCTCTGCTAAAGGCACTTGCCAATAACCTTTAGACAAGTCAAGTTTAGTGAAGAATCTAGAATTAGAAAGTCTAATCAGTAGATCTTCTAACAAAGGCATCGGTTCAGCGTCGAACTTTGTGACCTGATTCAATTTGCGATAATCAACACAAATTCGTATGTTCTTATCCTTCTTCCGGACAATAACCATGGAAGAAGAATATGGTGAAGTCGATGGTTCAATTATATTTAATTGAATCATTTCATCCAATTCCTTTTCCACTTGCGACTGAAAGTGTATAGGAATAGGATACGGCCTAACCCTAATTGGATTATTGTCGGTAAGAATTATGTCATGTTCTATGACATCTGTGTGTCCAGGAATGTCAGTGAGAACATCCTGAAATGTTTGTAACATCGACGAGACTTGTCGATGTTCGTCACCAGAAAGATTAGGAGAAACAGAAACGTTTTTCCAAGATTCCGTGGAATGTAATGGAACCACTGGAAGGGGAAGGTTGACATCAGAGAAGGTAGCTTCCTCATCCTGAATGACAGACAGGGATGAATAATGACCGTGAGGTGCAGGAGCATCATCCGTTGCCTGGAAAATAGGCAGCAAATAGTCCGGACGTTCGTGAAATTCCGAAAGCATGTTTATGTGGAAAGTTTTATGCTTTCCATCAATATCGACCACATAGTCAACATCGGAAATCCGAGAGACTATTGCATACGGACCTTTCCATGCAATAAGAAGTCTATTTTCCCTACTGGGGAGTAGGACGAATGCTTTGTCACCTGGACAAAGTTGTCGTAGACATCTATTCTTGTTAGCAAACTGCCTTGCCTTCTCTTTAGCAATTTCTGATGAAGCAGTTGCTAGCGATGAGATCGTGTAATAAAGACATAGGGCCGCGTGGACGCGCGCCAAAGACAAGTTCGAAGGGAGAAAATCCTGTGTGTTCATTAGGGACTTCTCTATAGGCAAAGA
>JAMPIV010019259.1:0-97192 GCA_024509875.1 Oreohelix idahoensis | reverse complement strand
TAATTTGGGTAGTTATAATATTGGTGGTTTATTTTTTTGGAAGTTGTTATTGGTGGGGTATTATATCCTGGATCGTCATGTAGTTTAACTTTACTATGTACTTATGTCATTACATGTCAAAGAATGTACTATTTAAATTTTCCTATCAGATTTGTACATCCATTTTTAAAGACAATATTAGGTATGCTGTTTAATGATGATTATAGTAACTTGCATACGTATATTGTGTTTACATGCTAACGTGATGTGTGTTGGTGACACCTCCCCGATGTGAATATTTTTTGAGACATATATATTTTTCTGTTGAGGTATATCCTCACCAGACACTCTATAATTAGCCTATTGTTTGGCAATTTAGTTAATTATCAGCGCATAATTCGTGCGTTTTGAGCCGCTTATCGCATGCTCTTTGATATTGAAAAAAAAAATATGTTCCACATTTTTTTTTTATCGGGAGGAGGTGGTGATATGTTGCGTGATAAATTCTCGCAACATCGTCGTTTTTTTACAATATCTATTTTATAACGCAAGGGCAACAAAAACTGCTTGGAATTTTATAGTCACTTTTCTCGGTAAGCATTTGTCTTCTCGCGTTGGTATCGAATGCAGTTAAGTTTGAGCTGTGGTCATTTTTGCGCTGGACTGCGCATGACTTGTCTTGTTGTTTGGTCGATCGGTTTCCGCCCACGACTAGTGGAGTGAGCGATTTGGAATGGCGAAAGAGATGCCTCGTTGAAGAGGGGATCTCCGCTATTTTTTTGTTCTGTCAGGGATGTGTAGTCCTCTTAATGGATATTTCGTTTATTCGAGATAATACCTCTAGTGTTTCCCACATGTCGGGAGGCGTGATATTTCTGTGTATTTCATGAAAGCAGGTAAATTAACATTTTCATTAACTCTATCGATTTCTGGTCGTGAACGATTTCTGGCTCATAGCCTGTCTTCGAAAGTCGTCGTCACGAGATGTTTTCCTAGCTCACATGTCGCTGCATTGTACTGCATCGGTTGATGCATGTACCAAGGACCATTACTTGCTACTTTGTTAAATGAATTAGGTTTGGAAAACCTTTATTATCTAGAGGATATTTTTGTGGACATTATTTATACTTCGGCAGACATGTCTGTCTTGCTGAAGTCAAACTAAGGAGAGTGAACTGATCTCATACATCTGGTTATCTCCTGGCTGTTATAGAAAAGGATGGAGTTTTCCACCTGACTACATTTACAGCACTATGAAATATAACATGCATCTGACTCATCATTGTAATGCTGTCTACCGTCTATTGCTGTATTGAATGTTGCTGTGATAATGACTGTTTGATGTGCCTACACATTTGCGTAACCATTTTGTCACTGTGGCGTCCACAATAAATAATGAAGAAAAAACGTCAACGGCTGTTTCAAGACTCATTGACTTTATACGTCGTGAGTTTACTGACGTCCTATGTGGATTGCCCTGTTATTGTTGTATGAACATTGTTTTGACTGAACACATCTACACACTACACAAAACCAGACATGCGGATACCATCCATCATCATATGGCATCACGCATCAAACACTTTTCCCACATAAAGAAATTCACAAATTAACATGGGAATCACCAAATGGTCGGGACAGAAACCAGATAGACCACATCATGATTAACGGTAGATGGAGACATGCATTACAAGATGTAAAGGAAAGAAGAGGCGCAGATGTGGGAAGTGATCACCATTTAGTAGTAGCAAAACTGAAAGTGAAACTAAGAAGGGCTGGACCAATTTAACTACACAGAAAAGGTTTGACATCAGCAAATTGAAGGACACCCTTACCAGAAAAGCTTTTGCGGCTGACATAAAGAAACGATATCAATTTGCCAAAAGTCAGGAAAAGACATTGACTGATGATATAGACCAGAAATTCAACACCATTTCAACAATATACAAGGAAAGCAGCAAATCATACTTGGGATTCCAGGATAGGAAGAAGCAAGACTGGATAACACCAGAAACATTAAACACCATAACCCTGAGAAAGGAAATGAAAAGAAAAAAAACAGAAGCGAAGTCCCCCAGGTTAAAGCAACTATATAGCGAACAGTACAGTCAGCTGGACAAGGAAGTTAAACGCCAAACCCGAGCCAACAAAAGGAATTTCTTAGACGATCTTGCAAGACAGGCAGAAGAGGCAGCACTGAGAAATGAACAAAGCACTGTATACAAAATAACCAAATTCATCAGCGGAAAACGAGGTGCAAACAATATTACATTAGTAAGAGATAAGCAAGGAAATCTCATCACAACAGCAGAGGGACAGGAAACAAGATGAGCAGAGCACTTCAGAGACCACCAGAGACACAATTGAATGTTCCTGAGGCTGAAAACGATCTAGATGTAAATACAGACATTCCACGAAAAGAAGAAATCATCACAGCAATCAAAGGGTTAAAGAACGGAAAAGCTCCTGGCCATGATAACTTAAATGCAGAGCTATTTAAGACAGACCCTGAGCTAGCAGCAGAACTATTAGAACCACTATTTGCACAAGTGTGGAAAACGGGGACAACACCATCAGAGTGGAACAAAGGAATAATTGTCAAATTGCCCAAGAAGGGAGATCTTGCAGACTGCAATAATTGGAGAGGAATCACTCTTCTCTCAGTTCCCAGCAAAATACTAGGCAGGATAATTATACAGAGAATTTCAAAAGCAGTAGACAACAAACTGAGGAAAGAACAAGCAGGATTTAGAAAGAACAGAAGATGTGTAGATCATATATTCACTCTCAGGAACATTATAGAGCAGTGCTCAGAATGACAAAGACAGCTGTACATTAACTTCGTTGATTTTGAAGGCTTTTGACAGCATACATAGGGACAGTTTATGGAAAATACTGAGGGCTTATGGAATTCCAAGTTGCATAGTGTCAATCGGCGGGTACCAGATCCCGGAAATCAGATATGCTGACGACACAGTCCTCCTATCGACCAACCCAGAAGGACTTGAACAATTACTTCTGTCCACCAAAAAACACAGCGAGGCCCAGAATCTATACCTAAACACCAAGAAGACCAAAGTATTGACAACAGACAAAGTAAAGACCAAACCAGAAATTGAAATTGATAACGAAGAACTGGAAAGTGTCAATGAATTCGAATACTTAGGATCAATCATTAACAGCTCTGGCGACTGTGCAGTAGAAATTAAAAGAAGACTTGCAATTGCTTCACATAAGCTAATACAGATGAAAAACCTATGGCAAGGCACAAGCAAAGAAACAAAGTTACAACTGATCAGAGCATGTATATTCCCAGTAGCAACATACGGCTGCGAGACTTGGACACTCAATAAAACAGTTGCAAAAAAGATTACATCATTCGAAATGAAATGCTACAGAAGGATGTTGAGAATACCCTGGACAGAAAAAAAGACCAACAGAGAAGTACTGCACTCACTAAATGTACAGGAACATTGGCTCCTAAATACCATCGCAATAAGGAAGCTGAAATTTTTCGGTCATATAAAAAAGACATAATAGTCTGGAAAAAACAGTGATGGAAGGCATGGTCCCTGGAAAAAGGGGAAGGGGTCGACCTAGACGACGGTGGACCCAGGACATCACAGAGAGTCTGAACTTGTCTTTGGCTGATGCAGGTCGACTTGCCCAGAATCGTGATGCGTTCAGAGCAGCTGTAATGGAGACAACGTTCTGGAAAGAATACGTCACATGATGATAGTGTCAATCATAAAAAGCCTCTATGCCAACTTTACGTGTAGTGTTGGGCAGAGCAACCTAACCTTTGAGGTGAAGACAAGAGTACGACAGGGATGCCCCTTATCAACCACTCTATTTTTAACAGTCATAGACTGGGTGATGCATCAGACAACAGAGGGCAGTCCAAGAGGAATAAGATGGACTACATTTTCTACATTGGAAGATCTGGAATATGCAGATGACATTGCACTACTAGCAACTTCACATCAACACATCCAGGAAAAAACGGATAGACTTAATAAGTTTAGCCAGCAGGTGCGCTTGAACATCAATTTAAAGAAGTCAGAGGTCATGACGCTCAATGTGAGCAACCCTGAGCCCATATCAGTAAGGAATCAGCAACTGGTGTGATGAATTTACCATGATACAACGTTAAAATATCTCCAAAAATAACGATAAAATGTAGGGATAAAAAAATAATGCGTAAGATACTAGGAGACATGATCGCCCATGCCCGCCATTTCCTACCCGCCATTTAAAACTAACGAGTTAGACGTACAGACGAAACGTTTACCCTTTGCAGACGGGAGAGAAACGGAGAACACAAAAGGAAAAATATGACTGAACACGTGTTTGAAGATAGCAAGGCTAAAAGACGCAATTGGTAGTAAAAGAAAAAAAATTCACGTCACTAGTTGACACAATGTAAGGAAATGGACAAAAAACGACTTTGGCTCTTGTCAGAAACAGTCATTTCTTGAACTTTTACGATACTTGGTTGTTATTTGAATTCAGCGGCAAACGCCGCGGAGAAGGTTCTCGAACATATTTCAAAAAAAAAAACTAACCTCGAAAAAGTAACTTTTTCTTAATAATAATGTTAGGAATATAAAACCTAGCTAGTTTGATAGCCCGTCTTGAGCAGAGAAATAATATACTTTAAATTATACAGACGGATAGATAACAAGGAAGATATTGACAAAAGACTGTGTTGTTCATATCAGACTAGCGACTGCACTGTTAAAAAAATTTCACTAAAGTTTCAAATTTGCGTCCTTGAGGCACGCAGATGCAAAAATCGAGCTGTAATTAAAGAGAGGGGTAAGGTGGAGAATAGTAGCTAAAAATAACTTCGGAGGCAGAAGTGTGTAGGGTATTGCATGGAGTTGGCCCAAGAACCAAGCGTGGTTTTTATGAAAAAACAAGTAGAGACAGACGGACCAACAGACCGTAATACATACTTGACTGAGAGCTGACTGAAATTTGACTTTTGGTTGTAGATTTGAAAGTTTAGGGGGGGGGAGTCTGTGATTGGATGAATGAAATCATAGTAGCGGGACAGAGATGCGCATTTTTGCCATTCGTTACAAGACTGTCCAGAGACACAGTGGTTTATTGCCTGTGGTGTTGTTTCCAGAAGTATTTCTATACATTTAGTGGGACGCTATCAGATAGCCAGCAGCTCAGCTGAGTTTTGCTAGATATTAACTGTGTTCTCAATTCTGAATTCTGGTAAGAATGAAAGCAATTCTTTTGTATATTTTAATATTTCGAGTGATTGATACTGCCATATCATAAAATGATTACGACAAGTAAGTGTTCGCTCTAGGTCCCCAGCCCAAGTTCAGGGTCCAGAGACAAACAAAAAAAAATATGGACGCCTAACTAAGACTATGGAAGGCGGATCTATTGTTGAGATCGGTGGGAACATATCACCTATCTTATTGAACAAAAGGAAACTATTGAACATATCTCAGATGCAATGCAGTCTTGGGGAACTAGTACTATATGAAAACAACTGGGTAAGATGTACTGTGTGGTCAGAGAGATCTGACCCAGTCTATGTGGTGTTGTTGTGTAGTGTTGTGTGCAGAAGTGGCTCAGTAGGTAGAGTTCTGACCCATGCCACAAAACTTTTATTTCAGAATTGTGAGTTTCTGTTTGGCACCGAAGAGGTAGCAAATGCTGTTGTGAAATACACAAGCGTGGACCAGTGCAGTCTAACATTGTGTCAGAGCAGCCGAATATTGTACTCCAGCAACGGAGAGGAGGGGCCACCAGACTCTTGTACAAGATCGACGCAGTCGAGATACGTGAGATTCTGGCCTGCTTGAAATTCACCAACTAATTCACCATCTAATAAAGACATACCATTGTGGGAAAATAAACCATGTATTCATCCCCTAAGTCAATGGACAATGTTTTGGTAGTCACAGATTGGGCGTGATGATACCACCCCAACAGTACATTCAGTAATAGTTCTCCTGGGACAATCTAATATAATAAATATTAACCAGTCTTTTAAAATACTTATGTGCACACATCCATTTTATTATGTCATATAATTATGCATTCCATTTATAACTCCATAATATTTCATATGTTCTGACCAACAAACATTGGTTCAGAACAAATAAATTTAACAAGATATAATATTTAAACTAAAACAGCCTGAGTTAGTTCAGTGTGTTATAACTTTTATTATTATTATTAGACTTATTAAATATCTGTGTGTGTGTGTATTCTAATACAACACATTACATTTCAGTACCCTAGACTTTTAACGTAGCTACATACATAATAGTAAAAAAGAGATATGTTTGAGGTCGTAAGTGGTAGTACGAAGGGCCTTCTGTAATTCACATCTACATTTATCTCAGGAGCCTTCACAGCTGACCTCATACATCACACTAGGTAACACAACCACCATACAATACCATCAAATCCACTACAACTGGTACAGACAGACACCTTCACATACCTAGGATGCATAGTAACACCAGACGGCGGGGCAGGCAAAGACATCAACAACAGAATGAATAAGGCAAGAACAGCCTTTCTTAGCCTAAACAACATCTGGAAGTCCTCTCAATACAGCACAAGCACAAAATTAGGATTATATCAGAGCTGTGTGCTTTCTGTGCTTCTCTATGGTGCAGAATGCTGGAGAAATACAGAGAAGGAAATGTCGAAATTGTCCTCTTTTCACACAACATGCCTAAGAAAAATTCACCAAATTTTTTGGCCGAATACCATCACCAACCAAGATCTGCTTACTCGGAGCAAGCAAGAGGACATGCACACCATCAAAGCTGGCAGACGCTGGAGCTGGGTTGGCCATGTCCTCAGAAGAGACCCCGATGTCATCACAAGAACAGCTATGCTTTGGACCCCTGAAGGAAAATGAAAGAGAGGCCGACCAAAAACAACCTGGCGGAGGACTGTGGAGGTTGAGATGCAAAGAATGAACCAGAGTTGGGGCACTGTACGAAGGATGGCCGCCGACCGAGCAAAGTGGAATCAATTTGTTGTTGCCCTACAAGACGCCACTAGGCGTGATGGCCACTGACTGCTTTGACGGTCGGCGGCTAAGGATCAAAGAAGAAGCGAATTGGGGAGATTGGGTCCTGGAATAATCAGTTGAGAGGAAGGCTCTCCGGTGCTAGAGCTAGACACTGCATCGCGACTTTGGACCTCTAGATTCTTAAGCGTCAATTCACGCTGACGTCGTTGATCATTCTCTCTTTCCTCATATTGTGTCACTCTTTCCTCATACTGTCTCTCGTTCGATGTCTCTGCAAGTTTACATTTAAGCCTCAATTTTCTTCTGCTCCAATTGACGCTCTTCTGTCTCTTTCTTCTCCGCCTCACATTTGGCTAGATCTTCGTCCACAAAGGCTAGCAACTCTTCACCTTGTAGTCCAATTTCCTTTTCTTCTTCCCTTAGCATTGTTCGAAGGCTGTTTTCGCGTTGTTTATTCTATTGTTAATGTCCTTGCTTGTTCAGCCATCTGGTGTTACTATGCACCCTAGGTAAGTAAATGTGTCTGTCTGTTCTAACCTTTGGTTCCTTATTGTTATTGGTTCAGGATTGCCGACCTTGAGTGTCATGACCTCTGTCTTTTTCAGATTGATGTTCAGTAAAACCTACTAGCTATACTTATTCAGTCTGTCATCTCTTTCTTGGATATATTGATGTGAATGTGCGAGTTGTGCAATGTCATCTGCATAATCCAGGTCTTCAGTATGGTAAACTTTGTCCATCTAATTCCTCTTGGACTGTCCTCTGATGTCTGGCGCATCACCCAATCCATGGCTGTCAAAAATATTGTTGTTGATTAGGGCATCCCTGTCGTACTCCTGTTTTCACTTCGAAAGTTAGGTTGCTCAATCCAACACTGCATGTAAAGTTAGAATAGAGGCTTTTTATTATGGAAACAATGCAGCTGAGAATTCAATAAGTCCTCAGTATTTTCCATAAGCTGTCCCTGTGTATGCTGTCAAAAGCCTTTTCAAAATCAACAAAGTTAATGTATAGCTGTCTCTGCCATTCTGAGCACTGCTCTGTAATGTTTCTGAGGATGAATATATGATCTGCACATCTTCTGTTCTTTCTAAAACCCGCTTCTTCTTTCCTCAGTTTATGGTCAACTGCTTTTGAAATTCTCTGGACGATTATTCTGCCTAGTATTTTACTGGGAACTGAGAGGAGAGTAATTCATCTCCAGTTGTTGCAGTAGTCAGCCCTATGTACAACCATATTAAGTCGCCTTATAAGTCATGCCTGAGAGAGATCAATAACGATGAGAAAGGAAATGAAAAGAAAGAAAACATAAGCGAAGTTCCCCAGGTTAAAGCAACTATAAAGCGAATAGTACAGTCAGCTGGACAAGGAAGTTAAACGCCAAACCTGAGCCAACAAAAGGAATTTCCTAGACGATCTGGCAAGACAGGCAGAAGAGGCAGCACTGAGAAATGAACAAAGCACAGTATACAAAATAACTAAAATCGTCAGCGGAAAACGAGGTGCAAACAATATTATATTAGTAAGAGACAAGGAATGAAATCTCATCACGACAGCAGAGGGACAGGAAACAAGATGGGCAGAGCATTTCAGAGGAACTCTGAATAAGGAATCACCAGAGACACAATTGAATGTTCCTGAGGCTGAAAACGATCTAGATGTAAATACAGACATTCCACGAAAAGAAGAAATCATCACAGCAATCAAAGGGTTAAAGAACGGAAAAGCTCCTGGCCATGATAACTTAAATGCAGAGCTATTTAAGACAGACCCTGAGCTAGCAGCAGAACTATTAGAACCACTATTTGCACAAGTGTGGAAAACGGGGACAACACCATCAGAGTGGAACAAAGGAATAATTGTCAAATTGCCCAAGAAGGGAGATCTTGCAGACTGCAATAATTGGAGAGGAATCACTCTTCTCTCAGTTCCCAGCAAATAACTAGGCAGGATAATTATACAGAGAATTTCAAAAGCAGTAGACCACAAACTGAGGAAAGAACAAGCAGGATTTAGAAAGAACAGAAGATGTGTAGATCATATATTCACTCTCAGGAACATTATAGAGCAGTGCTCAGAATGGCAAAGACAGCTGTACATTAACTTCGTTGATTTTGAAGGCTTTTGACAGCATACATAGGGACAGTTTATGGAAAATACTGAGGGCTTATGGAATTCGAAGTTGCATAGTGTCAATCATTAAAAAGCCTCTATGCCAACTTTACGTGTAGTGTTGGGCAGAGCAACCTAACCTTTGAGGTGAAGACAGGAGTACGACAGGGATGCCCCTTATCAACCACTCTATTTTTAACAGTCATAGACTGGGTGATGCGCCAGACAACAGAGGGCAGTCCAAGAGGAATAAGATGGACTACATTTTCTACATTGGAGATCTGGAATATGCAGATGACATTGCACTACTAGCACATTCACATCAACACATCCAGGAAAAAACGGATAGACTTAATAAGTTTAGCCAGCAGGTGGGCTTGAACATCAATTTAAAGAAGTCAGAGGTCATGACGCTCAATGTGAGCAACCCTGAGCCCATATCAGTAAGGAATCAGCAACTGGTACAGACAGACACCTTCACATACCTAGGATGCATAGTAACACCAGACGGCGGGGCAGGCAAAGACATCAACAACAGAATGAATAAGGCAAGAACAGCCTTTTTAGCCTAAACCACATCTGGAAGTCCTCTCAGTACAGCACAAGCACCAAATTAAGATTATATCAGAGCTGTGTGCTTTCTGTGCTTCTCTATGGTGCAGAATGCTGGAGAAATACAGAGAAGGAAATGTCGAAATTGTGCTCTTTTTACACAACATGCCTAAGAAAAATTCACCAAATCTTTTGGCCGAATACCATCACCAACCAAGATCTGCTTACTCGGAGCAAGCAAGAGGACATGCACACCATCATAGCTGGCAGACGCTGGAGCTGGGTTGGCCATGTCCTCAGAAGAGACCCCGATGCCATCACAAGAACAGCTATGCTTTGGACCCCTGAAGGAAAACGAAAAAGAGGCCGACCAAAAACAACCTGGCGGAGGACTGTGGAGGTTGAGATGCAAAGAATGAACCAGAGTTGGGGCACTGTACGAAGGATGGCCGCCGACCGAGCAAAGTGGAATCAATTTGTTGTTGCCCTACAAGACGCCACTAGGCATGATGGCCACTGACTGCTTTGACGGTCGGCGGCTAAGGATCAAAGAAGAAGCTAATTGGGGAGATTGGGTACTGGAATGATCAGTTGAGAGGAAGGCTCTCCGTTGCTGGAGCTAGACACTGCATCGCGACTTTGGACCTCTAGATTCTTAAGCGTCAATTCACGCTGACGTCGTTGATCATTCTCTCTTTCCTCATATTGTGTCACTCTTTCCTCATACTGTCTCTCGTTCGATGTCTCTGCAAGTTTCCATTTAAGCCTCAATTTTCTTCTGCTCCAATTGACGCTTTTCTGTCTCTTTCTTCTCCGCCTCACATTTGGCTAGATCTTCGTTCACAAAGGCTAGCAACTCTTCACCTTGTAGTCCAATTTCCTTTTCTTCTTCCCTTAGCATTGTTCGAAGGCTGTTTTCGCGTTGTTTATTCTATTGTTAATGTCCTTGCTTGTTCCGCCATCTGGTGTTACTATGCACCTTAGGTAAGTAAATGTGTCTGTCTGTTCTAACCTTTGGTTCCTTATTGTTATTGGTTCAGGATTGCCGACCTTGAGTGTCATGACCTCTGTCTTTTTCAGATTGATGTTCAGTAAAACCTGCTAGCTATACTTATTCAGTCTGTCATCTCTTTCTTGGATATATTGATGTGAATGTGCGAGTTGTGCAATGTCATCTGCATAATCCAGGTCTTCAGTATGGTAAACTTTGTCCATCTAATTCCTCTTGGACTGTCCTCTGATGTCTGGCGCATCACCCAATCCATGGCTGTCAAAAATATTGTTGTTGATTAGGGCATCCCTGTCGTACTCCTGTTTTCACTTCGAAAGTTAGGTTGCTCAATCCAACACTGCATGTAAAGTTAGAATAGAGGCTTTTTATTATGGAAACAATGCAGCTGAGAATTCAATAAGTCCTCAGTATTTTCCATAAGCTGTCCCTGTGTATGCTGTCAAAAGCCTTTTCAAAATCAACAAAGTTAATGTATAGCTGTCTCTGCCATTCTGAGCACTGCTCTGTAATGTTTCTGAGGATGAATATATGATCTGCACATCTTCTGTTCTTTCTAAAACCCGCTTCTTCTTTCCTCAGTTTATGGTCAACTGCTTTTGAAATTCTCTGGATGATTATTCTGTCTAGTATTTTACAAGAACTGAGAAGAGAGTAATTCATCTCCAGTTGTTGCAGTAGTCAGCCCTACGCACAGCCATATTAAGTCGCCTTATAAGTCATGCCTGAGAGAAATCAATAACGATGAGAAAGGAAATGAAAAGAAAGAAAACATAAGCGAAGTCCCCCAGGTTAAAGCAACTATATAGCGAACTGTACAGTCAGCTGGACAAGGAAGTTAAATGCCAAACTCGAGCCAACAAAAGGAATTTCCTAGACGATCTGGCAAGACAGGCAGTAGAGGCAGCACTGAGAAATGAACAAAGCACAGTATACAAAATAACTAAAATCGTCAGCGGAAAACGAGGTGCAAACAATATTATATTAGTAAGAGACAAGGAATGAAATCTCATCACGACAGCAGAGGGACAGGAAAAAAGATGGGCAGAGCATTTCAGAGGAACTCTGAATAAGGAATCACCAGAGACACAATTGAATGTTCCTTAGGCTGAAAACGATCTAGATGATAATAGAGACATTCCACGAAAAGAAAAAAATCATCACAGCAATCAAAGGGTTAAAGAATGGAAAAGCTCCTGGCCATGATAACTTAAATGCAGAGCTATTTAAGACAGACCCTGAGCTAGCAGCAGAACTATTAGAACCACTATTAGCACAAGTCTGGAAAACAGGGAAACACCAACGGAGTGGAACAAATGAATAATTGTCAAATTGCCCAAGGAGGGAGATCTTGCAGACTGCAATAATTGGAGTTCCCAGCAAAATCCTAGGCAGGATAATTATACAGAGAATTTCAAAATCAGTAGACCACAAAATGAGGAAAGAACAAGCAGGATTTAGAAAGAACAGAGATGTGTAGATCGTATATTCTACTACCCAAAAGTCAAGGGCCACCCTATTATTTTCAATACACTTTTATAAAAGCGCATAGAATGATTAAATGAAGGAAGTTTTTAGTAAAAATGGGTGCAATATCTTCCTCTGACAGTCCTCTTTGCACGTTAAGCATAAAAACAACTCACCGACAACCATGGTGATCACGTGCAATTTGGTTTGCTGACCATAAATTCACATTTGTAATCTGTTTTTTTTTCTTCAAACTTCCGTGCAACCAAACAGGTGAAGTAATCGTGCTGATTGACATTCCACGTGCAATGGCGACTTTTCGTGAACAGAGTTCACTCTTAATTTGTTTTACAATCAGCAGACTTAGGGCAGTTTCATCATTTGACAAAACAATGCCACCAAGAAGAATTCTTGACACCTTACAAAGAATGAGGGCTACAGCATGGGTTGAAAGTGGTTTATCTGTCCGTGAGGTTGCTACACGGCTTGAAGTGTCACACTCTACTATCCAAAGAATTTTGGAGAGATTTCAGGCCACAGGAAGTGTGGAGGATCGCCACCGGCCAGATGCACCAATAGACATGATGACCGGTACCTCTTGTTGTCAGCCCTGCTCCATCGAACAGTGACTTGTTCCACTCTAAGATGTCAGCTGAGACAAACTGTAAATGTTAATGTCAGTCAAAGCACCATTTGCAGATGTTTATATGAGTTTGGACTGGCTGCTCGACGTCCTGCAGTCAGAATCCCTCTTACTCCTGCTCATCGCAAAGCCCGTGTTGCTTGGTGTCACGAGCACATCCGATGAGCAAGGCAACAATGGAGTCAAGTTCTCTTCACTGGTGAATCTCGCTTCACTGTAACATTCAATGATGGCAGGATTCGAGTTTTGAGACAACCAGGAGAGCGATTTACTGATGACACAATTCGAGAAGTGGATCGTAATGGCAGCAGTTCTTTCATGGTCTGGGAAGGCTTCTACAGACACGGCAGGACCCCACTCTACATCATCCAAGGCAACTTGACCGGCCCAAGATACCAGAACGAAATCTTGAGACCAATTGTTCAGCATGCTCTGGAGGCCATAGGTGGTAATGCCATCCTCCAAGATGATAACGCTCGACCCCATCGAGCTCGTGTGGTGAAGGAGTTTATTCAGCAACATGGGATCATCAGGATGGCGTGGCCAGCTCATTCACCCGACCTTTCTCCGATTGAGCCCATCTGGGATGTCCTTGGTCGAAGATTGTCAACAAATCACCCCGTGCCAATGGATGTTGCACAGCTGACTGCATTTCTGCTTCAGGAATGGCAAGCTGTTCCTCAGGATACTCTTCGGACCCTTGTGGACTCGATGCGTCTACGCGGTCTTAAATGCCTTGCTGCAAACGGTGGTCATACCCGATTTTGAAATATCTATTTGTCTAATATCTATTGTGTGACTTTTGAAAAGGTGGGTGATACACTTCACAGCTTCATTGCGTTTGAATGTGTGTTTCCATTTCTTTACGTGACATGTCAATTTGGTATTCAATAAATGCCGTTTTGACTGATACCAATTACGTTTATATCAGATTTGTTTTATGGTTTCAACCAAGGTTTTTCTAAGTAGCCCTTGACTTTTGACGAGTAGTATATTTACCCTCAGGAACATTATAGAGCAGTGCTCAGAATGGCAAAGACAGCTGTACATTAATTTCGTTGATTTTGAAAAGCCTTATGACAGTATACATAGGGACAGTTTTTGGAAAATACTGAGGGCCTATGGAATTCCAAGCTGCATAGTGTCAATCATAAAAAGCCTCTATGCCAACTTTACTTGTAGCATTGGGCAGAGCAACCTTACCTTTAATGTGAAGACAGGAGTACGACAGGGATGCCCCTTATCAACCACTCTATTTTTATCGGTCATAGACTGGGTGATGCGCCAGACAACAGAGGGGATTCCAAGAGGAATAAGATGGACTACATTTTCTACATTGGAAGATCTGGAATATGCAGATGACATTGCACTACTAGCACATTCACACCAACACATCCAGGAAAAAAGACGGATAGACTTAATAAGTGTAGCCTGCATGTGGGCTTGAACATCAATTTAAAGAAGTTAGAGGTCATGACGCTCAATGTGAGCAACCCTGAGCCCATATCAGTAAGGAATCAGCAACTGGAACAGACAGACACCTTCACATATCTAGGTTGCATAGTAACATCAGATGGCGGAGTGCCACAGTATATATGTTTGACAAAATATTAAGTTGATCACGCTATTGAGTGGCAACATTGTGATAATGAAAAAAACCTGTTGGTCAGCTGACCTGAAGAGAACACAGATTTTGGCGGGAAAAGGGTAGTTGAGTTACTGACCATCGACCAGAATAGGTCGTTTTGTTCCCTGTCAGCGTTTTTGCTGGAGAGAGTTGCCATTGTGGTTTCTGACTTAGTGCTTGCCTTTATTTATGCGATCTTTGGGTGGTTGTGTTTATACTAGAGCAGTAATGTAAGTTTCTAGTGATATTTCCTTAGATCGGTGATATTGAGTTATTTGTGATTCAGTTTGGCCTGATCATAGTATATTTGTCGCTGGTGAGCGAAAATCATTGTGGAGTCCATTTAAGATGGCCATAACAGTGGGTATGATACTTATTCATTAAATGCTATTAGTGCAAGTGATATTTGGCAGTTTTTTTTTTGGTCATTGTATTGCATATGTATTTCTAGCCGTGTGTGGCTTCATTGTGTGCATTGTTATTAAAGGGAACGGACCTGTTTTTTCAGGTGTTGTGGTTAATTAATGTCATCTATTGTGTGCTGTGGTCATATCCTTAGACATTGAGCCAAAGAGTATAGATTTGTCATGTGTTAAATCCACAGTATCAGTAGGTTGTTTCTGACATTTGGATGGCTCGTCTATTCTGCAGGCCGTGGGGCCAGTGGTTTTCCAGTATTTTATAATATTTGATAGCAAGGCCTTAGGGCATATGGTTGCTATATACAGGCCAGTACATATTTTGTACACAGAGTGTTAGAAGGTTGGACCATGTTGGCGCCTTCTGCTTGTTAAGTCACGTTAGTGAGCTATTTTCAGTTGCTAGTTTCGGGTATGTGTGTTTGCCAGTCTGTAGGTAGTGTGCTGTAGGTGGTCAAGTGTGACGCGTGGCGGTATGTGACCCAGTTTTGTTCTTTTCTGAGATCAAAGTGACAGAGTGTGTCTTCGCAGTACAGTATCAGTTGGACATTGTTATTAAGAATTTTGTTCGACAATGTTTACAAAGCAATATTGGTGATAAGGTGGAAATAATGTTAGTAAGATGTCTAAAGTGGTTTAATTAAGTGGTAGCTAGCGTCTGGTGTGTCCCTTTGAGATATTAGTGAGTCTACTTTTGAGTGTAGGGCTAGTAAGGTGGCAATCCAGGGGGTGCAGCGGATAGAGGGTTGAGTTTGGTATTAGATGGGCTCTGGTGCCTGACTGTGTGTGTCGGCAGAGGAGGTTATCTCGGACTCTGGTGCCTGACTGTGTGTGTCGGCAGAGGAGATTAGTTCGTCCATATTTGGTGGTATAGGTAGTGTCTATATGTTGGCGGCATCCCAGGGTGTGTGAATCTACTCGTATCTGGATGATGGTCTAGATCCATGTGACCAAAGTAGCCCGCATTTGATATCGTGCTCTAGTAGCCTATCTGCAACAGTGCCATTCCACAGACTACTCTACCCACCTGGGAACGTTACTTGTCCGAAGTTTTGCAAAGTGATGACGGGTTCAAGTTTTGCTGAGTTCATTCCTCTGACGTTACTTGTCTTCACTGATGTGCCCTGCTAGTGGATTTATTCCAATGAGGACTGAAGCTTGCTGACCTGAATCTTCCTGTACTACTTTACCTTGAAGTCTGCTGGTTTCCTGTTGTGGTGTGATGGAACGAACGGCGCTTATTCTCATATGTCATATGTGAAACTAACTGCTCATCGAGACTGTTTTGGATTATACAGTTGGTGATCTATTTTGGGACATTGCTGGGAAAGCATCGTGTACAACAGTGCAGTTGCCTGGATAGCGGTTGCAGTACCATGCCAAAGGACAGTATTGTTTATGCTGGCACACAGACTGGATTTCTGGAACATTATTTTCGGTTGAACATTTTCAAGTGTGGAGTCTTGTTTGTGCTGTTTTCATTATTCATCACCAGTGCTGAGGAAGCTTTTTGATCAAGTGTCGCTGGACCGTCAGTTAAGTTTTTGTTTGTAATTTTTGTATGCTATGTCTTATGATTGCTTCTTATTTGTTTTTTTCCCTTTCTCTAAATTCTAAATTTTCTGTTCTGTCTATGAATCTGATCTTCTAGAGTAGAATAATCCTGTTTCTTTATCTGCTTCGGGAATCTTGCTTATTGATTTGTTGTTGATTTTCTATCCATTTGTTCTATTCTTTTTCTTCCTACTTTCCTGGTAGAACTTAGTTTTGATGATTAGATGGCAGTAGTTACATAGGTAGGATCTTGCACTATATTTCTTATTTCGTGGGGTCTTTGGCATTATTTGAAGTGTAAAGCATTGAGATGTTATTTTGATATTAGTAGTTATATGCTATTTAATTTATTTTGACTGGAGTGGTTTGGTGGTACCCAGCAAAGAAGATAGCTTTCAGCACTTCATTGTTGAGTGTAGTTGATGTTTAGTTTGGTGTGTAACTTTATATGTGTGTGTCCAAGGGAGGAAGGGTGGTGAGTTTAATCCATTCTTGGCCTACCTCTGGGAAAAGATTGGATTAAACCGATTCTCTATAGGGTGTGGTTGTGTATGTTTCGTGGTGGAGCAAGGCAGACGGATTTCCTGCAACTGTACTGCTTAACATTTAAAGCCCTGTTGGTGTTAGGTGTATTTGTGTAGTTGGTATTTACATTGTCGTGTACATTCAGTAATTCTTTGTTGTGTTTAAGTGGTGTACTCTCTTGTTCCATCTTGCTATCTTGTAAATACGTTTACAGGTATCCCTTGTTTTCGTTCGTGCACAGTCACGCATTGCATATAGTAATCTACATCTTCTCTTCTTGGTCTATTATCTTGTTCCTCGTGACTGGAATTTTGTTTTTGTAGTGTGGTATATGTGTGTTTCTTTGATCTGTGTAGTGCTCATTTTGCCATAAGAAACACTTGCAATACAGATGAAAAAACACACACACACACTCACACAAATAGTAATACGTTTTACAAGGAGGAGGAAAAGAAACTTCTTGTCCTTCTCATTGTAAGACGTATTACTATTTGTGTGAGAGTGTGTGTGTGTGTTTTTTTTCAACTGTTTTACCCCGTCTTACGGCAGTTCTCCTCATATACTTGCATTACAGAGAGTATTAAGATTACTTATAAGTATAGTACCAGTGTGGGTGCCGGTAACAGACTTATAGGTAAAAGCTGATTGATTGTCAAGTTGGTGTAGTGGTGCCAGAGAGCACTAGAAAGTTTCATCAGTGTTTTTATACAACTGTCGACTATTGTAAGTTTGTTTGAGTGTATCACAGAGACTAAGTGGTCAGAAAGACCAAATTTTCAGAGTGTTGAGAAAAGTAAAACTATATTTATATAATAAGAGGTAAAGGTTGATGATGTGTATACAGTGAGACGTGAGGTGATATATATATATATATATATATATATATATATATATATATATATATATATATATATATATATATATATATATATATATATATATATGCGTATATTGGAGTAGTGATATCAATATTTATTGTTATTACTTCATATTTTGTAACCAGAGAGTTATCTGGTGATATAAGTGAAATAAATACGACTGAATAGTGGTATAGAAAATTTATAGCCAGAGATAATAGTGAGTATTCTGAGTGTACACCATGGACCTACAGGCTTTCGTTCAGATTGGGAAAGAATGTGGGTACACTGCCAAAGAATTAAGTGACTACGCCAAAGCTGAATTTTATTCAGTTGAAAATCAAAAAGCTTCACAGGAGAAGGAGGAGAAGAAAAAGATTGAGAAGCAGAAGCGGGAGATAGAGATTTGAGCTGAAGAGCTAGAGATAAAAAGAAAAGAATTCGAACTACAAGAAAAGAAGACGAAAGAAGAAAACGAGTGGAAACAGAGGGAGTTCGAGTTGAAAGAAAAGAAGATGAAAGAAGATAAAGTATTACAAGAAAAGAAGATGGAGAAAGAATTACAAGAAAAGAAGATGAAAGAAGATAGAGAATTACAAGAAAAGAAGATGAAAGAAGACAGAGAATCACAAGAAAAGAAGGTGAAAGAAGATAGAGAGTTAGAGTTAGAGAAGGAGAGAATGAGAATAGCTCGGGAGGAGAAAATGATGAAGAAGGAAATACAATTAAAGAAAGTGGAAGTGGGTGCGAGTGGTCAGAACTCGAATCCTGGTGGGGCTCATCGTCCCTTTAGGCTGCGTCTGCCAAATTTTAATGATAAAATTAACAGTTTAGATTTCTTCCTTGAAAGATTCGAAGCCGAATGCGTGGCCTATTAGGCCGACAGAGATCAGTGGCCATCTCTGTTATCGACGCTGCTAGTGGGGCCTGCGATGGAGACTTTTTATAGCCTCCCATTAGAGGAAAGGGCCGATTACGAAAAAGTAAAGGAAAGGTTACTGCGGAAGTTCCGCCTGAATGCCGACGGTTACCGGACGCGTTTTAAAAATGTGATGCCAAGCGCAGACCAGGACTTCGATGATTTTATCTCGAAGATCAAACTTCTACTGAATAGATGGATTGAAATGGAGGGAATTTCTAAGGATTTTAATGGCTTGCTAGACTTGGTGCTACGAGACAAAGTGTTGTCCTAGTGTTCCAGTGAGTTGGTTGCGTTTTTTCAGGAACGTCAACCAAAGGATATTGAGAACATGGCCCAATTGGGGCACCATTATGTCCTTGCCCATCCAGGCAAACCTATTCAGAAATCAGGCCTGTCAGGTGACTTAGTTGCCGGTGTTGGCAAAGTTCAGCACCATCCTTGGCAAAATCAGTCAGACAGGGACCGGAGCAGAAGTATGAGAAGCCTTCCAGCCCCTATCAACCACGTAGAGGTAGCTATGGGAATTTTCGATCTCATAGGAACGGTCGGCCGAGGTGGCAAAACCGACAATATTATAGTTATAGCAACGGAAGGGAGCGCCAAACGCGAAAGCAGTAGTGCTTTGAAGACTCTCAGGATGGAGACCGGTTTTGATATAAAACCAAACATCCGAAGCAGAGGAGTGGTTCCACAGAGAGTCAATCTTCTGACTCTGATGCGGGGTCTTCGTCATCGAAAAGCTCCAACAAAAGTACACATGATGAGAAGAAGAAAGAGCGCATGCGTTCCAATTGTGGTGGCAAGAATCATTGTGCTGACAGGTGTCCCACGCCGATTGAACACACGAATTCCGCGTTTGTGTTAGACACAATTAACGATGAAGACTGGGCGGGGTGTCGCCATCTGTTCCACGCAAAACGAGAGGATAGTGCTTCAATGCGGGCATGCGGCACCATGTATGTCGGCAGTCCATGAGACTGGCAAGGTGATTCTCCATGACGGCAAGGTGAAGAATAGACCAGTCCAGGTGTTAAGGGACACCGGATGCACCACAATTGGGGTGCGTCGATCGTGCATCGACAACTCCTGCCTTACAAGGAAAACTGTAAAGCACACCACGTTTGGGGGCAAAGTGGAGTCTTACTCCCAGGCGAGTATTAATGTGGATACTCCATTCCTCTCTGGTAGAGTGAACGCGTTCGTCCTTGAGGACCCGATTGCCGATTTAATCATCGGCAACGTACGCGGAGTGCATAGTGCCATGGGTGTGGCTGGAGCAGAGGCTCAGCATAGCCAAACCCCCAAGGGGGGTGACCTCAAGGTATATCGTAGATGCGGTTCGTGGCAAGTACCAAATGACATGAGGAGGAGCAGTAGGAACTTATACGAGGGTCTGAACGCTAATGATCACACAGTCTGGGTGCATAGCGTTCCCCTGAGTGCTAGTTGGCGCACACTCAGAAGAGTGTTTGATGAGGTCACGCCAGTTAGATTTGTGGAGGTACTGTCATTGCGCGACAATACCAAAATGGCACAGGTGACTTTTGCGAATAGTTGGGGTGCGTGTAAGGCAGTTAAGCAGAAGCATATGTCCTTGCTTCAGAACCATCTGCTAATAGTCCAGCAATAGCTAGGGTAAGATTTCGGGTTCGGGTTCAGTAAGATGTTTCGGTTGATGCGAACCGAACCTTAGAGTCTGACTCACGCCCCCAGTTCTATTCTGATATCAATATGAGGATTTTGTAAATTTGTAAAGATTATGAGATTCCTTGCAATGCATGTTTATTCTATGACATGTTATGCTTACAATGTATGTTGGTCGAAGGTTGTTACCAGCAGAAACTAGATACTCTACAATTGAGAGAGAGTGCCTTGCGATTGTCAAAGCGGTGTCTAAGCTGGTATGATATCTGTTGGGGTTGCATTTTTTCCTCCAAACAGATCACAAACCACTGCTATTTTTGCAGTTGGTTAAATCCACCAGTGCTAAGTTGACACGCTGGGCATTATTGCTTCAGCAATTCAACTTTACTATTTTACCAATTCACGGAGTACATAACATTGTAGCAGATGTCTTGTCTAGGTTATGAAGTTGGTGTGCGACAGGAGCATCGGCAGAGAGTATTTACTTTGGTTTATGGAAGAAATGTATTATAATCATTAGAGTTGATGTTTAAGAAGACGTATTATGGTATGTGATTTATGTGTCATGATGCCATAAAGGCAATATGAATAAAGTTATACTCAACATATGTTAAATCATGTTATAATATCATGTATTTTTATAGTGTGTAAAAATGATTCTTTATACTATGAGATTATGTCTTATTGTGAATGCTTAGATATGAATAATGAATATGTAACATATATTGTATTTGATAGACCAGGTTTGGACAGTCGATGTTACTTTTCACGACTACCAGCACCTGGGGTGGTCTGGTTTATGCTCATATTGTATTTCGTAAATAGGGTGAGAAGGCATGAAGGACAGTGATGGTGGACAACTTTGGCATTCTCTCGGAGGTGCCGTCTTGGCATGTTGTTCGTCCATACTCCGAAGGGGGTTAGGCGTGACTTCTCTGGTGAAAGAAAACTTTGTTTTCTTTCTTGGGGGGGGGGGGGTGATGATGTCATGGCGATTTATTCGCTGAACATTCATGTTGGTCACCCTGTGAGTGACAACATTGATATACACTTAAAACCCGTTCGGTCAGCCGACGCAGACGGGAAGTGGACACAAATTTAGGCGCAAAAATCAGTTGAGTTACTGACCATCGACCAGGATAGGTCGTCTGTATGTTCCCTGTCAGCATTCTGCTGGGATTTGGATGCCACGGTTATTCATTGATAGGTAAAAAAGGTAAAGAATGGTGGTGTGGTTTTTCCAGTGGTTTTTTCCTTACACCATTATTGATAAGTCAGTTGCATTTAAGTATTGCTTTATCATAGTACAAGACTTAGCCGGTGAGTGAAAGTCATTGTGATATTTACTCGGTATGACACACCAGCGAATTTTGATACTGATACATTGAGTTGTTGGTTATTGCAAGTTATAGTAGCACTTCTGTTGTATTGCATTTCATTTGTATTGCTAGCCGTGTGTGGCTTTTGTGTGTGTGCAGTGTTTATTAAAGGGGAACTTGCCTGCTAAAGGTGTTATAGTTAATTAAATATTGTCAGCTAGTCTTTGTTGTGGTCCTACTCTTGGAAAATGAGCCTTATTATTATTAGTATGATCCATATGATGTTGGTGGTAAATCCACAACATTACTAGCTCCTGACACTTACGATGGTGGACTTGTGCCCGAGGTGGCTGGAGGCGGTGCCCATCCGGTCGATTACCTCACAGGCAGGAGCTGAAGCACTTCAGTTATTATACAGCCGATTCGGTTTCCCAGACTGCATACTCTCTGACAGGGGAACTCAATTTATTTCGAAGGAGATGTCAGAGGTTACTAAGTTGCTAGGGATTTCACAGTCCTTCACCTCTCCTTACCACCCCTAGGTGAACGGGGTTTGCGAATGCCTAAACGGCGCATTAAAGCACATGTTGGCTAAGGTGACTGCCGAATTCCCTCAAGATTGGGATAGGTACCTTCCAACAGTACTATTTGCGTACAGAGAAGCTCCACACCAGAGGACAGGTTTCTCGCCATTTGAGCTGCTGTATGGCGCAAACCCCAGAGGACAGATGCACGTCCTAAAGGACTGGCTCATAGGAAAACACTTAGACGGATCGGTTATGTCTGCGTATGATTATGTTTTTCATCTACATGAGAGGGCGTGTGCGCTAGCGAGGGAGAACTTGACCCACACGGGTTTTCAGTACCGCTGGAATACAAACTGGGGTACTCAACTAATTTCATTTCGGCCAGGGGAGGAAGTGTGGTTGCTTCTCCCCACTAAAGAAGACAGATTAAGCATCTCCTGGAAAGGTCCATTTCGGATTCGAAAGAAGATAACTGACGTCAACTATATCGTAGAAGTTAGAAAAAAAGAGAAGGTGTTCCACGTTAACATACTCAAGCCTTACATGGAGTGCCCACCCGAGCTATCTGCGGTGGTCAACGCCATGGATTCGTAGCGTTCGGAGGTAGCGGCGGCAGTGGTGGTAGATAGTAGCGAAGACAGCTGCGACGATGGAAACCTACAGCTGTCCCTCGTGCCACTAGCCCCTCCGAATCGTGGGAAAATGTGTCGGTCTGTACAGACCTAACCGATGGGCAGAGGGCTCAGATAGAGGCAATGCTGAGAGATTTCAGTGAGGTGCTTACGGATCTGCCGGGGAAAACGGATCTAATAGTCCATGATATAACTCTAACCGATAACCAGCCGATCAGAGACCATACCCATTGCCGCTTCATTATAAAGCGGCGATTGAGAAGGAGATCGACGATATGGTGCGGTTGGACATTATCGCTCCCTCCGAATCCGCGTATTCCTTCCCCATGGTGGTGGTTAAGAAGAAGAACGGGTGTCCCTCCCCCCCCCCCGAGTCTGTATTGATTTTCGTAAGTTTAACAGTGTAACGGTAGTTGACGCAGAGCCCATGCCGAACCAGGAAGAGCTTCTGACCAAGCTCTCCCATGCTGAATTTTTTAGTAAGTTAGATTTAACAAGGGGATGCTGGCAGGTGCCATTATCGGAGGCTGCAAAACCCCTTACGGCGTTTGCAACTCTGAGAGGTTTATTTCAATTTAACTACATGTGTTTCGGGTTAGTCAATGCACCCGCCCGCCACCTTTGTGAGAATGATGAGGAAGCTACTAGGGCACAGAGACGATGTTATTACGTACATCGATGATATCTGCATATTTCACAATACATGGGAGCAGCATGTGGATTGGCTGTTCGCCATGTTGAGTTGTCTAAATACACATGGACTCACTGCTCGCCCGAGCAAAATATCTATTGGTTACGCAGAGCTGAGCTTCCTGGGCCATGTTGTCGGCCATAACGTCATTAAACCTGAAGACGGTACAGTAACAAAAAATATTACAGTTGCAGTCGCCGAAGACACAGAGGCAGGTGAAGAGTTTGTTGGGATTAATTAATTTTTATAACAAGTTTATCCCAAACTTTTTGACATTGGCTGACCCGCTTACTTCACTCACCAAAAAGAGGCAGCCCAACAAAATAAAATGGGATCCTAAATGCGAAAAAGAACTAGTTAAGTTTAAAGAACTGTTTTCCAAAAAGCCTATCCTGAGATTACCAGATCTTGGCAGACCACTGATATTACACACTGTTGCGTCTCTGGTAGGCATTGGGGCCTGTCTTTTGCATTACCATGGAGGATCACTCCATCCAGTGTTGTATGTCAGTCGGAAGTTGTTGCCAGCAGAAACTAGATACTCTACGATTGAGAGAGAATGCCTTGCAGTTGTCTGGGTGGTGTCTAAGCTGGCACGATACCTGTTGGAGGTGCATTTTTTCCTCCAAACAGATCACAAACCACTGCTATTTTTGCAGTCGACTAAATCCACCAGTGCTAAGTTGACACGCTGGGTACTATTGCTGCAGCAATTCAACTTTACTATTTTACCAATTCAGGGTGTGCATAACATTATAGTGGATGTCCTGTCTAGGTTATAATGTTGGTGAGTGACAGGGGCATCCGTAGACAGTATGTACATTGGTTTATGGAAGCAATGTTTGATAATCATTACATTTGATGTGTATCAAAATGTATTACTGGATGTAATTCATATGTAATGGTACCATAAAGGCAATTTGTTATGGAGTTATATTGAATGTACAGTTAAACCATGTTATGTATGATTGTATATGCTATGAAATTGGTTACTGTGTTGATGCTTAATATGAGTATAATTATGAATGTACTATATTTGGTGTAATATACCAGGGTTGGACAGTCATTGTTATTTTTCATGACTGCCAGAACCTGGGGTGGTTTAGTATTGCTCATATTGTGTTTAGTACATAGGGTGAGAAGGCATGAATGACAATGGTGGTGGATGACTTTGGCACTCTCTAGGTAGTTGAGGAGGTGCCGTCTTGGCATGTTGTTCATCCATACTCCGAAGGGGGTTGGGCGTGACTCCTCCGGTGGAAGAAAACTTCGTTTTCTTTCTGAAAAGGGGGGGGGGGGTGAATGTCACAGTATATATGTTTGACAAAATATTAAGTTGGTCACGCTATTGAGTGGCAACATTGTGATAATGAAAAACGCATTTGGTCAGCTGACTGGAAGGGAAGGGAACACAGATTCTGGCGGAAAAAGTAGAGTTACTGACCATCGACCAGGATAGGTCGTTTTGTTCCCTGTCAGCGTTTTTGCTGGAGAGAGTTGCCATTGTGGTTTCTGACTTAGTGCTTGCCTTTATTTATGCGATCTTTGGGTGGTTGTGTTTATACTAGAGCAGTAATGTAAGTTTCTAGTGATATTTCCTTAGATCGGTGATATTGAGTTATTTGTGACTTAGTTTGGCCTGATCATAGTATATTAGTCGCTGATGAGCGAAAATCATTGTGGAGTCCATTTAAGATGGCCATAACAGTGGGTATGATACTTATTCATTAAGTGTTGTTAGTGCAAGCGATATTTGGCAGTTTTTTTTGGTCATTGTATTGCATATGTATTTCTAGCCGTGTGTGGCTTCATTGTGTGCATTGTTATTAAAGCGAACGTACCTGTTTTTTCAGGTGTTATGGTTAATTAATGTCAGCTATTGTGTGCTGTGGTCATATCCTTAGATATTGAGCCAAAGAGTATAGATTTGTCATGTGTTAAATCCACAGTATCAATAGGTTGTTTCTGATATGGAGCAAGCAAAGACATCAACAACAGAATGAACAAAGCAAGAACAGCCTTTTTTAGTCTAAGCAACATCTGGAAGTCCTCTCAGTACAGCACACGGACAAAATTAAGATTATATCAGAGATGTGTGCTTTCTGTGATTCTCTATGGTGTGGAATGCTGGACAGTTACAGAGAAGGAAATGTCGAAATTGTTATCTTTTCACACAACATGCCTGTCGTGAGGTGATTTTGAGGAGAAAGGAAAGCTTGGCCCAATGCAAGAATAAAGATAATAATGTCTTTAGAGAGGAAACTCTTCCTTACTTCAGGGTTGAATGCACTGTCTCTCCTCGGGAATTAGTGTACTAGAAATTTACTGAACAGAGAATTCTAGCACCTAAACAGGATATTTTCTGGACGATAAATTCTTTCTCAGAAATCCTACAAAAGGACTGTGTAAAGCACATAAGGTTGAGAAAGAGATTTGGTGTCCAGCCAAATTAAAAATATCCCGACCCAATAGAAATTAATTGAATTATGGCTGAGCCCCCAGGGTGTAGATTTATATTTAAAACAAACTATTTCCCAAATAAAGTTAACATGAAAAATAACAACAGACGCTGTTAAGTTAAAGTGAATAAAAGGGTATAGAATCTTACATATCTGAATTTACATATAAATATGAAAAAAGTTTAGCTCTGTTTATTAAAAAAAGTAGTATGTCATCCTATGGACAGTGGATCTCTTCTATGGTAGTTTTGCTGGTAGGTATTATAGTCATCTCTCTGAAGGCCTGTAGTAGCTGCGGAGATGATTTTGATTCAGACTCTCTTGGTTTGGTCTGCCCCAGCACGTTGGTCTCATAATAGTTAATGGATTCAGAGGGTGTCAGAGTTTGCCTCCCTGGACTCAGTGCACATCCCAGATAAGGATGGGGTAAGTCACCTCTGCTGAATACCTCTTCTGCTTATGGGATGTGTGGTATGGAGGGTGATAGGATTAACTGGCTTTTGGAATGGTCACCTGGTTAATGGTTGGTATGGGGTAATCTTTGGTACTGTGGACTCGAACCCTGGTTTGTACCCTGGACCCATAACCTGGTTTTAGTATCTGGTAATCACAACCTGGGTTTGTACCTTGTAACCGCAAACTGGGTGGATTCGCTCAACTAAATTCACTATGGATATTTGCAACAAGAAATGCCCACTTGGGCACACAATTTCCATCTACTCTGAATGATGGTTAGCGTTCTAATGGCTTAAAAATCCCTCCCAAAATTCCAGGATGCTGTTCTGGGCAGGGGTGGGTTGTGTCTTGCAACTTCTATCTTGGTCCCAGGGGTATCGAGTAACTTCATTTTAACTCGCCTTAGTATCCCCGGTATATGCTTGATTTACATGTGTCCAGTTCACCAACAAAGGCGGTCGACTTATCGTTGCACTGTGTTTCACCTTCCAAGTGGAAATGAATTTCGCTGGCTAAGGAATAATTTATTGTCGTGGTCCGTGAGAAACCTGAGCTAATAAAATACTGTGAAATATAAGACTAGAGAGAGAGAGAGAGAGACTTTTGGTTTCTTGTTTAATGATAGGAGCAATTTTTAGAGGGAAAAATAATAGACAGAAGAAACAGTCGGTGAGAAGTCATTACACGACATAAGCCCCCTTTTGAAAGTTCAGACAACGGCCAACTAAGTTTGAGCCGACTCTTCTCTTATGTCAGACACTACATTCATGTATCGTGTCCTCCATTCCCTCACGCCAAATATTTCCTCTTTTTCCTCTGTCGAATGGTATGCCTGTAATCCACACATGGCTATGTTTCCTCTTCAAGAAGTAGTTGAGGTGGGTTGAGCAAGCCTGCTCGCATGATAATCCCACTCTTCCTTTCCTCCTTATGGATCCTCCATTGAAGCTTGTCTTCTGGCAAAGAGCTTGCTCTAAAGCCTACACTCTGCTTACAATTGAATCTATAGCAAACAGTTTTGCGTGATGAGGTTGCCAACCTCATACACAATCTTATTTTAGTCATATTGCTTGACCTGCCTAAGGACACATATCTCCCCAGGTATGAGAGCGTGTATGATCCTCTATCGCTGTTTCTCCAGTGACAGAAAGATAAGTCTGCCAGTTTTTCCTGCCCACCAGGTACCAAGGACATTTGGACCAACTTCACTTTCTGATCCCAGAGAGTGGGTGAGGTTATCGGAACTGAGTAAAGACTAAGTGCTCGAGGGTCATGTTCCTCTACAGCTGTTTCTCCCGTGTTGAAGGAAGATATTTCTGAAACATGTTTCATCCCACCAGGTACCAAGAAACTTTGGCCCGGCTTCACTTTCTGCACGCATAGAGTGGGTGGGACTATCAAAACTGGTTCAGAATTAAGTGCACTGGGGTGGTCATCCCCTTTGCATTCTTCCAATTTTTCAGTGACAATACTGAAAGATGAGTTAGGCATTGGAGTCTCCATAGCCTGTTCAGTCACGCTATCTCTGGTTTGTGCTGAGTCTCCTAAGATGATATATTTCCCTCCTTGAGGTATGGGGTGTTGATGATCGTATACACATCTTTCGTTGTTTAGTTTGTTTCCCCGACTAGAGTTACTTCTCTTATAGAAACTCTTCTGCTTCTCTTCTTCTACTTCCTGTTTTCTAAGATGGCGAATTAAACATGTCGATCCTTGTATCTTGTGTTCAAGCTTCGTGATTAAACTTCATAACGTGAGTATGTATGACAGCCAGCCACGTCTCATTATATCTTACAATATTTACTACACACGAAGGTAAATATCAACATGGTGGCAGCGGTGGGATAAGAATACGCTCTAATTTAAGTATTATGCCTTGTTCTGTTGTCAGCGTATCACGAATGTCGAAATAAGGCATAAGCTCAGCTGGTACATCAGACTTCTTTGTAGGCCACCCATGCAAAATGGTCGACTTCAACCTCTGAAGCACGCTGTCTTTTAGAGTTTCAGCTTTAATCTTTTCCATCATCACATCTGGTATTTCAGGTAATCTTACAGGTGCATCAGCTCCTGCATTGCTCTCTCTATCAGCTAAGGAATCCAATGTGACATTATGAATACAAACTCTGGACAGTGTGTCGGCTATAAGAAGATCGGAACCTTGTACCCATTGGAATTCAAAGTCATATCGATGGCTGCGCATCAGTAAATTCTGCAGTATTCGAGGAATTTGACTCAGAGGTTTCTTAACAATGGCTGCTGACACAGGGTATTTTGTATTAAATACACATATGCCTTAGTACTCAAAAATACTACACATGAGAGACAGAGGGGTGGAGTGGAACGCATTCAAATAATAACGAACACTAGCAATGTTCCCAACTCTGTCTAATGTATTCAAATAATTATCACCACAAAATCACAACAATATATGTAGTTAGCAAAGTGTAACACATTGATGAAAATCTCAGATAACCGAATGCCTTATCTTCTCACAACTAAATATCCTCTTGCATTCGACAATACGAGTCGGCCATCATCACCAAAACCTCGTCACTCGCTTGCCTCCCCCTTCTTCACTGCCCAATCAGAACGCCCCTTGCATTCACCCCTGACCTGCTGACCTCGCAGTTTCGTGTTGTTAAGTTAAGTGTAAGAGAACACCTCTCACACCCGACTGACATTATGTACCCGCCCCAGCGGAGCACCGCCAGTCCACAGCTGTGTTAATCACACTGTGACATCTACCCTCCCCCCCCCCCCCCGGGAAAAAAAACAAAGTTTTTTTTTTCTTTTGGAAGGCGGCTGGGCGCACTCCAAACACCCAACATCCGGCTTTTGAGCCAAGTATACATTCATATCCTTCTTGTCTTCACATAACTTGCATACTCACTTAAACATCGTGTGGGGGAAACCCAAGAAAAAAAACCATCATTCTATAAACGAGACAGAGTGTCAGCTACAACGTTGAGCTTACCCTCTAGGGGTAAAACAGTAAATTTGTACTGCTGCAGTAGGAGAGCCCAACGAGTTAATTTTGAGCTTGTCGATTTCGACGACTGTAAAAATGAGAGTGGTCGATGGTCTGTCTGTAATACAAAATGTGCACCTATCAAATATCGGGACAACTTTGAAACTGCCCACACAATTGCCAAGCACTCCCTTTCAATCGTGGAGTACCTAGTCTCAGCCGGCAACAGCTTCCGACTCACATACATCACTGGATGTAAGGTACTCTGGTGGTCTTGCATTAAACAAGCTCCAATTCCTACAGAAGATGCGTCTGTCCGCAAAACAAAGGGTTTGCGTAAATCTGGCATCAGTAAGATGGGTTTCCTAGAGAACACTCTCTTGATTCTAGATAAGGCTATCTCGCACTCTTGTGTCCACACGACCCTATTTGGCATCCCCTTACTCGTTAGCGAGGTAAGTGTAGCTGCAATGGAAGAGAACTGAGGGATGAACTTGTGATAAAAATTCACAAGTCCAATTAGACTTTTCACTTGCTTTTTTGTTTTAGGTGTCTGCAACCGTAAAATCTTTGTAACTGTTACATCTTCCGGTTTCAGGTGCTTATGACCTACAGTATGTCCTAAGAAACGTAACTCTTTAAACCCTATGCAAACTTTACTCGGCCGTGCCGTTAAATTATGCTGCCTTAGACACCGCAATAGGGAAGACAACCCCCCTCATGTGATCCTCCCATGACTCATGAAACAAACATATATCGTCGATATATGTAATAATATTCGATCGATGTCCTAACAATCTTCTCATCATCCTCACAAATGTGGCGGGCGCGTTCACTAAGCCAAAGCACATGACATTGAACTGAAACAATCCTTTGGGGGTGCTAAATGCTGTAAGAGGTTTCGCAGCCTCCGCGAGGGGTACCTGCCAATAGCCTCTAGACAGATCGAGTTTGCTGAAATATGTAGCGTGAGTGAGTTGTGTTAACAGATCTTCCTGATTAGGTATTGGTTCAGCATCAATGACGGTGATGCTGTTCAATCTCCGAAAGTCAATACATATACGAAGAGATCCATTCTTCTTGCGAACCACAACCATTGGAAAAGAATATGGTGAATCAGACGGAGAAATGATCCCCAGTCGTTGCATGTCACCAATTTCTTTCTCGACAGCTGATTTGAAATGCATGGGCAATGGATACGGTTTTACCCTAATAGGCTGATCACATGTCAGAGTGATATCATGAGAAATCAGGTCTGTCCGTCCTGGCAGATCTGTGAGGACATCCTTAAACTCCGCTAATATAATCTGTACTTCCGACTTTTGTTCTACTGTTAGGTCATCCCCGATTCGCACCATATTCCATGACTCTGAAGGAACCAGGGGTACGAGGGATAACTGGATATTCCCTTCACCTTTTTCATCTCCCGTGTCATCAATGACTGCCGTACATGCCACTGTTGCTTCAGTCTGTGCTGCCCTTGTGACTGCTTTCAATGACTCAGGTCGTTCTACATATGGCCTCAGCATATTCACATGAAATACCTTTTCCTTATTTCGGACCGAAATCAGGTAATCGACATCTGTCATTTTTTTAACCACCTTGAATGGTCCTTGCCACGTAATGCTCAAGCGATCCTCTTTAGCTGGTAAAAGTAGCCAAACTTCCTCACCTGGAATCAGGGATACTAGCTTGGAGTTTCGATTTGCGTACTTCCGATACCGTGCTAACGACCCCGCCAAACAATCACGTGCCACCAAACAAGATTTTACAATACGTTCTCTGAGGCTCACTACATACTCATAACTCGTAACTGAGGTGCTATTTGCACATTTTCCAGTTAATAAATCCTTCAATATGTGCATCGGCCCCCTTGGGTTTGCCCCATACAGTAATTCGAAAGGGGAAAATCCTGTACTCTCTTGGGCAGCCTCCCTATAGGCAAACAGGACCGCTGGGAGTAACCTATCCCATTCTTGTGGAGATTCTGCGGTCACTTTTGCCAGCATGTGTTTTAACGCACCGTTAAAATGCTCGCAAACTCCGTTTGACTGAGGGTGATATGGACTCGTGAATGTTTGGGCAATACCCAACAGCCCAGTGATTTCTGACATCTCCTTCGAAATGAACTGACGGCCCCTATCCGATAATATCTCTTCCGGAAAACCAAACCTGCAAAACAACATCTGCAAAGCCTCTGCGACTGCTTGTGAAGTAATACTCTTCATCGGCACCGCCTCCGGTCACCTGGTGCACAAATCTACCATCGTTAAAATAAAACGATATCCCCTATCTGAAGTGACCAAGAGGGGGCCTATAATATCAATCGCTACTTTCTGGAAAGGTCATACTGACAAGTCCGTAACCTGCACTGGAGCTTTGGGAGTTCTGCCTTTATGCCTCATCTGTTGGCATATCTTACAGGACCTACAATATAGTTTAATGTCCTTGCTAAACAATGGCCAATAGAATTGTGACAGCACCCTCTGGCGCGTTCGAGCCACCCCCATATGTCCCGCGAAAGGGGAGTCATGTGCAACCTCTAACACTTTTGCTCTTAAATTACACGGTACCACCACTTGGCGCTGAGTTTGTACTCCCTTAGCGAAACACCTCGTGAGAACATTATTCTTGAGCTCGAACCAATGTCTGGCCAGCTTCGTGCACTTTACATCACCTCTCTGGGCAAAGTTGTACAATTTACGCAATGATCCGTCTGACCGTTGGTGCTGGATAAAGTCCGACACCTGTGTATCCTGACTTCCAGTGACCGATTCCGATGTCTTAGCTTCATGATGCGTCGCTTCTAATGCGTCATCTGCCTTTGACTGCGCCCTAGTAATCACCGCATTGGCCCTAAGCACACGATTGTCCCTCCATTTCCTAATGTCTATCTGAGCACATTCCTGCACACCTTGCACATTACCAACAATCAAATCCGCTATCGGTGCTTCGAGTACACAGGCCTGTACTCTACCAGATATGAAGGGTGTGTCCACCTCAATAATGGCAAGAGGGTAATACTCAATGTTACCCCCGAAAGTGACACATCTTGCTGTCTTACCTATCAAGCATGAGTCGTCAATGCAGGATCTACGCACTCCTATAGTTGTGCAGCCCGTGTCTCTCAACACAGACACTTCCTGCTTTTGCACAAATCCTGGATGCAATTCCAAATGACCATTTTCTTCAAGAGAAGAGAGACAAGGCAGAGTGTGACCACAGATAAGCATAGGCTTACCGTCTGGTTCGAATAATGGCCTACACCCTTCGCAATTCTCATTGTTAAAGGTTTCTAATATGCAAGCCGAATTCGCTCGTTCTGAATTATTAGCACAGACCTTTGCCAAATGTCCTGTTCCATTACAAAGACTACAGTGTAGCTGAGTATTGCTATCCTTTTTCGGACTATTGTTTGGAGAGTGTCTGACTACTCGGTCTGACTCCTTTTTCTCAAAGGATTTGTTTCTTTGGTAAGGTGAGCTTTTGCGAAATCTTTTTTGTTCCTGCTCGTTTGGCGCATCTATCTGGATCTGATTCCGCGGGTACCTATCCTGTCTGTCTCCAGTATATCTGTATTGATTTCTATCAGATTGATAGTTAAATTTCTTCCTCGGTGATCTATGGTCCCGATAATTGTCATACCGTGCAGGAGATCTGTCTCCCCGAAAGTAGGGTCTATCATAATTAAATCTTCTGGGGCCAAATCTATCGGCACTCTTAGATCTATGTTGATTGTAAGGTTTTCTAGTAATCTTTCCTATACTCGCTGAGAAAGTCTCAGAGATACTCTCCCTGTGTATGACCTTTCCTGGATGCGCGGTCACATATTGGTGTCCTAATTCTGACATCGTACCGATGTTTTTGGGCTTGCGTTCCTGGAAAAATGCAATAAGCTCAGATGAACACGATGACAATACCTTGTCCCGTAACATAAGGTCAAAAAGCCCATCAAAGTCTTTAGTAATACCTTCCATCTCAATCCATCGATTTAATAGCTGAGTAATTTTTGCAATAAAATCCTGATTGACGTAACCACCAACCAAATGGAAAATAGGTCGCAGGAGAATGATTACTAATTATATAATATTATAAAGTAGAAAGGAACTAAAAAGAAAAATAATTGTCCAATAATATATAATAATCGTAATAATACTACATTTAAAAAAATTAACTATAAATCAATTAAACTGATGATCTCCGCAGGTCTGGGTTCCTGATGATGACGTTGATATCTACAGCACTTTAGTCACTAATGATCCAATGGTCCACACAACGAACGACACGTTACAAAGTTACAAATATTGTCCATTAGGATGACCCCTGAGTAAGGCACAAAGTCCACACTTGTCACCAGATAGTGCCTTGTCTTCACTGAAATATCACAGGGATGTCAAGCAAAAAGTCAGACCACACGTATCAAAGTTATACCACAACTGTATACTAGCTCGTCGTCAGCACAAGGCGAGGATTTGCCAGCTCCACTCCAATAACATCTCACGAGTTCATGAAAGATACCACCGTTTGCAAAGGTGTAGTGCAGCCTTCTACGTGAGAAAAAGTTCAGTACAGTTTATGATGATGGACTGCAGTGTTTTGTATAAGGCAAAGATCGTAACGTAAATCTAGTACTGTTCAGCTTCTGGCAACCTCCGTAACGACCGTGTGTAAAATATTGATACTGTAATGCACCAGTTCCCGTGTTCGGCATGCACCCCGTTCCACAAGAAGACTCAACCACTTGATTTCTACAGGTACGTCGTCTCCTGAGCCAGTAAACACTGTGTAGTGGCAACACTGTCCCACTGTTGGCTTTCAAACGGCGCTGCAGCGGCCTCTAGTCTTGACTAGTCAGACGCTGAAATGAATGCTACCCAGGCTGCCATCAACTTGTTCGCCCAACCTGTACTAGCAGCAACATCTTCGTCCTCTCCGCCCTGCAGACAACAAAATTAATGTCAACGAACCTGCCACAACCTGGTTCACACCGCAGACGTTGGCCGACAACCGCGTCGTTTTCTTAACCAGAAGAGTGCTCAATGTCGCCCTGACATTTTGTTAGCACTGACACAGCGTACTGTTCATAATAAATCCCCCACTTCACTGTGTATCGCTAATCCGTGACCCGTGACTCACTATTCAAAAAAAGTACCTGAGAACTACGTGACTGAAAAACAGGCCTACAGTGTATGTGAACTAAAATAGATTTCTGACCTGGCGCTGCACTGACGTGCAAATATAATCAAACATGAGGACCCAAAAACGAGCTCCCCACCTGACACAGGATATTTTGTATTAAATACACATATGCCTTAGTCCTCAAAAATACTACACATGAGAGACAGAGGGGTGGAGTGGAACGCATTCAAATAATAACGAACACTAGCAATGTTCCCAACTCTGTCTAATGTATTCAAATAATTATCACCACAAAATCACAACAATATATGTAGTTAGCAAAGTGTAACACATTGATGAAAATCTCAGATAACCGAATGCCTTATCTTCTCACAACTAAATATCCTCTTGCATTCGACAATACGAGTCGGCCATCATCACCAAAACCTCGTCACTCGCTTGCCTCCCCCTTCTTCACTGCCCAGTCAGAACGCCCCTTGCATTCACCCCTGACCTGCTGACCTCGCAGTTTCGTGTTGTTAAGTTAAGTGTATGAGAATACCTCTCACACCCGACTGACATTATGTACCCGCCCCCAGCGGAGCACGGCCAGTCCACAGCTGTGTTAATCACACTGTGACAGCTGCCAAAGGTTTATGGTCGTTGATGACTGTAACTTTCCTTCCATAAGTGTACTGGTTGAAGCGTTCCAAACCATATACAACAGCTAAGAGTTCCTTCTCAATCTGAGCCCAGCATTGTTCAGTTTCAGTTAGAGCTCTTGAAGCAAACTCTATTGGATGACCATTTTGTAGGAGGACAGCCCCAAGTCCATAGCTGCTACTATCAACTTGAATACACAAAGATTCATCAGGATCATAGTATGCGAGTACTGGAGTAGAAGTAATCAGTTTCTTGACTTTCTTGAAGGCTTGTTCACATTCAGCAGACCAGATAAAGGGAGTATCCTTACGGGTAAGTTCTCTTATTGGATGAAGAACTTCTGAAAGATTGTTGAGAAACTTTGCTAGATACTGTATCATGCTGCAAAATCTGCGAACCTCATGACAGTCCTTAGGAACAGGCATGTTTAGTATTGTCTCAACCTTTTTCTTGTCTGGTTCAACACCTCGAGCAGTAATAAGGTGACCCATGAAGGTAATTTCTTCTTTCTTCTCTTGAGCTTTAGCTTCATTCAGTTAAATGCCTTTCTCTGTACACCTATGTTTCAGTGCTTTAAGCTTCAGATCATGGTCCTTAATTGCTTGCTGTCTGTTTGATCCACAACCTGCAATAACTATGTCATCAGCAACATTGATGCAACCATGAAGACCTTCAAGAGCTTGTGCTAGATGTCTCTGGAAAATTTCACTGCTTACATTCAAACCAAATGGTAGTCTAGACCATCTGAACCTACCAAAAGGTGTAATCATTGTTGTAAGTTTACTAGACTTCTCATCAAGTTTGATATGCCAGAGTGCTTCCTTGATGTCCAGCTTTGTGAAAATCTTGGCATTATTGAGTTCAGGAAATACATCATCCAAAGTTGGTAATCTGTAATGCTCTCTCTGCAAAGCCTCATTCAGGGGTCTAGGATCAATGCATATTCTTAAAGAACCGTCAGACTTTTCAACAACAGCCATTTGGTTAACCCATTCAGTCGGTTCTTCTACTGGTATTAATACACCTCTATTCATTAGATTTTGAAGCTCTGACTTTACCTTGCTCTTAAGTGAAAATGGTATTTTTCTGCACGGCAGTGCCTTTGGACGAATATTAGGATCAATATGCAACACAGCTTCACCCAGGACAACTAGATGGTTATCAGAGTTATGATCATTATCTAAACTGTCAGTAACCACTTTAGCAATAAATTTGTTTGTGTTGACTGTCACAAACTGTAGATCCTGCAGTGTATTGTTGCCCAGCAAACATGTGAATCTATTTTTCACAACAGTAAACATCCAGTTCTACCCGAGCAACAGGTTGTTTTGCCAGACATGGAAAACACTAGTGAAGTGGACATTTTCAATCCTCCAGAAGTTGATCCTTCAACTCCAGCTACTTCTAGTCCTGGGAAAGCTGGCAAAGAACAATCTCTCCTACCATCTTGCCCTAAGAGACCCCAAAAAGATTGCAAGAAACCCTCTTGGATGAATGACTTTGTTCACTCATAAAGAAGGGGGGATGTTGATGATCGTGTACATATCTTTCGTTGTTTAGTTTGTTTCCCCGACTAGAGTTACTTCTCTTATGGGAACTCTTCTGCTTCTCTTCTTCTACTTCCTGTTTTCTAAGATGGCGAATTAAACATTTCGATCCTTGTATCTTGTGTTCAAGCTTCGTGATTAAACTTCATAACGTGAGTATGTATGACAGCCAGCCACGTCTCATTATATCTTACAATATTTACTACACACGAAGGTAAATATCAACATGGGGTAAATTCTTTCATCTAATACTGAGGCCTTTACTTTGCCAATTACAAAATTTGACCTAACTTCTACATAAGCAAAAGGCAAAACCATCTTTCTGTTGTTTATCATGGGTGCTGTTACCTCAACATTCTCCTCAGGGACTTGATCAGGGTCGACAACAGAGGCTGAGACAAGGGCATCACACCCAAGACCTTGATAACACAAACAGGTGATGTGTTCTCCATTTACTGTGGCAGTCTCACATTTTGAGAATCCCTGTATCCACTCCGGGCCTTCGTCAAGTTCCCATATTGGTAGGGACCTTAGCTTTGTATGAAGTCTGTGCGATTGGGTCTCGGCGCCTGCAGTCTAACTGATGTAGGGTGGCCGACAGGTGATGTTCAAGAACATCCCTTCCCTTCCCATAGGGTTTCATAATCCTTTTCCATTGAGTGATCCTATTTGGTTGAGCGATCCTATTTACCAGGTTGTTGGTGCGGTTGTTGTTAGTATGCCTGTTGTGAGTTTTTGCTGAGGATGAGGAAGGTCTCTTCAGATTATCAGCACTCTTGTGCTTAGTCTTGTTTTCAGGATGGTCTAGATGTCTCCATTTAGATATCTGTACCTCTGCTCTGTCTGAGCCTGAATTCTGAGACATAGACTTGGCTTCATTTGGTGCAGTTATATTTACCACTGAAGATGGTGATGCAACTGGCAAATGAGTGGCCTGATGAGTATTCCAAGATTCAAGTGTATCCCTGGATTCCATTTTTGTAGGTTGAAACTGAGTTTCCATTTCTTCCAGTTCTTTCTTAAACTGGAGGGATTTTTCTTGTCTTTGTCCCTCATGTTCCACATTCTCTTCCTTGCATTTTGCTCTCCATTCCTTCTGTTGCCCCATTATGCTCATGAAACATTCTTCCTGTTCTGAGACATAATTTTCCAGCAAACTTCCAGAGAAGCCACATAATTTTCTAATCTTATACGATTGTGCTGTCCATTTCTTCAGTCCTATCTCATCCATTTTATCCATAGTGGTTTATTGAGCAAGTATGAGATCTCTAACTCACAAACAATAATTAAGGAAAAAATACTTTCTATAGTCTTAACTATTCTAAAGTATTACAACACCATATTTTATATCCAACCAGCCTTATACAACCATCAAATTAAAAATTAGTTAACAATAGGTAACTAATTATCAGCAGTACCACCAAGAAGAGTTCTCATAACACAACTTAAAATCTGCGTTACTTGCAAAAATTTGTATGTATTTTAGTCTAGGGTAATTTATATGTCCCCTCTTTCATCTAATCCTAGACCTGGACACCAGTAAGTGACAAGTACCTACAGTAGTATTGGTCTAGGAAAGAAAAAGAGTTTTCATATCTCAGACAAGTGTCTAAATATGAAATAAGAGTTTATCCCAGACACAATTGTCGTGAGGTGATTTTGAGGAGAAAGGACAGCTTGGCCGAATGGAAGAATAAAGATAATAATGTCTTTAGAGAGGAAACTCTTCCTTACTTCAGGGTTGAATGCACTGTCTCTCCTCGACAATTAGTGTACTACTAGAAATTTACTGAACAGAGAATTCTAGCACCTAAACAGGATATTTTCTGGACGATAAATTCTCTCTCAGGAATCCTACAAAAGGACTGTGTAAAGCACATAAGGTTGAGAAAGAGATTTGGTGTCCAGCCACATTAAAAATATCCCGACCCAATAGAAATTAATTGAATTATGGCTGAGCCCCCCAGGGTGTAGATTTATATTTAAAACAAACTATTTCCCAAATAAAGTTAACATGAAAAATAACAACAGACGCTGTTAAGTTAAATTGAATAAAAGGGTATAGAATCTTACATATCTGAATTTGCATATAAATATGAAAAAAGTTTAGCTCTGTTTATAATAAAAAAAAGGTAGTATGTCATCCAATGGACAGTAGATCTCTTCTATGGTAGTTTTGCTGGTAGGTGTTATACTCATCTCTCTGAAGGCCTGTAGTAGCTGTGGAGATGATTTTGGTTTGGACTCTCTTGGTTTGGTCTGCCCCAGCACGTTGGTCTCATAACAGTTAATGAGTTCAGAGGGTGTCAGAGTTTGCCTCCCTGGACTCAGTGCACACCACAGATAAGGATGGGGTAAGTCACCTCTGCTGAATACCTCTTCTGCTTATGGGATGTGTGGTATGGTTACTGAGTGATAGGATTAACTGGCTTTTGGAATGGTCACCTGGTTAATGGTTGGTATGGGGTAATCTTTGGTACCCTGGACCCGTAACCTGGTTTTAGTATCTGGTAACTGCAACTGGGGTTTAACCTTGTAACTGCAACCTGGGTTGGTACCTTGTAAATGCAACCTGGGTGGATTTGCTCAACTGAAATCACTATGGATATTTGCAACAAGAAATGCCCACTTGGGCACATAGAGTTCGTCTGCTCTGAATGATGGTTAGCGTTCTAATGGCTTAAAATTCCCTCCCAAAATTCCAGGATGCTGTTCCGGGCAGGGGTGGATTGTGTCTTGGGTGGCCTTGTTGCAACTTCTATCTTGGTCCCAGGGGTATCAAGTAACTTCATTTTAACTTGCCCTAGTATCCCCAGTGTGTGCTTGATTTACGTGTGTCCAGTTCACCAACAAAGGCGGTCGACTTCCGGACTTATCATTGCACTGTGTTTCACCTTCCAAGTGGAAATGAATTTCTCTGGCTAAGGAATAATTTATTGTCGTGGTCCGTGAGAAACCTGAGCTAATAAAATACTGTGAAATACAAGACTAGAGAGAGAGAGAGAGACTTTTGGTTTCTTGTCTAATGATAGGAGAAATTTGTAGAGGGATAAAATAATAGACAGAAGAAACAGTCGGTGAGAAGTCGTTACATGACAATGCCTAAACAAAATTCACTGAATATTTTGGCCGAATACCATCACCAACCAAGATCTGCTTACTCAGAGCAAGCAAGAGGACATGCACACCATCATAGCTGGCAGCCGCTGGAGCTCGGTTGGCCATGTGCTCAGAAGAGACCCCGATGCTATCACAAGAACAGCTATGCTGTGGACCCCTGAAGGAAAACGAAAGAGAGGCCACCAAAAAACAACTTGGCGGAGGCTTGTGGAGGCTGAGATGCAAAGAATGAACCATAGTTGGGGCACTGTATGAAGGATGGCCACCGACTGGGCAAAGTGGAATCAATTTGTTGTTGTCCCACAAAATGCCACCAGGCGTGATGGCCACTGACTGCTTTGACGGCCGGCGGCTAAGGATCAAAGAAGAAGAAGAGAGAGAGCAGTTCCCTTCTCTATGTGCTTTTCAGTGTCCATCTACCTCTCTAACCCTGTGTGTTCCAGTACTAGGACTGCCTAGTGATGCTATCAGCAGGCTTCCTCAATGTACATCACCAGGGCTTGAGAGGGCAGCAAAGAAAAGAACACTGCATCCTATCATGCATGTCATAGGAGTTGATTATGGAATGGTTGGCTACTCAATCAAGTAAAAACGTTGAAGAAAAAAAAAATTAAAAAACAGCATGGTCAAGTAACGATAGTAAAAAAAAGGTAGGTAAAGTATCCTGTTACACGCCCATTGTGGCATATTGGGAATAATTATGGTGCTAGGACCATATTTTCTTGACCATTGGCACACTAGGGGTGATGTGTTCAGCATCATGCCAGTCACCTTAACCTTCCCAGAGTTGCTCTGGTACACAATTCATGAGGCTGGGTCGACCCCAGAGCCGTTTGCGGTATAAAATATCCCACCTCAACTGGGGATCGAACCATGGACCACAGAGCTAGGAAGCCAGTGCACTAACTAATGCACTACCACGGCTCCATAACGACAATATACAACCTAAATTTCTGAATACACATATTTTCTAAACTGACAATCACATCCCTGCACTATCTCCTCACTTCCTGTTCCACATCTGTGACTGTCATTGCTTTTCAATTTTTTTTAATCCACACACGCACTCAATTATGAAAGTCTGGTTATCATTCCTGTTGTCCTCCATACTCCAGTGTCACATGATATGACTGAACCTGGATTTCAGACAGAAGGCATCAATTTTTATAACCTTCCACATATCCTGCCCGCTGCTTTGAGAGTATGGGCCTTTTGGTGTCAATATTTGTTCCTCCAATTCTTTGTCTCGACTGCTGCCAAGATATACGAGATTTGATTCCACATGCTGCAGGGATGCAATTTCAGTTGTTACCTGGCTATTCTTAGTTGCATCCATTTTCCGTCCCTATGATGCATATCAGCAGCTATCTAGGCGAGACTTTGTCACCATTTTTTTGGCCAATCACTGGACACAACAGACTAAGATACCATTTATATCACTAGTACAGAATTGGTGCAACAGATCTGTGGTACCAACCCAATGCCAGCTGAACACCTTCAACATACAGCAATGGAGTAGCATATGGCAACAACCTACTTCACTCCCCAAAAAAATTGTTTGGAGATGTCAGGAACCCTGAGCTGACTACTGCCTTTATTAGTCATTAATGTGGAAATCTGAAGGCAAACAAGGGCACACTCTTATTTCCCCCCCCCCCCCCCATATCTGGCCACATTTATCTTGCCCCATACGAATTTAGCACACATACTGGCTCAGTGTATGTTAACTAAAAACAACATACATATATAGTGATCAAAAGGAATCAAGTCGAACCCAAAAATCATAATCTTCAAATAGAAATGTCAAGTCAGTCCTATTGTATGTCTCTGAAACATGAACAACAAAAACAACCACCAAAAGCTACAGACTTTCATAAATTGGTACTTGCGTACAATAGAAGGATTGAAGTGGTATGAGATTAGTAATGTGGAAGTGATTAAAAAAAACCAGACAAGTGCCAGTGGAACACGAGATAAGATGACACTGGAGATGGATAGAACACACACTGAGATAAAATCTTTTGACAGCATTACCAGTAATGCCAGGCAGTTCTGTAATCCATACCTGTCAACCTCCTGAGACAAAAATCTGTACGCCGGACCAAAAAAAATCCTTACAAACACCCAAAAATCCTTACGCAAAAAATATATTAATAAATTATACGCAATACAGTTTTAAAATGAGAAATGACATATACAAATCTATTAGCATTTGAATTATTGTGATATAAAACATGCTAATAGCCTCAAACTGTTCTTTACATATAAAAAACTAAGTGATCATGATGTACACTGTTCTTTCGATGTACAGTGTTTTGTATTATAATCAACACATGCACTTTTAGCACTTTGCAGAATTGCATTTGTGGGCTTAAAGTCTGCACAGCATGTATCAATGTTAATCTTACACTGTAAAATAGAAGTGAGTGTGTCCGCATTCATGGACCTCCTGCAGTCTGTGTGGATTTTTTTCATCATTGAAAATGATCTTTCGCAGTCAGCATTGCTGTGAGGGAGTATCAGCAGATGACTTTCAAATTAGGGAAGCGGATGGCACCAGTACTAGTTTTCTGGTCAACAACTTCCAGCCAATAGCTACAGAAGCTCTTTTTCTGACCACTATCTGTTAGTAGAGGCACACACACATCAGACAACATACAGTAGTCATCGAACTCATCTTTCAGTGCTTCCTGATCAAGATCTTGGGCAAAAGCATCTGCCAATCTGCAGATGTTTGGATACCTGAGATTATCTTTATTGCTTGGATCTAGCACTTTTAAGTCATTTAAAACCTGGTTGTCAAAGGGAAATTTATCAGTAATTTTTTTAACCACTGATGTGTAAAAATTTCTGACATCCTCAAAAAATGAACTCTTTACTCCACTATCAAGCTCCATTTCTTCGATAAATGCTCTGTTCGAGAGGCCAATTGCCAGTATGCTGTCATCATGCTGCACCCCACGATCACTAAATTTGATATGCCTCAAGTCAACAACCTGTTTAACATACTTCATCTCCACAAATTTAACTAAAAATTTTCTAAGCAATCTGTCCATCTCCTCCATCATGCCACCAATCTGCGACTCATCTGTTTGAAAGAGTTTATTAAACTCATTTAACAGTGACAGAATGAAACTCAGAAAACGAAGGGTCAGCTGGGTTAGTAGTGCTTTTAAAAGTTTATGGATGTTTTGGACTCTGCCAGGCTTTTCAACATCATTGTGGCTTTCAAAATAAGATGAGAGAGCTGTATACTGGTTAATAATTCTATCCACTACCTTCTGCAATGACAGCCAGCGAGTCTGACAATGTTTAAGAATATTCAGGTCATCTGCTTCTGTGAATAGTTGGAACTCCTTATAAGCCTTTCGTCATTTTGAGCTGTGCTCAAAATGATAGTACATGTCTAACAAAAGGTCTTCTACTGGCACAGTCAACTGTTTGATTCCATCTTGTGCACATAAATTTGCAAGGTGGCAAATGCACCCAATACTAAAAACATAAGGGTTCCTCTGCTTGATCCTAGTAAGTACTGAGTTTGATTTCCCCACCATGACATTGCAGTTGTCACTAGCAAAGCCGATGCAATTTTTTCCATGGAATATGAAATTTTGTGAACAGATTATCAACATCACTGAATATCGCCTCACTGGTTCCACCACTGCATACAGGCATGTCCAACAATCTCGTTCTTGGTCCCAATCCTTCTTCAAAAACTCTCACCATAATAGCTAACCGCTTCTGTGTTTTCTTGTCATTTGATTCATCAACCATTAATGAGAAGGGTGTTTCCCTGCACAGCTTTATCACTGGTTCTGTTGTAGATGGAGCCAGGCAGTTTTTAATGATAAGTGTTGTCTTTGTCCTCTTAGACTGGAACTTTCTGGCAATATCACTGTCAGGAAACATTACAGGCGCCAAGTCACAAAAGTGATCAGCAACAGATGCAGTTAAGTTATGCTGGGCATTGAAATTGTCAAATAAAACTTCAGCCCTTATAATGCCACCCTCTTCCTGCTTTGGCTGAGCAAAAAAGGTCTTAATAGATGCTCCCTTCTTCATCGCAAACATTTGTTCATGCAATTTCGATTTAAAATGTACTTTCAGATCATATAATCCTGAAGCTACTACTTTAATATCTTTGCTGCATAATCTACAAAAAGCATGGGTTGATCCTAACTTGGATGCATCTACAATGCCAGGGAAGAGTTTAACCCATTCGACCTGAAACTTACCATGACCTGCAAGCTTTTGTTTCTTTGAATTAGGCTCAGCCATCATTCAGTGGATGAAATATTTCAACTAATAATCTTTGTAAACGAAGAGTGTTGATATTTACTGTCATGTGTAGTAAATACTGTTAAATATAATAAGACGTGGCTGGCTGTCATACATACTCACGTTACGAAGCATAATCACTAAGCTTGAACACAGAATATAAACTCAACATGTTTAATCGGACATCTTAGAGAACAGGAAGTAGTAAGAAGGATAGAAGAGTTCCCATAAGGGCAGTAACTCTAGTTGGGAAAACAAACTAAATAACGAGACAATGAACAAAGAGAATGATTAAAAAATACTACGAACAAAGCAAACGGCTAACAGCAAAAAAAAAAAAAAAAAAATTATAAACAAAATTATGAACAGAATATCAAATCTAGGAAGAAAAAACGTACCACCAAAAATTTACAAAATTATTATTTACGAGTTGGTAGCTTAAAGTGATAACAGATTGCCACTTTATTAAAAAATAAAGCAGCTAATCTTGAGTGCTGGAATAAAGTAGGCCTACTCAACGCAAACAAACTTTTTTTTTCTAGTTATGTAGGGCCTACACAGAATATTATGACAATTTAACGGAAATATATTGAAGGGCAAGATATAACTGGATAGATTAAGACAGCGATTAAATTGCAACAAAGCAAAACAACAGCAATATTTAACCAAGTTATAAGTACTTAGCTTTTTTAAACGAAATGGCGTCGAAGTGTGGTGGCAAGCAAACGTGGTCGTTGATAACAGGTAACTTTAAAAAATACGCCATGTCACGCTGAAAACCAAAAGCGTTTGAGGCCGAATTCAAAGTTTTTGCCGAATTGTTGGGAATGAAAGGATTTGATTGGTTGCTGGGAGAGACCTCAGTTTAAAAACGGACGCCGAGATTCCCGGAATTAAAAATAAAAAAAAAAATGGTTAGGGTCTAAATAAAAACCTGGGCTAGAAAATATTTTCTGATTTAAAATTTTATAAAACTTGGGTTGGAAAATATTTTTAGAATTTAAAAAAAAAAAAAAAAAAAATTATCAGACAGTCCACTGCAGCTATCAATTCTCCCAACCCATGGCAACATAAGTAATAACTTTTTTTTAGTATACACCAAACCACTGAAATAATTTAGTCAATATGTAAATGTTCACAAGTAACAAAAACTAATAGATGACACAAACTTTGGTCATACATAAATGTAAAGAATGCAAAATTAAAGAAACAAATGAACAGCAACAAAGTATGAAGCATGAACCATTACAACAGTGTGTATTAAATGTGGGTGTGTAACCTGACATGCCAGATCTCTTAACACAGCATAATACACAGAGAATGAGTTTTGTGCCAAATATAACATTGACAATGTGAATTCAGTGAATACAGGTATACCTCACTTTATTGCCTTTCGCAGATATTGCGCTTTTTTTCAAATTATTCATGTTTATTTATTAGAGAGTGCCATCTTCTTCCGATAGATTTTTGGCCCTCCACCAGCAAAAAGATTACACTTCACTGAAGGTTCAGATGATGAGGATTGGCATTTTTTAGCAATCAGTAATAATCCATGTATCATTTTAAAGTTCTTTTCAGCACTTTCCAACAGTACAGAAATAAGCACAATTATTTTGACTTGGAAAGCAAATTATAGGCTCAAAGATGCCTTGTTTGAAGAAAATTCACAATTTTTCATATTTTTTGTCACCCATTTTGACGTTTAACGTATGTTTATAGATCATACATTATTTTAGAGTCTTTTTACAATGGAATTCACATAAACTATGTTTATGTGGCATATTCTGTTATGTGTCACCTTTTAGAAATGTTTCATTATTCCCAATCTTGTTAAGAAAGAATCCTACAGTATAATATATACTGAAGCACATTAAAAACGCACCACTATTATATATACTGATGCCGAGAAGCTGGAAAAAAAAAAGTGTGGGAATGGATTTTCTCTGTGTTTGCCATGAGGTAGAGAGTGAATGGCTGCTGGAATGGAAAGTGCATGATTCAACCCACGGGTTTGTGTACAGACTACATGAAAATGATGAAAGTTACACGTGCAACATGATTCCCAACAGCTATGACCCTGAAAATGTGTACACGTTGTGGCAGCATACTCGGTATAAAAAGGTCGTTGAGAAAAAACACCCAGTACATGTGCTTGAAATGCCACGACTATCTGAAAACGACCACCAATGAGCCATTGGTATGTTGGAGACCGGAATGAGCTCGCGGGCCATTGCCAGAAGGATGAATTGCCACCACAGCACTATTGCACATCTCAATGAACGTTACGGAACCACTGGCAGTGCCCGGGATAGACTTCGGAGTGGCCAATCACAAGTTAATACCCCTGCGCAAGATCGTCATATTGTGCTGAGTTACCTAAGGAATCGTACTCTCCTGGCAAGTCAAACAGCAAGAGCAATAGTGGGTAGACATGGGCAAGTCTCTTGAATGACAGTCATATGACGACTCAGAGATACAGGCCTTACTGCAAGACGACCTTATGTTGGGCCAAACTTGACTCACAGACATCATCAGCAGCACCTGCAATGGGCAGAGCAACATGTCAGATGGACTAGACTGCAGTGGAATGCTGTCCTATTCACAGATGAGAGCAGATTCAACATATCCTTTGGTGATGGACGTATGCGGATTTGGTGACGGTGTGGAGAGCGCTTTGCAGATTGCTGTGTCAACCGATTTGGAGGTCGCAGTATTCACATTTGGGGATGATTCAGTTTTCACCATCACTTGCCTCTTCACGTCTTCCGTGGAAATGTTAATGCTGTGACATATCGAGATGAGGTTCTGGATGCACTGGTTGCTCCTGCGTTCACAATTTATCCAGACTTGCAGCTTCTCCAGCAGGATAACACACGTGCATTTTTTTGCATTTTTGGTTTTCTCCCTTGCCTGCACAGAATGCAATGAATTTCATAACAATCAAATGTACAAATTAATGACCAGCATGGATTCATAGGAAAATGAATAAAGATTCCAAATATGTAAACTTGTAAACACTTATATTTACATTTCACACTCTGTTCTTGGATTATACAGGTGGTGCATTTTTAATGTGCTTCAGTATATTTATAGCTTATTCAATATCGCTGTCGGTCCCTGTAACAAATACATGTACTATGTAGATGGTCCTAGTCTATAGTATGAATAAATATAATATAAATAACACTGGGAAGAAGAATTAGTATATCGAGATTATTAATTCTAGGCCCTAAATCACATTAATTCATAAAGCCAGTGCATATACAAAAAATCTATTTGGCAGATGAAAGTAACTGCCACGATTGCTTACATTGAATAAGGTCACCAAACTGAGTTTTTGAGCGATTGTGGCATTAATCATGATTAAAGAGTACCAGTATCTAAATATCACATTCAATGTGCACGATGCTTTTGAAACTCTGCCAATGATATTAAAATCACCCTCAAATAATTAAACTGACAAAACAAAAGCTAAATTGAGCGAATGACATTTTTGCTGTCCCAACCTTGAATCTTCTACCTGCACTACCCTTGCTAATCGTAGTAATCCCCTTGGTTTTATTGTAGTTATCACAGTCGTACTTATTTCTGTATCAATTAATTAAATGCTATCAATTTGGGGTGATCTTTCTTGTGTAATAGCAATCGTGACTGGACACAAGCAAAAAATACTTGTATACTTGCTGCAGTATACAAATGTGGAAATGAACTTCTGTGATGCTAATTACACCCTCAATGACGCTTGAAATCATCCACACACTTCAGGGATTCCCTCTGTGGTGAAACGTGTTGAGAACCCAGCATTGCACACTAAGCTTTGATTCCCAGATGTGATTCTTTAGCTTTGACCTAGTTGACTGCATGTAGGAGGATCTAACTATGGAACCACTGCTAAGCAGGGGAACTGAGACATGGCTCTGTGCAGGATGTGACCATTCCTTGGGAAAGTCTAGAACAAGAGCACAGTATTTTAGAAAAAAATGGATAGACTTAATAAGTATAGCCAGCAGGTGGGCTTGAACATCGGTCTAAAGAAGTCAGAGGTCATGACACTCAATGTGAGCAACCCTGAGCCCATATCAGTAAGGAATCGACAACTGGAGCAGACGGGCACATTCGCATGCCTGGGGTGTATGGTGGCACGAGACGGTGGAGCAGGCAAGGACATCAGTGGCCTTTTTTGCTCTAAACAACATCTGGAAGTCCTCTCAGTACAGTACAAAATTAAGATTATATCAGAGCTGTGTGCTTTCTGTGCTTCTCTATGGTGCGGAATGCTGGAGAGTTACAGAGAAAGAAATGTCGGGATTGACATCTTTTCACACAACATGCCAATGAAAAATTCACCAAATCTTTTGGCCGAATACCATCACCAACCAAGATCTGCTTACTCGGAGCAAAGAAGAAGACATGCACACCATCACAGCTGGTAGACGCTGGAGCTGGGTTGGCAAAGTCCTCAGAAGAGACCCCAATGCCATCACAAGAACAGCTACGCTATGGACTCCTAAAGGAAAATGAAAGAGAGGCAGACCAAAAACCACTTGGCAGAGGACTGTGTTCCCTGGCAAACAAAGTTCCAAAGCCAAGGCTCAAGAAGTGGACACAGAAGCAAACAAAGAAGTAAAAAGAAGTATCAAAAGAGACAAGAGGAAGTATATTGAGGAGTTGGCAAGAGAGGCAGAAGATGCTGCAGCCAAAGGGAATATGAGAGAACTGTATAACAGCACAAAGAAGCTAATGGGGAAATACAAGCAAACAAGTTGCTTCATAAAAGACAAGAATGGAAAACTGCTCAGCAATATACAAAAGCAAATGAAGAGGTGGACAGAATATTTTGAGGACCTTCTCAATAGACCAGCTCCACAAAACCCCCCGGACATCCAGCAAGCAGAAGAAGAGCTACAAATCAACGGTGAAAGACCAATAAAGGAAGAAATAAAGAAAACCATAAAGCTTCTAGGAGATGGAAAAGCGTCTGGACCTGATGGCATTCCAGCAGAGGCCTTCAAAGCAGATATTGACACGGCTACAGAGATGTTATATAAATTACTTGGTAAAGTCTGGGAAAAGAAAGAGATACCAGCAGAATGGAAGGAAGGATATCTGGTTAAGTTGCCTAAGAAGGGAAATTTACAAAAGTGCACAAATTTTAGAGGAATAATGTTACTTTCAGTGCCAGGAAAAGTATGAAACAGGATTATCCTTGAAAAATTAAGAGTCCATAGACAAGAAACTGAGAGATGAACAAGCAGGTTTTCGACAAAACAGATCCTGTACAGAACAGATAGCCACTCTGAGAATAATAGTTGAACAAAGTCTGGAATAGAATTCACCACTATACATCGGGTTTGTGGACTACGAAAAGGCATTTGACAGTGTAGACAAAGAATCACTTTGGAAATTGATGAGGCACTATGGAGTTCCCCTGAAGATCATTAATTTAATAAATAAAACATTTGAAGACATGACATGCAGAGTTCTTCATGAAGGACAGCTTACAGAACCGTTCGGGATAAGAACAGGAGTGTGACAGGGATGCCTCTTGTCTCCATTTCTTTTCTTACTAGCAATAGACTGGGTTACGAGAACATCGACAACACGCAACAGAAATGGAATCCAGTGGACTCTGACTAACCAGTTGGATGATCTGGATTTTGCTGATGACTTTGCTCTTCTGTCCCATAACCGTAATCAGATGCAGGACAAATTGAAAACACTCAATGAGAGGTCATGGCAATTGGGTCTGAAAATACACAGGGAAAAGACAAAGATAATGAGAATAAATGCAGGTAATGATAACAGGGTTGAACTTGAAGAAGCACCAATACAAGATGTAGAATCGTACACATATCTTGGCAGCAATATAGACACAGTTGGAGGGACAGACAGTGATATCAAAATAAGAATACAAAAAGCAAGAGGAGCTTTCATTGCATTGGGAAATATATGGAGATCAAGAGAAATAATTGGATCCAACACAAAAATAAGAATCTTCAACTCAAATGTGAAGTCAGTTCTATTGTATGGCTTTGAGACATGGAGAACAACAAAGACAACTACCAAAAAGCTACAGACTTTCATAAATGGGTGCTTGCGTAGAATAGAGGGATTAAAATGGTATGACAAGGTTACCAACATGGAACTGATGACAAGAACTAGACAAGTGCCAGTGGAACAAGAGATAAGAAGAAGACGATGGCGATGAATAGGACACACACTGAGGAAACCTGTTGATAGCATTACAAGGCAGTCTTTGTTCTGGAACCCCCAGGGCAAGAGAAGCAGAGGTAGACCAAGAAGCACATGGAGAAGAGAGCTGGAAACAGAGGTGAAAATGATAAGGAGAACGTGGAAAGAACTTAAGATGATGATACGTGACAAGAGGACTTGGCATGTGTTTGTTGAAGGCCTATGCTCCTTTGGGAGTAGAGGGTTATGAATACACACTTCTTACTCGTAGCTTTAAATGCAAGCTAAGCTGGAGAAACTGGAGCTGATGACCTTAACTCAAGATGTTTCAGAATGGTAGAAAAGCCACAAGAAAAGCCTAGATCTTCAGTGTTACCAAAGAGTATTGAACTTGGCTGCGAAAGAGTGAGAAGGTCAGCAGCCCTATTAAACAACAAAAATTCTGGTTGAGATTTCAATTAACACAACAAAATACTTTTTTCACTATGACTTTGAAAAATGTCCACAGGAAGTGATCAAATAATTTAAACCATCAAGATATTTTGTAAATAGGGGGCTGAAGAATAATGAATGAGTAAACCTGCATTACAAACATCATGCTTACAAATTGTGTAAGGTAAACATCACATAATTTTTCTCTGATGTAAGTCTAGTGTGTAGTTTTAGAATACTCACTTGAGTAAACTCAACACCACAAACATTGCACTTACAAATTGTCTCTCATGTATGTTTTGTAAATTGTTGTGTGTTGTTTTAGAATAAAGACTTGAGAAAACCTAACACCACACTCAGAAAGTCCCTCTCATGTATGCCTTCTTTTGTGTAATTCTAGAATACAGACTTGAGAAAACATAATACAACAAACATCACACTTAGAAATTTGCTCTCAAGTATGTCACTATCGTAAAACAAGCGATTGTTTTCGAAACAGAACCAGGCTCGACAGTGAACATGACAACTAATCGACAAATAAGAGAAGACTCTAAGCAGAAATATGTCTCCGACTATATAAGGAAAAGACGATGGTCATATATCGGTCATGTCCTACAAATGCAAAACAACAGAATACCACTACAGGCGCTCACTTGGGTTCCTGAGGATAAGAGGAAAAAAGGAAGACCAAAAGAAACACTCAGAAGAACAATAATAAGAGAAGGAAGAACGTTGGGCCTAAATAATGTGCAAGAGCTAAGAGAAGTGGCATCACAACGAACAACCTGGAGAGCACTGGTTTCTGCCTTATGCGCCGTGTTTGGTGCTTAAAGAATTTATTATTATTATTATTATGTCTTGTTGTGTGCTGTTTTAGAATAAAGACTTGAGAAAACCTAACACCACAAACATCACACTTAGAAAGTCCCTCTCATGTGTGCCTTCTTTTGTGTAATTTTAGAATACAGACTTGAGAAATCTTAATACAACAAACATCACATTTATACATCTCTCCAATTTGTTTCAACATGTGTCTCTTAATCTGAGTAGCCTGAGAAAACGCATCACACCTATATGGTTTTTTCCCTGTATGCCTTCTTAGTGTAGTGTAAAAAAAAATCACACCACAAATGCCACACTTATAAGGTTTCTCTCCTGTGTGAGTCCGTTTGTGACTCTTTAAAGCACCACTATGAGAAAAGTCTGCTCCACAAACATCATACATAAGATTTCTCTCCTGTGTGTGTCCTTTTATGAAGATTTAAATGATTATTTTGACAAAAATCTGCCCCTCACACATATAAGGTTTCTCTCCTGTGTGTGTCCTTTTGTGACTCTTTAAATGTTCATTTTGAGAAAATTCTGCTCCACAAACATCACACTTATATATAAGGTTTCTCTCCTGTGTGTGTCCTTTTGTGACTCTTTAAAGAACCACTATGAGAAAATTCTGCTCCACCCACAAACATTACACTTATAAGGTTTCTCTCCTGTGTCTGTGTCCTTGTGTGACTCTTTAAAGAACGACTGTGTAGTTTTAGAATACTGACTTGAGTAAACTCAACACCACAAATATTGCACTTACAAATTGTCTCTCATGTATGTTTTGCAAATTGTTGTGTGTTGTTTTATAATAAAGACTTGAGAAAACCTAACACCACACTCAGAAAATCCCTCTCATGTGTGCCTTCTTTTGTGTAATTCTAGAATACAGACTTGAGAAAACCAAAAGAAAAAAAAAAAGCCAACACTTAAAAAATGTTCTCTCAAGTAATGTCTTGCTGTTTGTTGTTTTATAATTTTTTTTTTTTTCGTACGCTCGCTAATACTCGAGGCGAAATCTCAGGTTATTATTAATGTCTAACCTGACATTGATTTTACGTGAGTATCCCTTTTTTTCTTGTACAGAGACAGGTGTCCCTCGCCATTCAGGCAGATACTCGCCGATTTCGGAGATACCCATTAGAACTGGGTCGGCTCAAGAGCCGCCAGTTGCTGGTCGACAACACTCCTTCAAATGTTCTCACCAGGTCTCGAGTTAATTCAGTCCAAATCCCGGTCAATGAAAAATCCTCAAATGCCATCGGCCGGGTTTGATCCTGGATCACCCGGTCGCCAGAGCGATGTGGTAACCACTACGCTAGCAGGGCTCCCTTGTTTTATAATAAAGACTTGAGAAAACCTAACAACACACTCAGAAAATCCCTCTCATGTGTGCCTTCTTTTGTGTAATATTAGAATACAGACTTGAGAAAACCTAATACAACAAACATCACACTTAGAAATTTTCTCTTAAGTATGTCTTGTTGTGTACTGTTTTAGAATAAAGACTTAAGAAAACCTAACACCACACGCAGAAAGTCCCTCTCATGTGTGCCTTCTTTTGTGTAATATTAGAATACAGACTTGAGAAAACCACATAAAAAAAAACATCACACTTACAAATTTATCTCTCAAGTAATGTCTTGTTGATTTCTGTTTTAGAATAAAGACTTGAGAAAACCTAACACCACAAACAGCACACTTAGAAAGTGCCTCTCATGTGTGCCTTCTTTTGTGTAATTTTAGAATACAGACTTGAGAAAACCTAATACAACAAACAACACACTTAGAAATTTTCTCTTAAGTATGTCTTGTTGTGTGCTGTTTTAGAATAAAGACTTAAGAAAACCTAACATCACACTTAGAAAGTCCCTCTCATGTGTGCCTTCTTTTGTGTAATTTTAGAATACAGACTTGAGAAAACTTAATACAACAAACATCACATTTATACATCTCTCCAATGTGTTTCAACACGTGTCTCTTTATCTGAGTAGCCTGAGAAAATGCATCATGCCTATATGGCTTTTCCCCTGTATGCCTTCTTAGTGTAGTTTTAAAAAAAAATTACACCACAAACACCACACTTATAAGGTTTCTCTTTTCTGTGTGTGTCCGTTAATGACTCTTTAAAGAACCACTATGAAAAAAATTCTGCTACACAAACATCATACATAAGATTTCTCTCCTGAGTGTGTCCTTTGATGATGTTTTAAATGATTATTTTGACGATTCAGCTCCACAAACACCACACTTATAAGGTTTCTCTCCTGTGTGTGTCCTTTTGTGACTGTTCAAAGCACAACTCTGAGAAAATTCTGCTACACAAACATAATACATAAGATTTTGTCTCATGTGTGTGTCCTTTTATGATGCTTTAAATGATTATTTTATTAATTCTGCTCCACAAACATCACACTTGTAAGATTTCTTTCCTGTGTTTGTCCTTTTGTGACTCTTTAAATGATTATTTTGACAATTCTGCTCCACAAACATCACACTTATAAGGTTTCTCTCCTGTGTGTGTCCTTTTGTGACTCTTTAAATGTTCATTTTGAGAAAATTCTGCTCCACAAACATCACACTTATAAGGTTTCTCTCCTGTGTGTGTCCTTTTGTGACTATTTAAAGATCCACTACGAGAAAATTCTGCTCCACAAACATGACATTTGTAGGGTTTCTCTCCTGTGTGTGTCCTTTTGTGACTCTTTAAACAATCATTTCGAGAAAAATCTGCTCCACAAACATCACACATATAAGGTTTCTCTTCTGTGTGTGTCCTTTTGTGACTCTTTAAATGTTCATTTTGAGAAAATTCTGCTCCACAAACATCACACTTATAAGGTTTCTCTCTTGTGTGTGTCCTTTTGTGACTCTTCAAAGCCCAAATCTGTGTAAATTCTGCTCCACAAACATCACACTTATAAGGTTTCTCTCCTGTGTGTCCTTGTGTGACTCTTTAACTCCCTAATTATTTTCCACCCTGTGCCATAATTATTTTTTGAAGAATTCTAAACGGTGAAGTGTACTGACTTTTAGTGTAAATTTTATGTTAATCTTTTTATGTGAACATGTACTTATTATATACCAAACTGTAGGAAAATGGATAGAGATTTGTAATATACTACTCGTCAAAAGTCAAGGGCCACCCTATTATTTTCAATACACTTTTATAAAAGCGCATAGAATGATTAAATGAAGGAAGTTTTTAGTAAAAATGGGTGCAATATCTTCCTCTGACAGTCCTCTATGCACGTTAAGCATAAAAACAACTCACCGACAACCATGGTGATCACACATCAATTGAATTTGCTGACCATAAATTCACATTTTTAATCTGTTTTTTCAAACTTCCATACACCAAACAGGTGAAGTAATCATGCTGATTGACATTCCACGTGCAATGGCGACTTTTCATGAACAGAGTTCACTCTTAATTTGTTTTATAATCAGCAGACTTAGGGTAGTTTCATCACTTGCAAAAACCATGCCACCGAGAAGAAGTCTTGACACCTTACAAAGAATGAGGGCTATAGCATGGGTTGAAAGTGGTTTATCTGCCTGTGAGGTTGCTAGACGACTTGCAGTGTCACACTCTACTATCCAAAGAATTTTGGAGAGATTTCAGGCCACAGGAAGTGTGGAGGATCGCCACTGGCCAGGTCGCCCTAGATGCACCAATAGACATTATGACCGGTACCTCTTGTTGTCAGCCCTGCGTCATCGAACAGTGACTTGTTCCACTCTAAGATGTCAGCTGAGACAAACTGTAAACATTAATGTCAGTCAAAGCACCATTTGCAGATGTTTACATGAATTTGGACTGGCTGCTCGACGTCCTGCAGTCAGAATCCCTCTTACTCCTGCTCATCCCAGAGCCCGTGTTGCTTGGTGTCGCGAGCACATCCGATGGACAAGGCAACAATGGAGTCAAGTTCTCTTCACTGATGAATCTCGCTTCACTGTAACATTCAATGATGGCAGGATTCGAGTTTGGAGACGACCAGGAGAGCAATTTACTGATGACACAATTCGAGAGGTGGATCGTTATGGTAGGGGTTATGTCATGGCCTGGGGAGGCTTCTACAGACACGGCAGGACCCCCACTCTACATCATCCAAGGCAACTTGACCGGCCCAAGATACCATAATGAAATCTTGAGACCAATTGTTCAGCATGCTCTGAAGGCCATAGGTGGTAATGCCATCCTCCAAGATGATAACACTCGACCCCATCGAGCTCGTGTGGTGAAGGAGTTTATTCAGCAACATGGGATTATCAGGATGGCGTGGCCAGCTCATTCACCTGACCTTTCTCCGATTGAGCCCCTCTGGGATGTCCTTGGTCGAAGATTGTCAACAAATCACCCGCTGCCAATGGATGTTGCACAGCTGACTGCATTTTTGCTTCATGAATGGCAAGCTTTCCTCAGGATACTCTTCGGACCCTTGTGGACTCGATGCATCTATTCTGTCTTAAATGCCTCGTGGCAAACGGTGGTCATACCCGATTTTGAAATGTCTATTTGTCCAATATCTACTGTGTGACTTTTGAAAAGGTGGGTGACACACTTCACAGCTTCATTGCGTTTGAATGTGTGTTTCCATTTCTTTATGTGACATATCACGTTGGTATTCAATAAATGCCGTTTTGACTGATACCAATTACGTTTATATCAGATTTGTTTTATGGTTTCAACCAAGGTTTTTCTAAGTGGCCCTTGACTTTTGAATTGTAGTATATGTGACGTCTTTGGTAGTATTAACCAAGTGTGTTCGTTATACTTAAAACATTTTGCATGTAAAATTGAAAAACACTAAAAAGTTAACTGTAGAATACGATCTTACCAAAGACAAATTACTGTTGGAGACAATAAAACTTGTTTTTTAGTCTTCAAACATCAAGCTAATCCATATACAAAGTAAATACAAAACATGCTTATGGCCACAATTAGTACATTTAGTGTTATTCACACCAGTTTTTCTGAGGTCCCTTGTAAGAAAAAAATAAATTATGCAATCGTGCATTACGCAATTTTCAAACATATAAAGAAGAATAATGTCATATAAAAACTTGTTTACTCTTGTTTAATATTTTAAAAGTATCCCTAGCTTCATCTTCTACCAAGAACTAGTGATTAGATGTTACGGTAGGTCTAGTTTTGTTGCTTTCTGATCAGCCAGAATAGGACTACACCCACTCATCAACTAAATCTAGTGTTTCCAGATTTTCTGCACAGATTCCGTATTTTGACAACAAACTGTGACTACCAAACAATTATTATCAATGTCAGCACTGTTTCAAAGTAGTTTGACACAATTATTAGCTTTGGAGGCTTAGAAAATGTAAATATACAGCGTGACATATTTCTCAAGCAATAACAACGAAAAATGCAATCACGCAAGTCGTCACAAAAATTGTGATAATAACATCAAAACACGCACAAATGCTGCTTAACTACAGTCAAATTAGTTGTTTAAATAGTAGCGGAAGTCATTCTACGAGTTTTAAAATATGAACTGCATTAAACAGATGACTTTTAGGGTTTATTCGTGATAAACTAAAAACCACGCTCTGAGCATTGCTCTGGCATGGCGCATTGATTTTTGCAATGCTCACAGCATTGGTCTGGAGTCAAAGAGTTAAAGAACCACTATGAGAAAATTCTGCTCCTCAAACATCACACTTATAAGGTTTCTCTCTTGTGTGTGTCCTTTTGTGGCTCTTCAAAGCACAAATCTGTGAAAATTCTGCTCCACAGACATCACAAACTTATAAGGTTTCTCTCCTGTGTGTCCTTGTGTGACTCTTTAAAGAACCACTACGAGAAAATTCTGCTCCACAAACATCACACTTATAAGGTTTCTCTTCTGTGTGTGTCCTTTTGTGACTCTTTAAATGTTCATTTTGAGAAAATTCTGCTCCACAAACATCACACTTATAAGGTTTCTCTCCTGTGTGAGTCCTTGTGTGACTCTTTAAAGAACCATTCTGAGAAAATTCTGCTCCACAAACATCACACTTATAAGGTTTCTCTCCTGTGTGTGTCTTTTTGTGACTATTTAAAGCACAACTATTAGAAAACTCTGCTCCACAAATATCACACTTATAAGGTTTCTCTTCTGTGTGTTTCCTATTGTGACTATTTAAAGCACCAATATGAGAAAATTCTGCTCCACAAACATCACACTTATTAGGTTTCTCTCCTGTGTGTGTCCTTTTGTTACTCATCAAAGCACCATTCTGAGATAATTCTGCTCCACAAATATCACACTTATAAGGTTTATCTCCTGTGTGTGTCCTTGTGTGACTTTTTAAAGAACTATTATGAGAAAATGCTGCTCCATAAACAACACACTTATAACGATTCTCTCCTGTGTGTGTCCTTTTGTGAATCTTTAAATGTTCATTTTGATAAATTTCTGCTCCACAAACATCAAACTTATAAGGTTTATCTCCCATGTGTCTTTGTGTGACTCTTTAAAGAACCATTATGAGAAAATGCTACTCCACAAACATCACACTTATAAGCGTCTCTCCCTGTGAGGTTGCTTTTTGTGATATTTAAAAGCACCACTATAGCAGAGAACCCATTTTGTAGAGCTGGCAGCGGTAGTTGCAAAGGCTTACCTTTGCCAAAATCTTGTTTTTTTTAGAAACAAAGTACAACCAAGTGGTTCTTTAGGATAGTCTACATGAAGAGCTTCATTGATGACAAGAAACTTGGATCAGGGAAAGAAAGCTTTGGAACCCCGAGATAGTTCTACTAACACCACACAACCTTTTCCCATACTTGGATAAATCAGGAGTGACTGTGATTGCAGTCAGGAATCTAGCTACTGTGGGTAAAACCACCATGAACCAACAACTTCAAAAAAGTCCTAATGATAAAAAATCAATAACTTTGTAGAACCACTGAACTTAAATCAATTACTTAAAAGTTCTAATGATGAACTTTCAGTAACTGTGTAGACAAGATTGAACTGTATACATGCAATATTTTGTTTTCATCAGTAAAGGTTCATTGTAATTTTTTTTATGAAATCAAGATTTTTGTTACTGACTTTTCTTTGACGTTAATGTGATGTCTAATACATGTTTGTATTTAATCAATGGGGGTTCTTTCCAATAATTAAGTAATATAAGAAACAGTGGCCTAGATACCTATTAGCTCTTAGACTACTCAGAGGATTTTCAACCTGCTAAGAGACAGTTAATTTCCAGTTTCCCTATAAATATGCCAGTGATTCTCACTGTGTTCTTTTCTTCCTGTAAAACTTATATTTAACATTTTCTGCAGTTTTTATTTGAGCCAACCTTCAGTGAGATCATCTTGTTCAGTTTTGGTACTTATTCTATCAGTCCCTCTTCCATTGAAACCTGCCACTATGGGTAAAAATCTATGTAGTTTCAGGGGTTCTATAAGAAGACAAAAGATGAGGTTAACTGCTTCAAACATGGCACAGCTTAAGATGTGACTAAGGGCTTGCAATCTCATCTGGTAAAACAGCCCACTTGAGAATTCATATCGTCGGCTTTGCGCAGGTGTGTCAGTGTCTTTCCCTAGTCATGGTGTGCAGCAAAACAAACGGAATAATTTGTCTTCTCTTTGGTTACTTTCACAATTGCCTCCATGGCTGGCAGAGTTGTGGATTTTAAAGTTGCTACCAAAGTGAAATGGGTTCATTTTCGATATAAGACAACAGGAGGCTGAGACACTTTGGAGTCATGACCCAAGTGGGCCCGCCCCCCTTAGAGTGTAAAGGAGTATAGGGCCGAAACACTTGTTTGACTCCTGATAATCAGATTGCCTCCTGTTGTATAGCTCTGTATAGAGTTTCCTATCATCACCACAAATGCTGTGATAGCCCCATGCTTCTTAAGAAGTATAGAAGGTACAATCCTTCATTCATGAGGAAATAAATGTATGAAACACTCTGTTACTGATAGTTGTAAAACAGGTTCTGCACTTAGCTACTACTTTCTACAGCCCATGTCGCCAGACAACAGCTAGACCGGTAGCATGTGCATACTGTCTTACTGAATGTGCTACATTATTTTGCAGTGCATTTAATGTCTTGTGTTTGTCGAAAAGCCAGTCGGGAGAGGCCGAGGTTAGCTGAACTGGTGGGTCATGTGACTACCGGAAGTCGGGGGAAAAGGTGCAAAATTAGTCAGTGAGAAGTGAGTCTCTTGTCCGGGAAGGAGGTTTTTCCCTTATGCCAGCACAATCGCTGTGTGGTCTATATTGTAAGACTGTAAACTGAGTGCATGTCATGTTTTCGGACCTTGGGGATAATTACATTGTTAAGTCTAGAGTAGTGAAGGGCCTTGACCGTAGTGTAGAAGGCCATAGTGTGATAAGATGTCGATGATTTTGAGTGTGTCATTGTCATAGTTTTGCTGCTTGGATGAGCAATTTTTATAGCAGCCATTTGTGGTATAGTTTGTACCTTCGGAGGTGATAGTTTAAGCTGCTAAGGCAGGTCTACAGTGGTTTTCTTATTATTGTATTTGATGCGTTACTATGGCCATGTGAGGCCTTATTGTGTGTGTATATTTATTAAAGGGAAGTACCTGTTGAAGGTGTTCATTACTTTTGTCAGCCAATGATGTGTGGTCATATCCTTAGAAGGGCGAGCCTTTAGTTATTATTATAAACCCACACAGCAGCGGTGTAACCCATGGAGTGTTCTCCATGATAAGTGTGTCACCGTGTGGTTGTACAGTGTAAAATACACTGTATGTTTAAGTCAGTCGAACAGTTATTTGGTGTTAACAAGATGAAAGAGTATATAAAAATGGGTTAGAAAATCAGAATAATCTAAGTGATAACTTATTTGTTCTTAACATGGGAGATAAAAGAAAGTAAATGTAGTGTTTTTTGTAAGGGAGGGAACCTTTTTAATAGAGATATAGAAGGATTAATGAAACTAAGTTAAAAAGTACAAAGGGGAATAACAATATTATTAGCGCCCTTTACAGGTTTAGTGAGTTAAGGGAACACAGAGCCGAGTAAAACGCACGTGAAAATAGTGACTAGAGGTAAACAGTTATGTAGCACAGTTCAAGCTAACAGCTTAGAATTAAGCGTGCCGATAGGTGAGTGAACTGAACAACGGACCAATCGTATTAACTAAAACAACTTTGGACCATCAGATAGGAAATTGAAGGACGATTAGAGATCAGTCCTACCAGAGAAGTTGACCGGGCAAGTCAAGTTTCGCTGAGCTCTCAAGAAATGTGAAACCTGCGGTTTGCAGAAGGGCTACAGAAATAGCTAGATTTAGAATTGCTTAGAAATAGGAATTCAGGAGAACATTTAGAATTGATTAATAATTTGTGTGATCAACTGTAGGATTAGCTGATAGGTGGTGTTAGTAGGATCGTGATAGGTGCTGGACTTCGTTTAAAATGGTAAGAACAAAACTTTGAACTATTTTCTTGACTTTCAGCAAATTTGTCGCAAGCTAACGACGCTCGCATTTAAGGGAGCGAGCTAAAGAAGATAATATTGAGTCAAGGTCAATATTAAAGCCTAAAGAAATAATAACTTTTATTATCAGATAGCCAGGATGGGCTGTCATGCCAAGAAGATGAGGCATTGCCATTAAACGAGATTGTATCGAACAAAGGGTTCACAGCACTGACAATTATGAAATCTATTAAGCGCTCTCTCATATAAGAGTAAGTATGGAGACGCCACCACAAGTGAGTCTGACATTCACGAAACATCTCATGCGCTCTCTCATACAAGAGTAAGTATGGTGGAAGCCATTTTGGTATTGGACATTGTTTATTTCAGGTGTAGCTATTGAATTTTATATGCTGCATTTAGAGGAGTTAAACCTATCTAGAGTGAGATTGGGAGAGAACATGACTCCAAGGATTTAGAAGAACTGTTGTAGAAAATATGAGCAAAATAGTAAAATAAAAGGAGAAGGAACTTTATTAAGCTAGGTATACCACGAAATGCAAGAGGCTACAAGAGAAACAATATATAACTAAGCTTTGAGATATGTGTTTGAATCAAGCGGAAGACTTGAGGACATTGAAATTGTGAACTGTAGCTGATGTATTATGTTGGATGAACATGCATTATCTTATGTAAATAAAGGTTGCTTGTTGAATTTGAATCACATCACTCCAGTTGCTTTGATGTGAGAAGAGAATAAGGAATGGAGAGATATTAGAATTGAGTATTAGGAAAGATAGAAATAATAGAACACCCTATACGCATCAGTCGCTAGACAACATCAAGGAGGGAAGAACGTGGTCTGGGTTGAGCAAATGACGAACCTATTCTCATCCAAGAACTATCTGGCGAACAAGGCGGAACAAGGGAGCCAGTAAGAGAAACAATCTCACTTGGAAGAAAAAAAAAAGAAAGTAAATAATAGATAACTAGGCCTGCCTCAGTCTCTTCACAGTTGATGTAAATAATCACGTTGAATTTCTGAAGTAATTTAAATGTAACAAGCTGGCAAGGAAGTGACACAAAGAAAAACAACACTGGAAAAATGGTGCTATGTTAAGGACATAAGATAGAGGAAAAAAAACGGAGAAAGGAGATGGAGACAGACATGAAATGGATGCGAAGACAAGGAAAAACAACTGAACAGATGGCATAGGACAGGAAGGTTTGATCTGAATTTGTTGAAAGCCTCTCACTCATTTCCTTTTCTAATTCAATTATAGCTAAATATAGCTTGACATATTTGAGGCCCTGTTTAATTTCTTCAGTAAGAATGAAACTTTTGTTTCTAGTACTAACACATGGCCACTACTGGCCCGGTTTCCACAGATAACAAAAAATTTTTACATTTCCTGTATACTAGTATGTAGCTGATTTCTTCTTCTTCTTGCGATCGCATCTTTGATGTTTACAGCGTCAGATGAGTTCTCATGATGAATTCAACCTTTGTCTGGAGTTCCTCTTCAGCTCCATACAGCTTTGAGTTTAGCCTTTGAGTCATTGGGCCAGTATATCTTTCTTAACTGGTCATACAGAGGACAATCCTATAGAACATGCTCAGCAGTTTGTTCATTTAATCTACATGTGCACAGTGGTGAAGCAGACAATCCTAGCTTGTACATGTTTTTATTTAGTTTGTTATGCCCTGTTCTGAGGCAAAAAATGGTGATCTGTCCTAGCCGGTCAAGAGTGTGGTAGTCGTTGTTGAGTTGATTCTGTTCTCTTCTGATAGCCTGGATAGCTCTCTTTTTTTCAAAGTATGTGATTTCGTTATCTTGTGGTTCACATTCTCCTCCCGTTTTGGTAATTGTATATGCCTTTTCATTTCCGCATACACCACAATGGGATGGTACCACTGAAGTATGGTCCACTTTTTGGCAGCTACCTTCCTTAGTTCATTTCTCAGAGCCAAGATTTTACCACCCTTGGAGAGCTTGCAGAACAGACAGTGCATCAGTGACGATGACTACTTGGTGGCAGTCAGAGTTAGTGTTATAAATCATTTTTGCAGCTTGCTCTAGAGCTTGAACTCTAGAGCTGTATAGTTAGAACAGAATTTACCAGTGGGAATATGCCTAGTCTCATAGTGGTTGTCAGGATATGAGATGAAGATATCGGGGCCTCCATTCTTAATGGTATTTGTTGCTGATCCATCCGTTTAGGCAAGTATCCATGATTGTTCAGGATAGCTTTCTTGGATCATACTTAATATTGCAGTTCATTTTTGCAGATCATTATACTCATATAAAAAAATGCCATATTGAAGTCGGATGTGTCGGTCGAAAGGTGTAAATATCGCAGCTTCGCTGTAAATGGACACAAAGCAACCAACATCCTTTTCAGGACCAATAAAGAAGAAGATATCCAATTGTGAGACCACTGATTGATGTATTAATTTGGAGGATACTGCTGGCTGTTCCCATGGTACAGGGTAAAGAGTGAGCTTCAGTGGTGTTGTCTTTATGGATAGGTCTTCCTGGTGCTGTCTATTAAATCTTTTTCCCTGGTGGACAAAGCTGCTACATTTTAGACATCCCATTGCCAGATCATCTAGTCTTGCTTTCATTGGCTTCATTGGCATACTGTTGTACTTTTCCATCTGGATCATGCTTTATGTGTCTCTTCTATAGGACAACGTCTGTAATCTAGAGCTTTCTGCATCTCTGATAACAGCGTATTTTTCATGGCTCAGTAGCTGATTTGATTATAAGCATTGTTTTTTAATGGGTTTTCTCTTAACCAAATGTGCCTTGTGTTGTAAGCAGTGCATGATCATTGAAGAAATTGGGTTGCTCCGATAGAGGTTTCCTTCAAATTATTGTTGGGCAGGCTTTATAAAAGAAGTAAAAAGCATTGTGAAGGATGATGTTGGAGCTAGCCAAAGTTGGCCAAGTCAATAGAAGGACAAGATATCTATTTTATGTGTACTTTATTAATAACGTTCAAGACTGTGAAATCCCAATGCAGGCTGGCCTCTCATTTATCAGTGGGATAGTTAGTCAAATTTCAGGCTGTGACAATGTAACTCCTGTTTATGAAACTCGGCACAATAATGGAAATATGTGCAGTACAAGTGACTAGGGTCATGACAGAAGATACTGGGTATATGATGTCATAAGTAATGCCTGAAATGCTTTGAAAATATTTTCTTTTGGATTTATTTTGAAACAATGCCCTCTCAAATTTATAAAGGACAAGCAAGGCAAATTGCTTACTGCCCCGAAGGAAGTAATGGAAAGATGGAAAGAATATTTCTCAGAACTCCTGGATGGTGAGCATGGTGAAGCATCAGAAATGATAACCACTAGCACAGAAGAGAAAACCAATGATGGTGAAGATGACATAAATATGGAAGAACTGAAGGCAGCACTGGAGAAAATCAAGATGGGCAAAGCAGCAGGGCATGATGGTATAACACCAGAAATGGTTAAGTACATGGGAGCATCAGGCGACCTATTACTCTTAAGGGTTCTACAGGCAGCGTGGTACAATAAGACGATACCAAAGGACTGGGAGATTGCCATCATAAAACCAATTTTCAAAAATGGTGACAATCGACAGTGTGGAAACCATAGAGGCATATCCCTTCTCAGTGTCCCTGGTAAAATCTACTCTAGAATCCTAGAGCAGAAACTCCGACGCCTAGCCGAGCCACAATTGGATGAGGTCCAGTGCGGATTCTGAGCAAACCGAAGTACTCAAGACCTAATCTTCACACTCAGACAGCTGAGTGAAAAGGCCCTTGAGTATAAGAGTGAGATCCATCTTTGTTTCATAGATCTGGAAAAGGCATTTGACAGGGTCCCCTGGAACAAACTTTGGGACTGTTTGGCAAGGAAGAACATTCCAGCACCTCTGATTCATGCTATACAGAGCTTCTACAAGTCTTGCAGAAATTATGTGAGGACAGCAAACCATAAGTCAGAAGAGTTCAGGATGACCACTGGTGTAAGACAAGGTGATATCCTGTCACCTTACCTTTTCATACTCCTCATGGACGATGTCATCAAGGCATGTAAGGAGAGAACAAGAAAGTATTCAGTGGGGAACTGGAAGATGAGACAGGTCTGTATTTCAGAGCTGGCATTTGCTGATGATGTTGCCCTGATTGCTAAATCAGAGGCACATCTCCAATCCAACCTGCAAGTCTGGAAGGAAGAGCTGGAGAAGAGAGGGATGGTCATAAGCAGCTCTAAAACAAAATCCATGGTGATATCACGAGAAGAAAGAAGACATCAGATTAAGCTGGGAGAACAGGTCCTGGAGCAGGTCGACCACTTTAAATACCTCGGAGCTATTATAGACCGAAATGGAGGCATCAAAGAAGAGTTGGCCACTCAAAAAGCAGCAGCTGGGAGACTTTTTCAGGCCATAAATCGAGGATTCCTCAGCAATAGAGAGGTTAGTAAGAAAACAAAGATGGCTGTATACCGCTCCACCTATGTCCCAGTCTTGACATATGGATGCGAGTCATGGGCAATGACTACAACCCACAAAAGCCAGATCCAAACCTCAGAAATGAGGTATCTGAGGAAGGTGGTTGAAGTAACAAGAAGAGACATGGTACGCAACCAGACGATACATCAAGGCCTTAAATCCCACCCCCCTGCAGACCCAAGTAGAACAGTCCCAACTAAGATGGTTTGGCCATGTCTGCAGAATGGGAGAAGATCGGCTACCACGACAAGCATGGGAAACAAAGAGCCAAGGATCCAGACCCCCGGGATGACCCAGAGTCCGCTGGGAGGACAACATTAGACAATCTTTGAAGTACCGAGGACTAGAATGGAACCAGGCCAGGAGGAAGACAGCCGATAGAATAGTTTGGCGCTCTCTCTTCCAAACCCCTACACCTCATGGTAGAAGGGGAATGACTAAGTAAGGATTTATTATGTCAAATTAAACCTTGGATTGTCCTGGCTTGATTTATTCCCTCAACCTATGTTGTGTGAATCTGTATGTCAGCAGGTCTTAAAAGAATCATAAAATATAAGCTGTCAGGGTTACACAACATCTTGCATATTGTTAGAAACCTTGTGCTTCCTGTTATCATATGGCGTGTTCTTGCATACTACATGTTTGCCACCTCTTTAAATTTTTTCTTTGCCTTGTCACTACTTCCACTTTTTTCACTACTAACTTTCCCACGGGCTTCAAACGCAAAGCTGTCTCGTGAGATCTGCACTGGGCATAGCCACACCACATTGATTATAGAATGCGCACATAATTTTCTTTATTATGCACTCGTGGTGTGTATAGTTGTATGAAATTTGTACCGATCAGCCATTTAAGTTAACTAATATGATACTGCTCAAAATCCCTTTTAAGTTCTTGCTTTTTCAGCAACTAAAATTTAACTGATCCTTCTTTTTTTTTTCATTTCATTCAGAATAAATTATTATGTGGCTTCCTCTTCTTCTTTGATCCTTAGCCGCTGACCGTCAAAGCATTAGGCCTGGTGGCGTCTTGTAGGGCAACAACAAATTGATTCCACTTTGCTCGGTCGGTGGCCATCCTTCGTACAGTGCCCCAACTCTGGTTCATTCTTTGCATCTCAGCCTCCACAGTCCTCCACCAAGTTGTTTTTGGTCTGCCTCTCTTTCGTTTTCCTTCTGGGGTCCATAGCATAGCTGTTCTTGTGATGCCATTGGGGTATCTTCTGAGGACATGGCCAACCCAGCTCCAGCATCTGCCAGCTATGATGGTGTGCATGTCCTCTTGCTTGCTCAGAGTAAGCCATTCTTGGTTGGTGATGGTATTTGGCCAAAAGATTCGGTGAAATTTTCTTAGGCATGCTCTTCTGTCCCATAACCGTAATCAGATGCAGGACAAATTGAAAACACTTGATGAGAGGTCACAGCAATTGGGTCTGAAAATACACAAGGAAAAGACAAAAATAATGAGAATAAATGCAGGTAATGATAACAGGGTTGAACTTGAAGAAACACCAATACAAGATGTAGAATTGTACACATATCTTGGCAGTAATATAGACAAAGTTGGAGGGACAGACAGCGATATCAAAATAAGAATACAAAAGACAAGAGGAGCTTTCATTGCATTGGGAAATCTATGGAGATCAAGAGAAATCGGATCCAACATGAAAATAAGAATCTTCAACTCAAATGTGAAGTCAGTCCTATTGTATGGCTCTGAGACATGGAGAACAACAAAGACAACAACCAAAAAGCTACAGACTTTCATAAATGGGTGCTTATGTAGAATAGAGGGATTAAAATGGTATGACAAGGTTACCAACGTGGAACTGATGACAAGAACTAGACAAGTGCCAGTGGAACAAGAAATGAGAAGAAGACAATGGCGATGGATAGGACACACACTGAGGAAACCTGTTGATAGCATTACAAGGCAGTCCTTTTTCTGGAACCCCCAGGGAAAGAGAGGCAGAGGTAGACCAAGAAGCACATGGAGAAGAGAGCTGGAAACAGAGGTAAAAATGATGAGGAGAACATGGAAAGAACTTGAGATGATGGCACGTGACAGGAGGACTTGGCATGTGTTTGTTGAAGGCATATGCTCCTTTGGGAGTGGAGGGTTTTGATGATGATGTTGTGAGAAAAGATGACAATTTCGATGTTTTCTTCTCTGTAACTATTCCAGCATTTCCACAACCATATAGACCAACTTGAAGACCGACCGAGACCAGAAGAACCTGATTGACACAGAGAGAGTAAGGAGGAAAAGGAAAGAGTAGAAAAGGTATAGCAAAGAGAGTGAGAAACGAACGACAATTTCGTCTTCTTAGCTAGGGTTCTCCGTTGATATTGTCAGAAGACGAAGACAAGATGAGATGAAGTGAAGATAGAATGGACCTACACGGAGACATGAAGCAGGAATCATGATCAGGTCAAACGGAGAATAGACACGGCAAGCAAGACATAGAAGACATAGATTTCTCCATTTCTCTTTACGAGTAATATACTGTGGAAAGTAGTGTATGCGGGCGGAGGGTTTTTGGGGATTATGGTATTTGGGTTTCTGATCTATTGGAGGATTAAATCTGAGCAAGAGGTCGACCAGTTGGTTGGCGAGAGCTTGGCAAATCAAAGTTAGATAAGTTTCGTTTTGGGGTTGGTGGAAAAAGCCGTTTGGCGCCGCGTTTTAAACATGAGTCGCGTCAGGTGTATGGAGGTGGTTGAATATCTGTGTGTGCCTGTTCGTCCTCCTAGTTAGTCAGTGAGGCAGTGGTGAGCATGCTATGAGTTGGTGCATTCGGGGTGCGTACGGCAGTGCATTACCAATTCCCACTGCTACGGAAGTGCTTATCCCACACGTGTGACCTTGTGACGGGCGGGGGGGTTTATAGGTTTATTTTTTTCTTTTTTTTGGGGGGGAACGGGGGGGCGGGAGGGGGGCCGGAGGGATGGGGGGGGTGGGCGGGGGGGGATAGTGGTGGTTCTGCATTTGTGCTAACGCAGTCGCTATCTTGGCTACGTGACTATGTCAATTCTCCTCGTTTTGTGAAGGTGTTCTGTCTGTTACTGTATGCTGTGATTCCTTTCTGATATGGGGCTCAGGCTTCTCACATTCGTTAACCGCGGTTACCATCGCTACATGTTACCCCCCCGGCCTTTTGAACCTCCCCTCTCTGACTTTCTTAGTAATTAATGTTTTCAAGACCACAACCTGGGTGGCTGCATATACTTATTAGTTTCTTTCTGTTTTGTTCCCTGGATGTGTTCTTGCCTTCGTGGAGATACTGTGATTGAAAGTCTGCAATTCGTCATCTGGCTTATGCCAATATTTTTTCCACCAACAAATGTAGGATAAAATGTTAGTCCATCTTAATTCCTCATTGGACTGGCTATATGTTGTCTGGCGCATCACACTGTTCTGATGACTGTTAAAAATAGAGTGGGTCTGTGTATTTAATTACGTCGGCGACGGGGGCCAATTCAACGGGTGGGACTCGTGCCGTCGAAGTGGCCCACGGCCGTGTCCGATCGCACTATGACGTTTGGGGGGGGTGGGGGGTGGGCTGGCGGGGTAGACGCAGCCGAGGGGGCCAAATTGATCTTTATTGGCTGGGGTGTGTGTTGTTTGGGGTTTTCCCCCGTCAGACGGTTTTCAACGTGCGCTCGTGGTGCTCTTTTGTGGACCACGGGTCTTTGTTCATTTTTGGTCTTTATTCCGGGTCATATAGTGTGTTTCGGATTTGGTGTCGTTGTATGGCCTCCGTGGGTGGGTGTATGGGAGGCGGGTAATGGAAAGATGAAAAAAGAGTGGTGCGCCGGTGGGGGCTGAATGTTTATTGTATGGTGGGGTGTGGGGGAGTTTTTTGATAGTGGGAATTTTTCAAAGCCAGTTTATAAATGTATTGTTCAGATGGTCTGTGACTGTCTAGTGACATACTGTGCCTCGTTTGGCAGGTGAGAGGTGGGGTCTTGTGCTTAGGGAGTCGGGGGGGGCCGCCTAGTTGGGGCGGAGGTTTGATAGGAAGAGTGGGGAGACTTTGGGAGTAGTAGCAGAATGGTGGGGGAGGGCCAGCACCGTAGTCTGAAGGGTGGGATCTTATGTAGTTCTTCTATGGTAAGCACACCAGCAAAGGCGCGCCCGTCGTGTTGTATGCTCCGCAGGCGTTGGCCAAGAAATGATGATACCTTTCGGGGACACCCCGACATTTGATGATTAGTATCTTAGTCCTCCCTAGTATGGCCTCGGCCATATGGGCTGTCGTAATATTTTACGTCTGCGGAGAGGGGTTGCGAGAGGTTAGAGATCGTCCGTCTGATCAGGGGGCAACCGGCATGTATGGTTATGCGAAAGATGTTGTGCCAGCGTCTGCTGGGGATGGGGCTTCGGCCTGAGGAAGAAGCAACATTGGGGGTGGGGCGGGGCAGGTGTGGGACATGGGGCGGCAAGTGAGAGAAGAGGATTCTTGCTCTGCGAGGTTTTAGGGCGAGCAGCGAGGAACGGGAACATTCACATATCGGGGGTAATAATTACAATAGAAACATTGGTTGGGGTGTAGCTGATCTGTTGGGCGGTTGGTGTATTTCTCGGTTGGGGGCTGGGGTCATAACATACCGTTGGGGGGGGTTATGGGGAGAGAATACTGGGGGGCGGGGAGGGGTGGTTCACACAAAACAAGGAGGGGGGCATGAAGGTGGGCTAATGATACATAGGTCTCGGTAGAGCTGTTCGTACTACGTAGGGTCGATAATTATTACTTTAGTTATGGTTTCGGCGGTCAACTTGGGGGGTCCGCGATCTGGTGTGGGATGGTAGTGGAGGTGATTGGGTATGTTTAGGCAAGGCGTGGCCCGATGCTCTGTGGCTAGGCTGTAGGGGAGGGTTATGGTTGTACGTTGAGTTGAGGATGGGGGGGGGTTGTGGTGTTAGTTTGCTTGGGTGTAGGTTCCCGGCGTGACCGTTTTGGCATGGTGCATTAGTACTGTGCACGTTCCCATTTGTGCGGTCAGGCGGGTTATAGCAACGCAGGGTTTGGGAACATCATGTTGGTTTTCTGTTGAGTTTTCTTCTTTTGTTGGGGGGTTGTTGTTCGTTTTGTATTTACATTCTAAGCGAAGACACGGTTTTAATTGTGCTCAGGATTTACTCTGGTTCTGCCTCACTTACAATATTCTTCATTCAGTTTATGATAGATATAAAGAATATCTCTCGCATATTACCGCCCAGGGTCGCGCCCGCGCCTATCACGAGGGATGTAAGCAGCCGGGAGTGCCTAACGTTTTCAACCTATGTCTCTGTGTCCCGGCCAACTCGGCCAACTTAGAGAAGTGTTTTAGTGGGGGGGCGGGTACCATGAGAGAGGGCCCTAGGGCAGAACGAGGCTGAGGAAAAGGAGCAGCGAGTGGTCACCGGGGGTGGGTGTGTGTGGCCGTTTCGCCGTGTGTCGTGAGTTGGGAGAAAGGGCCGCAGGGGTGAGGACTCTGACGTAGCCTTCGAGGGGTTTTTGCTGTCTCACTGCTGGCTGTGTGCTGTGTCTGCGCCGAGCCCACACTCTTCATTTCTCTCTTTTCTCCACTTCTGATTTGATTTATTTTTTTAGTATAAGTTTTTATTCTTTTTTTTTGGGGCACTATTTTCATTGTGCCTTGTTCATTTAACTCAGTCGAAGATTCTTCTGCCTGTCTGCAAGAAGATCGACATTTTGTGGCTGTCATGTCTAAAATGTAATACCTGCTCTAGTATATCTGCCAATTTCATAGAAGTCTTAATACTAAATATTTTAACATTCTATTTTTGATTACCCTCAATGTTTTAAAAAAACAATTTTACAATCTTGCCAGCAGCATCTTGACATTATTAAAAGTTACTATCAGTACTATGGTGAGACATTCTCCATGTAAACCCTTTGAACTGACCACAGGTTCTAAACCAAAGGGCAGTGGGGAGAGGGCCGAGAGGGTGGTGTTTTTCTTCCTCGGCATTCAGGAGGGTACGGCGCTTGTGGTTTTTTTTTGTGGGTGGGGTCGTGCAGCTGGTGTTGACCGGTATTTAATCTAAATCTATTTTTGATAAATAACCCGCATAACACAAGGAACTCCAAAGGCAACCTTGCTTTCCTCTCCTTCTCCTGCCTTCACTGTCTACAGTACGCAATGTTTTAAAGATGTCTTCATTTCTTTTTTTAGGCAGTCCATGCCACGTCTCCCCGGCTCCAACTTTCTATTGACATTGGTGAATAAACCTTCGTCTTTTTTCTACGTCATTGTGTGATCTGTTTAAAAATATAAATAATTAAATAAAAAAAACAAAATTAAAAATATTGTTTTTAAAAAAAAAAAAAAAAATAACATCCACCCACCCTATACAAACTCCATTCTAATTCATGCCTTTTCAACATACATTTATATTTCTTATGTCAGATTTATTGTGATATCTCTTTGGTGCCCTTGCTAAACACATCGAGTTCTTACATTAGTCATGAAACTTTAGTTTAAATATATTATAATTTAGATAGAATTTTTCTTTTGTACGATTAACATAAATACCTAAGTATTTATTAATTACTTGTCGTTCCCTTTCTACTGTGGAGCGGTGTATGTTGTTGTTGTTAGGAGGTTTGGAAAGAGAGATGTGTGCCATGTGAGGAGGAGGCAGGAGTGTGCCACCAGCGCACAGGGATAGACTGGGCACATTACAACTAAGGGGGGACTCAGGGACAGGACACACAGACTCACAGACTATAACCATCAAGCTGTCGTCTGCCTGGCCTGGACCTTGCGGTTCCATTCTATCATAGGTCGTCGAAAGTCACTTGCAAAGTCCCATTGGTCCTTGTCGGTTCATAAATTGTTCATCAATGTTGCTGCATCGCCAAGCGGACTCCTGGGTGTCGTCCTCGTACTGGGAGCGGGGTCTGGATCACCTTGGCTACTTTGTTTCCCATGCTTGTCCTGTAGAGTGAAATAGCGGTAGCCATCTTCTCCCATTCTGCACAGACATTTGAGGATCCAAACATCATTATGCAGGTTTAATCTATTGCCGCACAAACACTACAATTGCGGTTTAGTTTAAGCCATATGAGGGTGGGTACTCATGTTCTAATCTGGTGCCGGACCTTGTGGGTGGGTCTTGTCCTATACTCATGGGCCCTAGGGGGGGGTGGGCTACCCTCATGGTGGCGCTTTCGTGTAGTCTCAGGTTTAAGGCTGTGCCTATGGCCGGTGTGTGTATACACTCCCATCCAATTGTCCCATTTGCGATTCCCTTTTTGGTTACATAGCGCCATGTCTCCTTCTTGTTACTTCAACCATCTTCTTCCTCTCTAACGATTTACTCTCATTCATGTGGTTAGGGGTTTGGACTCTGTCGATATGGAATTTCTACCGTGGTTGGTTGTGGCGCGTTTATTTGAAGGTGATGCCTAGGCAGATTTTTGTCTAATGTCGGTGGCGTAGTCTCTCCTGGTATTTGTCAGCCCTTGAAGAGCTGAGGAATCCTCAATTTATGGCCTGAAAAAGTCTCCCAGCTGCTGCTTTTTGAGTGGCCAACTCTTCTTTGATGCCTCCCTTTCGGTCTATAATAGCTCCGAGGTATTTAAAGTGGTCGACCTGCTTCAAGACCTGTTCTTCCAGCTTAATCTGAAGTCTTCTTTCTTCTCGTGATTTCACCATGGACTTTGTTTTAGAGCTGCTTTTGACCATCCCTCTCTTCTCCAGCTCTTCCTTCCAGACTTGGGTTGGATTGGAGATGTCCCTCTGATTTAGCAATCAGGACAACATCATCTGCAAATGCCAGCTCTGAAATACAGACCTGTTTCATCTTCCAGTACCCCACTGAATACTTTCTTGTTCTCTCCTTACATGCCTTGATGACATCGTCCATGAGGAGTATGAAAAGATAAGGTGACAGGATATCACATTGTCTTAAACCAGTGGTGGTTCTGAACTCCTCTGACTTGTGGTTTGCTGTAATAACATAATTTCTGCAAGACCTGTAGAACTCTGAATAGCATGAATCAGAGGTGCTGGAATGTTCTTCCTTGCCAAACAGTCCCAAAGTTTGCTCCAGGAGACCCTGTCAAACACCTTTTCCAGATCTATGAAACAAAGATGGATCTCACTCTTATACTCAAGGGCCTTTTCACTCAGCTGTCTAAATGTGAAGATTAGGTCTTGAGTATTTTGGTTTGCTCAGAATCCACAGTGAACCTCATCCAACTGTGGCTCAGCTAGGCATCAGAGTCTCTGCTCTAGGATTCTAGAGTAGATTTTACCAGGGACACTGAGAAGGGATATGCCTTTATGGTTTCCACATTGTCGATTGTCACCCTTTTTGAAAATTCGTGTTATGATGGCAATCTCCCAATCTTTTGGTATGGTCTTGTTGTACCACACTGCCTGTACGACCCTTAAGAGTAATAGGTCACCTGGTGCTCCCATGTACTTAACCATTTCTGGTGTTATACCATCATGGCCTGCTGCTTTGCCCATCTTGATTTTCTCCAGTGCTGCCTTCGGTTCTTCCATCTTTATGTCATCTTCACCATCATTGGTTTTCTCTTCTGTGCTAGTGGTTATCATTTCTGATGCTTCACCATGCTCACCATCCAAGAGTTCTGAGAAATATTCTTTCCATCTTTCTATTACTTCCTTTGGGGCAATAACCAATTTTCCTTGCTTGTTTTTTTTTTTTTTAATAAATTTGAGAGGGCATTGTTTTTCCTTCCTCATGTTCTGTGGGGTCTTATAGAACAATTTCTGGTTTTCTTGCACATCTTTTTCTAGCTTTTCTCCAAATTCTTCCCAGGAATTCTGTTTTGCTGCTAGCACCTTGTTCTTTGCTTCTCTTCTGAGTGTTACATATTCTCTATATTTCTCCATTTGTCCTGTTGTGTTTTTAGCTCCTAAGTATTGTTTCCATGCCATTTTCTTCTCTCTTATTTTCTCTTTGACTTCCTCTGTTCACCAAGGTGTCCTCTTTCTCTTGTTCCCAAGTTAGACATGCTTCTGCAGCAGCTGCCTTTATGATGCCCTTGAATTTAAGCCAGAGGTTTTCCAAGTCATCAGATTGTTCTTCTGTGTTGCTCACCGCTGCAGCAAAAAGTCCCTGATATCTGGTCTTAATTTCTGGCTCTCTCAGCTTGTAGGTCTTAATGCTCATTTCTCCTGTTCCTTTACTTAGTTTCTTGCGTGATGTGGGCAGTTCCTAGGCTGAGCAACTCTTTCAGTTGTTCTTTTGATTGTAAGCAGGCAGTGATCACTTCCAATCTCTGGCCCCCTCCAGACTCTAGCATCCCAGACATATTTGAATGAGCTCCTCCTAACAATGGCATAGTAGATCGCTGACTTCTCATTCTTTGTTGGTTCACATCTAGTGTATGCATGTATGCGCTTATGGAGGAACTTTGTGTTTGGAATGATCAGATTTTTCTCACTGCAGAATCTAAGGAGTCACTTTCCATTGTCATTGAGAGTATCTTCTCCATATCTTCCAATAACTCCACCTCATCTAGCATCGTCATTTCCAGCTCTGGCATTGAAATCTCCAAGCATGATAATTTCATCTAGGCAGTCATCCACTGTCCTTTGAAGCAGCTCGAAGAATTCTTCCTTGACCTCTGCTCTCTCATCCTCATTTGGCCCATACACTTATGACCAGGTTGACTATGGTTTCTCCTTCTTTTAGTTTTACAACCATAATGCGCTCTGAGACACAGTTCCATCCCTTGATACTATCTTTTTGGTTTTTGGCCACAATGCAACCCGCACCCCCTTTAGCTCTTTCAGATGTGGGTACACCACTGTAGAGCAGCGTGTTGCCATCAAGATCCATTGTCCTTGTCCTTTTTTCTTCATTTCCATTATAGCCAGGATTTCTAGTTTTGCTTTCCTCATCTCTTCCACCAGCTCCTCTTCTTTCCCATTTATACTTCTTGTGTTCCAAGTTCCATAAGTCATAGTCTGTTCCAGTTCATCACATTTAGAATCAGTCCAGTTTTCTCTCTTGTAGTTCTCGAAATCAAAAGTTTAAAGCAAACAGGTGATTGGCCTGTTGTGCCTTTGCATGGTGGAGTGGCTGCCTCCTTATGGCCTCCATGCAGGCAGCCCCCCTCCTTTTTCAGCCGGGCTTGGGACCGGCCTAGGCAGAGTTATACCTAGTATAGATCACCATAAATTCTGAAAAAGATCACTTAAAACTGTCCAATATCAACTCTTTATGGGTGCAGCATATTGCAATATGTCCTATTGTATGGCTCTGAGACATGGAGAACAACAAAGACAACAACCAAAAAGCTACAGACTTTCATAAATGGGTGCTTGCGTAGAATAGAGGGATTAAAATGGTATGACAAGGTTACCAACGTGGAACTGATGACAAGAACTAGACAAGTGCCAGTGAACAAGAGATGAGAAGAAGACGATGGCGATGGATAGGACACACACTGAGGAAACCTGTTGATAGCATTACAAGGCAGGCCTTATTCTGGAACCCCCAGGGCAAAAGAGGCAGAGGTAGACCAAGAAGCACATGGAGAAGAGAGCTGGAAACAGAGGTGAAAATGATGAGGAAAACAAGAAAGAACTTGAGATGATGGCGCGTGACAGGAGGACTTGGCATGTGTTTGTTGAAGGCCTATGCTCCTTTGGGAGTGGAGGGTTATGATGATGATATTGCAATATGGATCTTTCTTCTCTGAGCATTACCAGTATAACATACATCCTTAAAGCCACAATATTATTAAAGCTTCCAAACAATGTTACAAATAGTGTACATACCTTAACATCTGTTTCCTGCTTTATTTCTGCAAACAGACTTGTGACATTAGCTTCCCCATTTCTTCCAGCCTGAAAGCAATGTTGTTTTCAAATTTCATTTATATGATAATGAATTTCTGGAATAATTTTGACCAAACAAGTCCATTTTTAAAAAGATCACATTAGATCACTGGTGCTGATATGGATGATTGTATAATTATAAATAGTTGGTCAGTGACAGACTGTGCCAAAGATCATACTAAATACACTTTTGACTCAAATAATTTGAAGATCAATGTTGTTTCCTCTTTAACCCTGATTATTTCTTATACAGGTGCGTAACCCATAATCTGAACATCTGCAAACGAAGACAGGCCAAAAACTGAAAAGTTTTTTGGCTGACTTTTGGGCTACTTTAAGTTTCCCCACAAAAAAAAAAAAAAAAAAAATTATTATTATTTGTAACTGGTATGCAGGGAACTGAACACACGCAATGTTCGGTTTATCACATTTCGTCCTCTTGAAGCACAAGCGCAGTATAAGCTGATGCATGTGCTATAATGTGATATAAATTTTAAAACACAACTATTTAGTTGTGTCTAGGTACCACTTTCAGCCATGTGTGAATATTTCTGAGCTTATTTTGTCATTTTGAGTGTGGATATTTGTGAGCTAATTTCGTGACTTAAACTTCGCCAGATTAATTTCATTGTGAAAATGTTGAAAAGAGCTGCAGATACTCCTGTGGGTAACAGTAGGAATAAGAAAAGAAAGCATTTGTCATTATGGATAGCACAGAAGGTAGAGTTATTGCAGAAGCTCGATCGTGGTGTTTCTGAGTGTCGCCTTACTGAAGAATATGGAGTAGGAACTACCACAGCATATGACATAAAGAAACATAGACAAGCTGCTGAAGTTTTACATGGACAGTAATGACCAAATACTAATGTCAGACCAGAAAACTTTGCACAGAGGAAAAAATGAAGAAGTTTTGGCAGTTTATGGAATTAAAGAAAAACTGCTTAGACAGAAACCATTGTTAATGAGACAGATGACACTGGGTAAAATCTACAATAAGGCCATCTGTCTTATTGCCTATTCAGGAGCTGAAAATCCTGTTCTGGTCCATCAACAGATGTTTGACACCAATCTGATGATGGTGATTACAGCATTGAATGTACATGTGCAGGTATTTAACAAATTTTATGTTAGATGTTTAAAAAAAATATTTTACTGATCAATAAATTGTACTACATAATTTATGTAGGGCGATTTTTGGGCTACTTGGATGATTTTTGGGCAATTTTGGGCTACTTCTGGTGATATTTTGGGCGTATTCCAAAACCCAAAACATGGCCCTCCCTGAGCATTTCGGATTCTGGGTAGTGAGAACTTTTTTGGGGTGTGAAGAAGCTTGGATATTTTGTTTATTTTGATATCAAAGTTTTTGCACCTTGAAACATCCTCTCAACTATGAATACATGTTTACATACCATTGTTATTGATGATTGTTGATGTTTTAACACAGATGAGAAGGGCTTATAGTAGTTTTCATAACAAGTCATGACATTGTGGCTCATGAATCCATGGGTTAAAAACTGTTCACAACGATCGTGTATTTTTTTTGACGACATTGGTAAAACAAAGAGACAGTCAGTGTGATTTTTGCTTTTGAGTGAGCTAGAAGCATTCAGCCCTCTGGAGGTGTGTGTGTGGCCCATGCCATTCTATTCATGTATGTGGAATAATTATTGATTTTGTATATCTCAACGTTAGAATTCTATTGGAGTTTGATTAACACATGTAAGCTCAAGGTAGGAGCTGTGTAATTCAACCAGTGATGGATGATTGCAGAATTTTTGTTCTTAAGAGAACAGGTAATTATAAATGAAGTACATTATCTTCATAGAAACCATGGGTTTTTATTGTATGGGACATGTCTGGTGACAAAACTTATTACCACGAGAGTGTCTTCACCTATGAACAGAGGCTCCGGTAGCCAAGCCATTATTTACAAGTACTGTGATGGATGAAACTCAGCTGTCCCTGAATTGTTAGATGATATGGTAGTACCCTCTAATAGCTTCAGTACCCCTGAATATTGTTGTAATTTTATTGTCAACATGGAACTCTACCATCTGGGCTAATTAGTATGCACCAGAGCAGAGTGGACTCTTCACCACGTTTGCTAATTAATATGTAGACAGTTGCATGCGAGAAACCAGGAGAGTCGCTTGGTGTTTAGTTTAGATAAGCCACGCCTTCCGCCTTACCTTAGAGCAGTCTGAATCAACTACCTCCTTCACCTTTCTTTATTACCGCCTTAAAGGCGTTGCCAAAGTTCAACGAGGAAAGCGGCATATGATCAAAAAAGCAGTGATGGTCCTCAGAATGGACGAAGCAGTTTCTCGCCGGCATTTCACACCTCAGCGCAAACCACAGAATCGCTCACAAGACTGAGACGAACAGGGAAGACGAGCGGTCAGGGAATTGAGTAATACAACCAGGACTAGCGGCGTAGAAGCCTGAAAGTTCCCTGATTTCAAATAAGGCGTTAACTTTTGCGTGTCCCCCTTAAGCTTCAATTCTTTAACTATATATCGAGACCACTGAAGAATGTAGTTTATCATTCGTTTGCCAGAGATTGAAAGAAGCACTAGCTATAGTAGAATCTTGTTAGATTTCCTCTGGATTTTCGGCTATATTGCAGTGAATTCTTTTTGTGCAACGGTAAAATATATTAGTCCAAGTGATCAGTGGTCTAGTTCTTTCATTTTATTTCACTGGATTTTGTGTTAATCTAAACATATTAAATAAACAGATCTCAAAAGTTTCCAGTTGTAAATTAAATGATATATCTATAAGTTATTTCCCAATATAATAGATGCTTAAATTAATTTTGAAGCAGCTAAGGGATTTATAACTATTTAATACAGTTTAGTTCTGTATATATAGATGTGTTTTTAACCATTAGACTCGTGGAGAGTTTTTCTTAAATATATAATTGAATACGGGAGTGTATAAAATAGTCTTAACGGTAAATTTATCGCGTGTCAGAATATGATTTGATTTGAGTTTATGATGTCATGTTTTCTACTTTTTCACATAGAATGATCATACACCTTTGCATCCCAGCATTCAATTATAGAGTCCTCCAGACTCAGTTCTTATAACTCCAGATTTTACGAAAATATAATCTTGTGGCAGTCCTGTGCGACACAGCTGTCTAAATTTACATGACAAAGAGCAACCCAAGAACATTTAAATCATAAATAAATAAAGTCTGTAAAGATTAACTGGAGAAGAACAGTGCCAGATCGATATATAATTTTTCCTGTTCTGATGTGAAAGAGACATAGCATTTATATACACTGACAGTCCTTGACATCACGCTAGAGAAGTTTTCCACCACCAGCAGTAAAAATACAGGAGACCACACCATTCTCATACCTGTATCTGTGACAGTGCCATCCCATAGAAACTTTATACAAAAATCAAAAGAAACACTAAGGCTTCACTTTCCAGCGATTACAGGACTATTTGCTAATCATCAAACTCGCTAATCTGGGGCTGGAATCTAAAGAATAAGACACGTACATATGTCGAGTGTTTAATTGCTGTTTGTATTTTTCTATGGAGTGCCAGATTCCTCGATCGGTAAGTGTGTGTGTGAGAAAATGTGTTTTGGCCATCACGAGCGTGCATGAATGAAATGAGAATTTATTTGCAAACATTATAATTTGCTTTACCTGGTAAATACCTTTTTTTACCGTATTCCTTGTATTGTTCTCTTTAAGTGGGATTTCTTACCTTTGTTATTTTCCCCTCCCTTAAATCTGCTTAGTCAAGGGAAAATATTTGAGAATAATAGGACTTGTTTCCTACACCCCATACCTAATATTGTAACACCTCTTATTAGAATAAATCCATTTACTGTTGGGTAAAATTATCTATGTCTGATAACCACCTGTCTTTGGACTGGGGTTTTTTCTTTGTCTATTTTTTTTTTTTCTTAACCATCGGCACTTGGGCTTTCAGCCCTTCGTCCCAATGACATGTCATTGCAAGGCTGGGGAACCTGAGGACTTTCCTTCCAACCCGGTCAGGAGCTTCGCTCCTTCCCATCCACAGAGGGTTTTTCACAGGAGCTGTTCAGGTTATTCAGTCAAATTTCTGGTCTTAAACATTTCTTCAAACGCTGACGCCCGGGTTCGAACCATGAACACCTGGTCACTAGTACAACGCTGCAGCCATTACACCAGCGCAGCCCCTTTTCTTTGTTTATACAAGCGGGAAGGGCCTATTGGATACTCTTCTTTAAGCCCCCATTCCCCCCCCCCCACCTTGTTATTTGTATTTTCTGTAACTATGAGTATAGCCTGTAACCTGATAAATGTTGTGATTTTGGTTTTTTTAATGATAAATAAACACCATAAAACTATTAGTACTGTGTTGGCCGACCCATGCCCAATTACCCATATTTGTTATACGTAGTTTGTATTCACATCACGTCTGTGTGTTTGAAGCACCAATTTGGTGTGTATACATGAGTGTATGGAAACTGGCAACAATTGTTTAGCCAGGAGAGGTTTAGGAGTCTATTAAGAAATAACATTGTCTTAAGATAGGTAAATCGGAGAAAAATACCCAATTTCTTAGACTCCTTACTCTTTCCAGCACCCTGCTGAATCATTTATCTATTTCCTAACCCTTTCTATCATAGCACCTTCACCATCATTCTTCACTCCAACGGGACCACTATTTCTAAGACCTATCTCAAATAAAATTTACGACAATAAAGGTCGCTCTCCGGGATTTTGAGTCTGATTTAGAAATTAGTACCACTTAACGGGTAGCCCAGTAGGATCTGATCTTAAGTCTGGGTCTGTCTAGATAGAGTGTGAGTGAGTTGTCTTTGTGAAGTTAGGAAATAATAAAAATAATTACACCCCCTAGACAATGCTTTTAGTACTTGGGGTCGACCATACAAAATAATTATAGGATTGTTTTCTTTCCACAGCAGCAGAAAGTTACGGAAAACAGAAAAATTTTTACTTTAATTATTCTCTGGCAGAGAATATTGCAAAAAAATTTTTTAAAAAAGATTGCTGGGATCGCGTGACTGTGAAACAGTCACAAAGGTTTTGAAGTTAGCAGAGTTGAGCTAAGCTAAAGACACCTTATTCTGATTTTTTTTAAAGTCTAGTTAAAAACGTCTCTTCTAACTGACTTCGGCGGGCGGAGTTTTGTGGTGGAGAATTAAAATTTTAGGGAAAATTTTTTTCCCCTTCAATTGTTTTAATATAAATGTTTCTCTACTGAATAGTAATAGTAGATTTTTTCTAGCTGTTTGACCTACCATTTAACGTGGCATAGTCGCCTGCATTAAGAGTCTTAATTGACAGATAATATCAGCAATAGGTTAGCTAATTAATAAAGGTAGGAGGTATCTCGGGTAAATTATATTTTGTGTTTTTCTTGTAAGCAGCTTAGAGTTTTTTTCCTTTCTTGTTTCTTCTTATTATTCTTTAGTCGTACTGCATCCAGTTCTTTTACATGGCACAAAGAGTTCAGTGGAGATCCATGTTGAGACAGGAGACGAGGGAGACAGGACTAGAGGGAGATGCCGTGAACCTGTTTGTCAACAGGGAACTTGAAAGATATGACGCAGAGCAAGAAAGAGAGAAGGCTGAGAAGAAGGAAGAGAAAGAGAGAGCAGAAGCTAGGGAGAAGGAAGAGAGAGAGAAAGAGAGCAGAGGCTAGGGAGAAAGAAGCGGAAGAATGTAAACTAGAACACAAGAAAATTGAGGCAGAGATGGAAGCTCAGAGGGAAAGAGAGAAGGAGAAACAACGTGAGGAGACAGACAAGGAGAGACAGCATGAATTGGCACTTAAGGCTTTAGAGAGTTGGGGTGCTTCTTCTTCCAATAATGGAGAGCCGTCTTCACCCCAGTCTCAGTTAACGGACCTCTCCAGCACTCAATCTGCCCAATTAACTGCGATGTCTTTTGTCTTAGAATCTTTCCCTAGCCCTAATGAAAAATTTGACACCTTCCTAGAGAAATTCGAGAGGTTGGCAAATCTGTATGAGTTAGAGAGTTCCCGTTGGTGCCTTAAACTGTCAACGGCATTAAAAGGTAATGCTTATGATGTGTATACCAAGCTGGGAAGCAACCAACATGATTACGACATGCTAAAGAAGGCCTTGCTAGAGCAGTTTGAGATGACCACCCAAAAATTTCTGCAAATGTTCAGAAACAGCCAAAAGGAGAGCACTGAGACATTTCCCCAGTTCTCTTCTCACGTCTCACAGGCTTTTTGAAAAAAGTACCTTAAATTATCAGAATTACCTCTTACATATGAGGGAATTCTTGAGCTTGTTCTTGTGGAACAGATAAAATCAACTTTGTCAAACAAAACCCGTAAAATTTTGGCTGAACAGGGCACAGTCAGGCTTGAGAACATCCTCAATAAGGCAGAATGCTATACAAATGCAATGGCTGAACTTCCTAGCACTAAACGTAAACCCACAGATGAGCCATCTTGAAATCAAAACCTAGAGCAGTCATCATATTCTTCTAATTCCTCCCAGCATTATAACCAATGAGAAACTAATACCCAGAGACCTCCCCAAGAAAAATTGAAATTCTACAAAACACATTATCCCCCAAATAACAACAATCCTGATCAACCCACCAAGCCTGCGTGGCAGCACGGCCACCAAGGTCAAGGAAAAGGGAAGACCCCTACAGCAGGGATGTCTGATCAGGGCAAGCATACCGGGCCTAATCACATCAGATGTTTGCATGCAGCCTCGCAAGGAAGAGTCAATGTCAGTGATTCTCAACCTGAAAGGGAGAGACCCTCAATGCGAGGAACTGTAATTTTGAACGGTACCTCAACAACTTGTCTTTTTGACACGGGATTATCTTTTGATTGTATTGTCACCAGGCACCTAGTCAAACCCGGTCAGGAGACACCATCAAACTATGTGGAGTTTTTAAGAGTGATGCACCCAGGATGCTTCCTATAGCACTGGTACAAATACACTCTGATTTTATCAGAGGTGTTATTAAAGCGGCCATAATGGATGATCCTATCTACCCAGTTATCCTGGGATGTAGATACGTGTTTGTTGGGAGACCAAAAGAGCCAATTGTGGCAGCGGTAACCACAAGAGAGCAAATGAAGAAGGAGATAGAGCCTGCACTAAATTTGCTGCCGAATGAACTGAAGGAGGCGAAACAAAAGGATCCTACTCTGGAGTCCTGCTTTAGAAAACTGCCCATGGCTAAAGACCCCAGACATCACGGGGACATCTTTTCGAAGGATGGCGTATTGTATCGTAGAACGGGCGACCCTGATACAGGGAATAACCAGCTCCTAGTACCAACGCAGTACAGAAGCCAGATTTTAGAAATGGGGCACTCTCTTCCCTTTAGCAGACATATGGGAAAAAACTCCACTATTCAGCGAATAAAAACCCACTATTGGTGGCCAGGAATGAACTCTGAGATTATCAGGTATGTGAAATCCTGCGCCCAGTGCCAACGTGTGGCACCCAAGCACTTGACACCCCCAGTACCTATGGGGCAAATGCCAATAGTAGGAACTCCATTTGAACGGGTTGCTGTCAACATCATTAGACCCCTGGAAAGGACCACAAGAAGGAACAGGTTCATCCTGACCTTAGTCGACACTTGCACAATGTGGGCTGAAGTTATACCGCTAACATGCACAGACTCCAAGCATGTCGCAGAAGCCCTCATGCAAATTTTTACACGGTTGGGATTCTCTCAACAAGTTTTGATGGATAATGGATCCCAATTCCATGGCCTGTTAATGGAGGAGATCTTTAAGATCTTGAGGGCCAAACACATCCACACAAGTCCCTACTATCCAACCAGAAATGGGCTCATGGAGCGTTTTAACGGCAGCCTCACCATGATGTTACATAAGCTGGGTCAAGAGAAACCGGAAGATTGGGACCTATATATATCTGCTGACTTATTCGTCTACATAGAGGTTCCCCAAGCATATACAGGATTCCTGCCAGCTACACTTTTATTTGGCAGACCTATTAAGGGGCCACTAGAAGCCTTACTTCGGTCCCTGACAGACCAAAAGGCTGACGAGACAGTCGTCTCTGCAAGCGAATATGTATCTGAGCTCAATGAAAGGCTAAAGCTAGGATGGGATCTAGCTACAACCAACCTTAAGAAAGCCCACGCAAAACATGCTAAAAGATACAATAAAGCTGCAAAAGAGAGAGAACTCCAACCAGGGGAGAAAGTTTTGTTGCTACTTCCAACCGGAAACAATAAACTTTGCATCAGATGGCAAGGGCCGTTTACTGTCCTTAAAAAGATCTCACGCACCAATTACAAGATCTCCATTAAAGGAAAGGAGAAGGTCTTTCACATAAATCTGCTAAAGAAATATTTGGAAAGACCAGTGCCCTCCTCCGAGCATCTCCTGGCGGTTGCCATAGCAACGGAAGATGAGGAAGATGATGATAGTTGCATAAAGTACCCATTGCAACAAACAGAATCCTTTAGAGATGTCAAATTTGGCGACAATCTCTCAGAAGAATGACAGACAGAAACGAGAGCGCTACTGAAACAGTACAGTGCAGTTTTAATGGATGTACCTGGTCGAACAAATCTCATCGAATTTGATATGAAATGAACTAACAAGACCCCAGTTCGAACTAGAGTTTACCCCATTCTGTATGCTAAAGCTGATGCACTTCGTGGAGAAATAGACAAGCTGCATCAGGCAGGAATTATCAGTGAGTCTACATCTCCTTACAGTTCGAGTGTAGTGCTGTTGCAGAAGCCCAATAAGGAAGTTCGGCTGTGTATAGATTACCGGTTGCTAAACGATGTAATGGAATTCCAGCCCGAACCTCTCCAGGCTGTTTCTGAGTTGTTCACCAAGCTTAGGAAGGCAAGAATTTTCTCCAAGATTGACCTGAGTAAAGGCTATTACCAAATACCAGTCAAGGAGGAAGTTAAACCTTTGTTAGCTTTCAGCCCTAGTGAGGGACATTACACATTTAATATGATGCCGTTCGGACTGCATAACGCACCAGGAGTATTCACCAGGATGATGAGGAAGCTTTTAGAACCTTTGCACAGTCCCCATATCCATAATTTCATGGATGACATATTAATCGCATCCAAAACCTATGACGAACATATTGCTATGGTTGCTATGCTCCTCAGGAGACTACAGGAAACTGGTCTCACAGCCAGACCTAGCAAATGTCTCATCAGGTTTGAAAAGCTAGACTTCCTGGGGTATACTATTTCTCATGGCTGTATGTGGCCTGTTAAGAAGAATGTGGAGAAAATAGTTGCAGCTAAAATGCCCCCAATGAAGAAAGACACCCGTTCTTTCTTATCACTATGTGCATACTATCAAAAGTACATCCAGAATTTCAACGGACTTACAGCACCGCTGACTGACCTTACAAACAAAGTTCGACCTGACCGGGTTATTTGGGATTCAAAGTGCGAACACGCATATAGCACTTTAAAAGGACAGTTGTCTGCATACCCCATCTTGAGGTTACCTGACCTCAAGAAACCTTTTGTATTGCGGGTCGACGCGTCGGGTCAGGGCATCGGGTCAACACTGCTTCAAGCAGAGGACACCAACCCAAATATGTTATTCCCAGCTGTGTACGGCAGTCAAAAATTAAATAAGGCTGAACGTAACTACAGCACAGTTGAAAGAGAATGTCTGGAATTGATTGAGGGCATAAGACGCCATCAAAAGTTTCTCCACGGGACATCTTTCACAATGCAAACAGACCATGCTCCATTAGCTTATCTTGGTGTCAATAAGGAATTTAACGCAAGGATCATGCGTTGGGCCTTGCTATTAAGCGTTTACTCTTTCAAAGTGGAATACATTCCGGGAAGACAGAATATCAGAGCTGATTTCATGTGTAGAAATTGGACTAAGGAGGAATAGGAGGCAACTGAAGATACCAATCATCCAAAAGCTACCAATCAGGGCAGCTTCATTGTCATAAATGAAACATGAAAATATGGTTTCATGTCTCAAAAGAGGGGACGATTATGACGGATGAAACTCAGCTGTCCCTGAATTGTCAGATGATATGGTAGTACCCTCTAATAGCTTCAGTACCCCTGAATATTGTTGTAATTTTATCGTCAACGTGGAACTCTACCACCTGGGCTAATTAGTATGCACCAGAGCAGAGTGGACTCTTCACCACGTTTGCTAATTAATATGTAGACAGTTGCATGCGAGAAACCAGGAGAGTTGCTTGGTGTTTAGTTTTGATAAGCTACACCTTTTGCCATACCTTAGAGCGGTCTGAATCAACTACCTCCTTCACCTTTCTTTATTACCGCCTTAAAGGCATTGCCAAAGTTCAAAGAGGAAAGCGGCATATGATCAAAAAGGCAGTGATGGTCCTCAGAACGGACGAAGCAGTTTCTCGCTGGCATTTCACATCTCAGCATGAACCACAGAATCGCTTGCAAGACTGACACAAATGGGGAAGACGAGTGGTCAGGGAATTGAGTAATACAACCGGGACTAGCGGCGTAGAAGCCCGAAAGTTCCCTGGCTTCAAATAAGGCATTAACTTTTGTGTGTCCCCTTTAAGCTTCAATTCTTTAACTATATATATCGAGACCACTGAAAAATGCAGTTTATCATTCATTTGCCAGAGATTGAAAGAAGCACTAGCTATAGTAGAATCTTGTTAGATTTCCTCTGGATTTTCGGCTATATTGCAGTGAATTCTTTCTGTGTAACGGTAAAATATATTAGTCCAAGTGTTCAGTGGTCTAGTTCTTTTATTTTATTTCACTGGATTTTGTGTTAATTTAAACATATTAAATAAACCCATCTCAAAAGTTTCCAGTTGTAAATTAAATGATATATCTATAAGTTATTTCCCAATATAATAGATGCTTAAATTAATTTTGAAGCAGCTAAGGGATTTATAACTATTTAATACAGTTTAGTTCTGTATATATAAATGTGTTTTTAACCATTAGACTCGCAGAGAGTTTTTCTTAAATATATAATTGAATACGCGAGTGTATAAAATAGTCTTAACAGCAAATTTATCGCACATCAGAATATGATTTGATTTGAGTTTATGATGTCATGTTTTCTATTTTTCACATAGAATGATAAACACCTTTGCATCCCAGCATTCAATTATAGAGTCCTCCAGACTCGGTCCTAATAACTCCAGATTTTACGAACATTTAAATATAATCTTGTGGCGGTCCTGTGTGACACAGCTGTCTAAATTTACATGACAAAGAGCAACCCAAGAACATTTAAATCATAAATAAATAAAGTCTGTAAAGATTAACTGGAGAAGAACAGTGCCAGATCGATATTTAATTTTTCCTGTTCTGATGTGAAAGAGACATAGCATTTATATACACTGACAGTCTTCGACATCACGCTAGAGAAGTTTTCCACCACCAGCGATAAAAATACAGGAGACCACACCATTCTCATACCTGTATCTGTGACAGTGCCATCCCATAGAAACTTTATATAAAAATCAAAAGAAACACTAAGGCTTCACTTTCCAGCGATTACAGGACTATTTGCTAATCACCAAACTTGCTAATCTGGGGCTGGAATCTGAAGAAAAAGAGACTTACATATGTCAAGTGTTTAATTGCTGTTTGTATTTTTCTATGGAGTGCCAGATTCCACGATCGGTAAGTGTGTGTGAGAAAATGTGTGTTGGCCATCACGAGCGTGCATGAATGAAATGAGAATTTATTTGCAAACATTATAATTTGCTTTACCTGGTAAATACCTTTTTTTACGGTGTTCCTTGTATTGTTCTCTTTAAGTGGGATTTCTTACCTTTGTTATTTCCCCCTCCCTTAAATCTGCTTAGTCAAGGGAAAATATTTGAGAATAATAGGACTTGTTTCCTACACCCCATATCTAATATTGTAACACCTCTTATCAGAATAAATCCATTTACTGTTGGGTAAAATTATCTATTTCTGATAACCACCTGTCTTTGGACTGGGGTTTTTTCTTTGTCTATACAAGCGGGAATATTGGATACTCTTCTTCAATTGTTAAACACCATAAAACCATAAAACTATTAGTACTGTGTTGGCCAACCCATGCCCAATTACCCATATTTGTTAAACGTAGTTTGTATTCACATCACGTCTGTGTGTTTGAAACACCAAATTGGTGTGTATACATGAGTGTATGGAAACTGGCAACAATTGTTTAGCCAGGAGAGGTTTAGGAGTCCATTGAGAATAAACATTGTCGTAAGATAGGTAAATCGGAGAAAAATACCCGATTTCTTAGACTGTCCTTACACTTTCCAGCACACTGGTGAATCAACTATCTATTTCCTAACCCTTTCTATCATAGCGCCTTCATCATCATTCTTCACTCTAACGGGACCACTATTTCTAAGTCTATGGGTACGAAGGTGACTGATGAGCCTGATGCGAGCCTGGAAAGATCTCGGACAGTGTGGGCAGGGAATGTTTGCTTCATGTGAAGGTTTTATTACACGGTCCTTTCTAGCTTGTTTCTGCTGTTCCGCTGCTGCTCTTCTGGATGATTCGCATGCCGCTGCACCTTTACGAAGAGATGTGCGCCAAGCAGTTCGGTCTTGCGCAGCAGTTTCCAGTGTGTCTGGGTTTATGTCAAAGGTTTTCAATGACGTCTTTAACGTGTCTTTGAAGCGCTTCTTTTGGCCACCATGGGAGCGTTTACCCTTCTGCATCTCACCATAAAAGAGTATCTTTGGCATCGATGGTCTGGCATGCGGACTACATGACCTGCCCAGCGAATCTGTGACTGCATCAGAATAGTATCAATACTAGGGATACCAGCTCTGTCAAGAACGGCGGTATCCAGGATCTTGTCTTGCCATTTGATGTTCATTATCTTCCTGAGACAGACTGTATGGAAGTGGTTTAGCTTCTTTACGTGGCGTCTGTATACAGTCCATGTTTCACATGCATATAGCAGCACTGGAAGAACCGCAGCTCTGTACACCTTCAGCTTTGTCTGTAGACTAATGCCACTTCGATGCCAAACATTGGTGTATAGTCTGCCAAATGTGCTGCTGGCTTTGGAGATCCTGGTGTTCACCTCATCATCAATGACAATGTTCTGGGATAGTGTGCTACCAAGGTATGTGAATCTGTTCACAAAATTCAGTTTCTCACCATTAAAATTGATTATTGGCTCAGTATAAACTGTGCCAGGAGCTGGTTGGTACATGATTTCTGTTTTCTTCGTGTTGATGGTAAGCCCAAAGTTGGCGCAGGCTTCGGAGAATCTATCCACACTATGCTGCAGATCAGCCTCTGAGCCTGCATTGAGGGCACAATCATCAGCAAACAGAAGATCTCTGATGGTGTGTGATTTGACCTTGGTTTTTGCTTGAAGCCTCCTAAGGTTAAACAATTTTCCATCAATACGACAACTAATGTCGATTCCTGTGTCCCCGTCTCTAAAAGCATCAGTCAGCATAGCAGAAAACATGATACTGAACAAAGTCTGTGCAAGTACGCACCCTTGTTTAACTCCATTTGAGACGAGGAAAGGCTCTGATAGCTCACCGTTTTCCTGAACTCTAGCCTGCATTCCATCATGCAGTTGCTGCACTATTGTGATAAATTTCTTTGGGCAGCCGTATTTTGCCATGATCTTCCATAGACCCTCTCTACTGATCGTGTCAAATGCCTTTGTCAAGTCAATGAAAGCTGTGTACAGGTCACAGTGCTGTTCTTGGCATTTTTCTTGTAGCTGTCTTGCAGCGAACACCATATCTGTGGTTCCACGTTCTTTCCGGAATCCACACTGACTTTCAGGTAAAAGACCTTTGTCAAGATGAGCCATAAGGCAATTCAAAAGGATTCTGGCGAATAACTTCCCAGCGATTGATAAAAGAGAGATGCCTCGATGATTGTTACAGTCTTGGCGATTACCTTTACGTTTATATAGATGTATAATTGATGCATCTTTGAGATCGTGTGGGATGGTTTCACTCTGCCCCATTTGCTGGAAGATCATGTGAAGTTTCTCTATCAGAACTGCACCGCCATCTTTATAAACCTCAACAAGAATTGAATCGGAGCCGGGGGCCTTTCCACTAGACAGTTGACGAATCGCTTTTTTAGTTTCCTCCAGAGTTGGTACATCATCTAATGCTTCATTTATAGGAATTTGGGGCAGGCGGATGATGGCTTCGTCGTTAATAGATGATGGCTGGTTCAGAATATTATTAAAATGTTCAGCCCAGCATTGGAGCATTTTTTCCTTGTCTGTCCAGTCATTTTGTTTCTTGATGGAAGGACCCAGGACCTCTGTAGCAGTGTTGTAGATCTGCTCACTTAGGGCTGCCCAATTTGTTTCCACACTTTGGCCGTCAAGCCAGATAGATTTGAGACTGTCTTCTAAGGTGTCAGTAAATGACTGTTTGATTTTTGTCTTCTTTAATTTGGTGACATCCAGCCTCTTTTGAGTTTTCTTCCCCTGAGGGCGCCTGGCTGGTTGGATACGAATTTTAAGTTTAGATACAATGAGGCGATGATCAGTCCAACATTCGGCACCACACATGGACTTGGTCACCCGGACATCTTGCCTGTCCTTCTTCCTAACAATTACATAGTCAATTAAGTGCCAATGCTTTGAGCGAGGGTGCATCCAGGAGGTCCTGTTGCGGGTAGGAAGTCGAAAAATGGTGTTGGTGATAAGGAGGTCATGTTCTGTACAAGTCTGGAGGAGAAGAAGTCCATTGCTGTTACAGCGACCCACGCCATACCTTCCAATAGTGCCATTCCAGGAGATGTTATCTGAGCCTACTCTTGCATTAAAGTCACCAAGAATGATGAGCTTATCTGCTTTAGGAACTGATGCAATGACTGCATGTAGTTCTTCGTAAAACTTATCCTTGACATCATCCTGGTTTGACATAGTTGGTGCATAAGCGCTAATGATGGTGGCATGTTTTCTTCTATAAAACAGGGGGATCTTGACCGTCATCAGTCGGTCATTTATTCCCTTTGGGGGCCCCGCTAACTTGCTGACAATTGCTGTTTTGATTGCAAATCCAACCCCTGCTTCTCGTCTTTCTTCAGTTCCTCTTCCGCTCCAAAAGAATGTATAATCTGCACCCTTTTCGCAAAGTTGGCCCTCGCCTGCAAGTCGAGTTTCACTCAGTGCTGCTATGTCAATGTTGTACCTGGCCAGTTCTGTCCCAATCAGAGCAGTTCGTCTCTCAGGTCTGTTTGCGTTAAAGTCTTTGTCAAGGAGAGTGCGCACATTCCATGCGCCTAGAATGAGGGGGAAAAATCTGTCTGTTAAACCTCTTTGTGTAGTTGTTAACTCATACTGGCTACTAGTTGTTGAATCATGCTTTATTTGTTAAATGATGTGAATGTCCACCAGTGGATAAATGTAGATGTTGGGACTGGTGTAGTAAAGTGTAACGATTGTCAACTCATCAAACCCAGCACAGTTTTGGTCATACAGGTCATCTTGTCCTGGAACGTGATGAGGCTCCGACAAGAATGTGAGTGTAAACAATGAGTGTGTATCTGAATGTCAGTACGCGAATGGTAGAATGATTCGATAGAGTTGACAGGTTGGTAGTACATCACTCATACTCACACTGTTCGAATTCAAGAAGTACTGGAACTACGGTGGTCTTTTTATAACATTTAATGGGACGCACACTTGGACAGTACGTGTATGGTTACAGGAACAAATGTCGACATAGACAGCATAATGTTGATCACAGGAATATCATCTTAAGTTAGCATTCATGCTTGGCAAATATCATAATGGAGCATTCGTAAATAAGCATTCAGCGTTCCATCATGTAAATCATCTGGCTTTACTGACTGGGCACGTCAGACCATAACCAATACATAGGAAGGCTCCTAGACCTAACCTCGTCTAGCGAATATTCCTTCACGTAAAGTTCAATATATATATATTTCATAATATAGGAATCCCAGACATGGGTTCTCACATGTAGCAGTGATCTCTTGGTTCATCGAGCGATAGTACAGGCATCCCTTTTTCTCACTCGATAAATACAAAGTATATGAATTTCAACATGGCTGTTCTCTCTCTCGTGAGCTTCACTCACTATAGAATATAGACCAAAATTAGTCATTCATTAAATGTCCTCATTTCTTCATAGATTCTCTCATAGAGGTAATTGAATAATATCATACAATCCAGTGCTGATACATAGGAATGTCTTCTTCCTTTGAATGGATATTCTTTTAAAAAGTACCACTGTGCATCTGCTTATCAACAATGATGGCGAAGCCCAAGTTCATAATAAATTGTGGTTTTACCTTTTTATGCGAAATATAACTTTGCCATTCCTTGGCGAAAGAGAATAAACACTGGGGTAAAGTACATACAACATGTCTAAATGATTATCACTTTTCCCCATCCATATATAGATCACTATTTCGGCAAAAAGCCTGCTACAACAAAACTCGGCATCCTCACAGGATGACAGCCATGGATCACACCCCTTGCTAGCGATACTTCCGCTGCATAGCCTTTGACCTTTTCTAGCGACAACCAAATTAGTTCGACTTAGAAATGCAAAGATATCCATATATAAGACAGACTCGTCCTACTCATACAAACACTACGTATAAATTCAGGCCATAGATATACTGAAGCAAGAACAATCTATTCCTACCCAGCCACAGAATAAATCACAGTAGGCCTAGAGTCGTCTGCGGAGTCCGATCGAAGATGACAGAACTATTTTCAAGGGAAGCAACCCAAAAATGACTTCTCCTTAAGCACTTAAAAAGGAAATACTTTGCTTACAAAATATTTGCGAACATAATAAGAATATAAATGTATTATATTGCAAGATAGTAAAAATTGCCCTTTACACTGTCCTTTCTTTTTCTTATGTCGCCCGCCGAAGTAGGGTACCCACCAACCGCGGTAAGCTGGTTAGGTAATGGTGGAGCAGGCAATGTTTAGGGCACCTTTTCTAGCCCCTTCCTCATGCCATGGAGGTGAGCAGTGCTTTCCTAAAGAGGGCTGCTCAGACACTCAGGGGGCTGCTGAATCCCACTGCTGCTCCGATCAGTGGAAGACGACCATATGGCCTGAGCCGCCTGTGTGTAGGTCTGCGACTATGACTGCCAGCGTACCCACGCCTGCCGCTTCGCTGCTCGCCCATCGCCACAGGACTTGTTGTGAGTGGATGGATGAATGGATGAAAGAGTGACTTGCGCGGTGATTTGGATTAAAGTGAGGAAGAGTTGCACAATTCGTCGAACTCACTCTCTCACCTGGGTCCATCACAATCCAGTGGCAAGACAAGTCAAGACGACTGGAGATGAAGTCAGGTGCAGTGGATGACCAGGGCTTTCTATGTGCCTCGCCGTGCTCCTTACGCTCCACAGCGCGTGTCTGGTAATTGCCATCATGCCCGTTGAACCAACAGGTTGTTTCTTCCGCGCAATCTATCGAATCCAGTCTTCGCATGCATGGGTAGGCAGACCCTAACTCACCAAAGGTTTATAACCATTCGGCTACCCTCACCTAGTTTAGCCGGCCTGTCAAAGCCGTTGCCCGGGGGGTGGCCGCTGTCGCATGCTGACAGCTACGAGGAGCCACAGGTGAGAGCTGGATGCCAGGTTTGGACCAAAGGTGGCTGAGCTGCCCTGAAAAGGGCATGACAGCTCCTTCACCAGAGGTACTACCAATACCTGACTTCCCAACACCTCAAATAAAATTTACGACAAGTACACGACAGTCTTACATGTGCTATCCACACAAAATTCATTACATATTTTCCTAGAAATCACCAGTAGGATTTCTGAAGTGCCAAATGTTTATATTGGCTAACATTGACGTATATCTTGTAAACTGTTTTGGAATGTGTCATATGATGAAGTATCATGTGTTATGTGAATAAATTGTAAAAGTTGTCTATGCCTTGCATCCGAGAACATTTTATCTAAGTGGTGCTCCAGATGTGTTGTGCAGTCTTTAATTGGGCATTGCCTAGTTTCACAGAACGCCTCCTAACACACCATCAAGTCAAGAGAAGCCATCACCAAACAACAAGAAGCACTACAGACCGCTCACTAACACAACACAGAAAGATTCACACCACCATCTGAACACTAAAGTTTAGTAAAGAACCCCGCTGTTATGATTCAAATTCATAATGATTGTGTCGGCATAATGGTTAGCTCAACAGGGCTCCTTGTTCGCTTACTTTATCCAGAGTCATTTATTAATACAGGAACTGACGTCATGCCAATATGGTTGTTTGGCAGATGTGAAACTGAAAATGCAGAAGTGAGGAGATTGTCTGCAAGCCTTCTACCATTGTGTGTCATGGCAAGTGAACGCATGTGTTTGAGCTCCTAAATTTAAGTGTCTATTACTGAGTTATTTCATTACTCAAGATCTTCTGTCAGGTGTATCTAGTTATCTACATTTACAAGGAGTATAGCTTCTCAATGTTGAGTGTGAATATATATTAAAAATGTTAAAAATGAAAAGGACAGCCTTCCAGACATGAACAGACTGCCTAAAGTTATATCAACGACTGCTTATTATATGCCATGGTATATTAGCCTGAACTGTATGGAATTTGGAGCAGTGGCACAGTTTTAATAAAAATGAATACTGATCGTTTCATCCATTGTGGCTCAAATAATTCTAATTGATGTTGGCTTGTTTTGGTGTCTGATACGTCTACAACCCTAGGAGTGATCTTGTCCACAGGAACTATCCTGTCACTAAATATTAACATTCACAATATAAAAGACACATAACCCCCATGACATTAGGAGATACTGTATCCCACTTAATCATTGTCCTCAACAGTGGGTTACCAACCTGTATTGTTAAATGTGTTACTCAGCCTTTTATGTACTCTACATTTTAGTTTTGTAAAAATAAACCTTTTTTTTTTTTAATGAGTGAGGGTGGTAAACCATAAGTCAGAAGATTTCAGGACCAACACTGGTGTAAGACAAGGTGATATCCTGTCACCTCACCTTTTCAAACTCCTCATGGACCATGTCACCAAAACATGTAAGGAAAGGACCAACAAGTATTCAGCAGGGTACTGGAAGATGAGACGGGTCTGTATTTCAGAGCTAGCAATACAATGTTACCCTGATTGCTAAATCAGAGGCACATCTTCAATCCAACCTGGAAGTCTGGATGGAAGAGCTGGAGATGAGATGAATGGTCATCAGCAGCTCCAAAACAAAAAAACCATGGTGACATCACAAGAGGGAAAAGGCATCAGATTAAGCTAGCACAACAGATCCTGGAGCAGGTCAACCAGTTTAATTACCTCAAAGCTGTTATAGACCGGAAAGGAGGCATCAAAGAAAAGTTAGCTACCTGAAGAGCAGCAGCTGGGAGACTTTTTCAGGCCATAAACCAAGGATTTTTCAACCAAAAGTTAGCAAGTAAGAAAAAAGATGGCTGTATAATGCCCCACCTATATTCCAGTCTTGAAATATGGATGTGAGTCATGGGCAATTACTACAACCCACAAAAAAGCCAGAGTCCATTCTTAGAAATGAGGTATCTGAGGGAGATGGTAATGTTACAAGAAGAGATATGGTCTGCAACCAGAGGATATGGCAAGGCTTCAAAACCCTGCCACTGCAGACTCAAGCAGAACAGTCTCAACTGTGATTATCTGCAGAATGGAAGAAGATTGGCTACTATGACAAGTATGGGAAACTAAAAGCCAGGGATGACCGAGTCCACAGGGAGGACAACATTAAACAATCTTGAAATGACTGAGGACTGGTTTGGAACCAGGCCAGAAAGAAGACAACCGATAGGATATTATGGCGCTCCCTCTTCCAAACCTGTACACCTTACGGCAGAAGAGGGATGACTAAGTAAGTAAGTAATGAGTGAGTCACAAAAATTGGTTGTTGCTCTTACCCTGTTAGTTAATATAATATGTACCTATGGTGCCACAAAGGTCAATGACCCTTGTTATAGAGATTTGCTTTTTTTTTTGTAAATAAACAATGTGTCACTTTCCATTTCTGCCTTTTTCCCCCACCCTCATTTCCAATATTTCTGTGACCCACAGTTCCTATCTCTCCCTTGGGTCCACATCTGTTTAATACCTTTCACACTAGCAGTTAACAAACCCTAATCTTAAAATAACTTCTCAAATTAAAAAAAAGAAAATGAGAATAAAAATTACAGAACACACTTGACCCACTCTCACTGCCCAGAGATATGAATAAATCACAGTTACACAAGATTTTAACTCTTAGACAGGAGCAATGCTAACAGTGTTAGTTCGTTTATACACCTGTACTACAGCGATGATGACAGAAAAGAAGTTATTAATAATAATTTAGAAATTTTTTTATTTTAATCTAGTTCAGGAGTTTGCAACTGGTCAATCATAATTTATATCAGTAGATAGCTAATCGATGCTGAAATCATTGGAGAAAGAGTGTCCAGTTCTATGTTGTAAACGAGGTTTCGCTCCTGGCTCAACTTATTTATATTTAAATTTGAATATACATTTTCTTTACACGATGGTGTTTAAAAACTGTGACTTTGACATCATCGAGTGCTCATTCAGGCTTCTTCCAAGAGAAGTCAATATGACCACCTTTTGCAAACACAGAAACGTTATTAAAGATGGTCTTGCCTGTTCTCTGTTGCCTTGCAGTCACATTTCCTACTTGTTTCTTCCTTCATGTCTGTCTCCTGAGTTCTCTTTCCATTTATGTCTGTTTGTAGTTTCATTGGTCTCCCTCTACTCTCTCTCCTTGGGACTATGGAACAAGGAACTGTGATCGAGCTCTTGATGAACTTTTTGATTATATTGATCTATGATATTCTGGTCAACATCGTCGTTCGGGTCTCATTTCTTTTCATTTGATGCCCTTGTTTGTCTCTCTGTTTCCTGTTCTCT